>CM056552.1:28990391-29510391 GCA_029721515.1 Synanceia verrucosa
TTACTCATGCAAACAAAACATACACTCCACACATGCACACACATCTGGTAAGGTATGCAGGTAATAACACAAGCACCTGTTCATTTCTCTCAGAAACAATGCATACATGAAGACACACACACACACACACGTTGGTTTAAGTCACCTTTGGGGTATTTAGACATTTTTACCTCTCCCTTTGGGAACAAATTTTTATTTCCTGAAAACTTACCGTAAGCCTAACTACAACAACTAACCCTAACCCTAACTACTGACCCAAAATCAAGGTTTGAACAATTGGGGACATGGATTTCAATCAACTGGTATTAAGTCAAGTGTACACACACACACACACACACACACACACACACACACACACACACACACACTGCTTTGGTATCATTCATCAACAAACACCAACTGGACACTCGTGACAGAGCGACCCCTCACCACTGATGCAGAGGCTGAAACGGCAGAGTTCATCACACAGGGTGTCCGGGCTCTCCAGCTCTCCTGGTCCTCCTCCTTTTCCTCCTCCTTCTCCTCTCTTCTTCCTTGGTGACATCCTCTTCACCATCTTCATCACTCGCTCCACTTTGTCCATGCTGATGATGGATGGCTGTCAGCTGTAGATTTGGCAAACCTCTTATTTCCTCTTTCTTCTAATCCCACTTCTTTGTACTTTCTCTTTTCTTCCAGTTGTTCTTCAGTCTTCTTGGGGATCTAGGTAACTTTCACCACTCTGCACTCACTTGTGTCTCGTCTCCCTCTCTTCTGTCATCTTTCCAGCACAGTGACTCTCTTGCTTTCCCTAAACCCCTCCTCTTTCTCCTCCTGCCTCTCTCCTCTTCTTCTCGGTCTTGTCTTTGTCTTCACCTCCAATCTTGCTCTCCACATAAACAATGCAGCATTTAATGAATCTGCTTTAATCCCACAAACACCTGAGCACTCCTCTGTGACTTATCCTTCCTCGTTCTTCTCCTGCTTTTCCTCCTCTTTCCTCTGTCTCCTTCGGCTCACAGAAAATCCGATGAACCAAGCTACGAGAGAAGTGAGGCACTGAGGCTAAAGAGAGAAGAGGGAGGAAGGGAGAGGCAGCATATTTACTTCTCCCCTCCTTTCTCTCCGTCTCTCGATGCTCTCCCACATCACACCTTCAAAACTCTCAGCTGCTGGTTCCAGAGAAACAATGCAGCTTGGTGCTTTTTTGTCTCTATGGAGTGCCATGCTCCATTATCTCTGTCCCACATGCACTATTTCATTCTGACAGTTCACACACACACACACACACACACACACGCAGTCTGTCTCCCTCCACAGTTAACTTCTTCAGTCAATCCATCTCTCTCACTCCTGCTTTCCATTGCTTCCTTCCTCCCTCTTGCCCACACTTTGTCCCTGTTCATCCCATTCCCTCCACTCCACCTGTTCCTTTGAGCCTCACATATTTCTTCCTGTCCATCTCTTCATCCCTCCATGATAGCTGACCCTTTCAGTATCTCTCTGTCTATTTCTGCCTCTCATATCCCCCCATTTCTCTGCTCATGCTCTGCATTAATCCCTTTTTCGTGTCTCTCCATAATAAGCTCATCATCTCCTCTGGAGAAGAGGTCTCTCTCTCTCTCTCTCTCTCACACACACACACACACTCACACACACGTTTAAGCAAGTTGGCAGGACAACACAAACTGTGGACACTTCTGCTCAGCTCTCTCAGACACACACACAGAAGTCTACCCTCTATTATACATACTCACACACTGCAGATCTGAGGCTGTGAACTCCAGGTAGTTGTAATGAAAAATCACCAGGGGGGTTTAGGACATGCTTTTTAATCACTGACCTGAGAATCCATACAGACTCTATGATCCTTAAGTGAAGTTTTCACTTTCTGGAAAGTGTAACACCTGACAAAATTGATTGCAGGCAGGAAATTAAAAGTCGTCCCATGAAGAATTTTGAGGTTATCAGAGTGTTTTGAGGCAGCTGCTTCTGAGAGAATAACATTTTAGGACATTATCACCCATGGGTTTCAGCATGAATCAAACGACAGTAAACTAAAATATTGATTGCAGTGGAATTTCAAGTTGACTCAAGGTCAGAAAAGACAATAACTTTCATTGGTAATTATGCGTTGATAAAAGAAAAGTGATTGTATTTGCTTTCTCAGTGTGAATAGATTTAATTGGCCTGAAGATCTACAACTATACAGTAAAGGAAAAACAAAAAAAAGAAGGCAAGATGATACAAAGTAGACAATGCATGAGGGTATGCTAATGACAGCTAATGGTAGTTTGCTACAGTCATGTACAATGTTGTTAGTGTCTGAAAGTTGTTACAATTATTTATCAGACTCAGAATCAAAAACAAGTTTATTGCCAAGTAAGTTTGCACGAACAAGGAATTTAACTTGGTATCTTGGTGCATGACATTTCAACACATAAATGTATAAATGCAGTGCAGAGATAAGAAGCAACACATAATAAAGTCACTAAGAGTAAATATGGGGAGCAAAAACTCTGATTATGTGGTAAAAAAACAGAACCAATGCAATATGGTAAATAAAAGAGACAAAAACTGTACAGAAGTTGCCTTGTTGATGAGACCTGCTGCAGTGGGTTGAGTGAGCTTCTGGTCCTGATGGACTTCAGCCTCCTGTCAGAGGGAGGGACTGAAACAGTTCATATCCAGGGTGGGAGGGGTCAGCAACAATCTTTCCTGATGCTTCAGGGTCCTGGAGAGTTGGAAGACTGCAGCCAGTCACCTTCTCTGCACAGCGGATGATACGCTGCAGCCTGGCCTTGTGCTTGGTGGAGGCAGCAGCGTATCAGATGGTGATGGAGGAGGTGAGGATGGAATCATTGATGGTGGTGTAGCAGTGCACCATCATTGTCGTCATCTTTGGCAGGTTGAGTTTCTTCAGCTGCTGCAGGAAGTACATCCTCTGCTGGGCTTTATTAGTGAGGGAGCTGATGTTAAGCTCCCACTTGAAGTCCTGGTGATGATGGAGCCCAGGAAGCTGAAAGACTCTACAAAGATGCCTGGACAGTGATGGGGGCAGGTGGAGGTGTGTACATCCTGCAGTCCACTATCATCTCCACTGTCTTTAAACCATTGAGCTCTAAGTTGTTGTCAGTGCACCAGGTCAGCAGATGGTTAATCTCCATCCTGTAGGTGGACTCATCTCCATCAGAGATGAGCCCAGTGAGGGTAGTGTCATCCACAAACTTCAGGAGCTTGATGGACTAATGACTGGAAGTGCAGCTGTTGGTGTTCAGGGTGGTCAAGGTTCTGGTTCTGGTGTCAGAGACATGTTTCCCCAGCTTGACGTGCTGCTTCCTGTCAGACAGGAAGTCTGTGATCCACCTGCAGGTGGACTCAGGCACATTCAGCTGGGAGAGCTTGTCCTGCAGCAGAGCTGGGATGATGGTGTTGAAGGCAGAGCTAAAGTCCACAAACAGGATCCTGGTGTAGGTTCCTGGGGAGTCCAGATGGTGGAGGCTGAAGTGCAGAGCCATATTAACTGCATCGTCTACAGACCTGTTGGCTCTGTAGGTGAATGCTGTGATGATCTTGAGGTGTGAAAGAACAAAGATCTAAAAAGAGGACATGGAGAACAGCACACATCACATGCTCTTTGATCCACCGCAGTGAACAACCAGGCAGAAAGTTTTTGGTGAACTTCCACATGTCCAGCGCACCGGTAGCTGCTGTAGCAATGAACTGAGCCCAAGCTACAGAAGACTGCTAACATCTTTGGCATCTGTCGCGCCATACTGTGTCGGTCATTTTTTGGCAGACATGAGGCCATGGATCTGGCTGTGGGCTTTCTTCATGCTCATGGCACACCACGGTGTTTTTGAGCAGGGGACGGCACCCACAACGAGGATAAGCAGCTACGTATCTACCAGCTCCATGGACTTCATAAACAGGAAGGGTAAAAATCACAGTCCATCTGTGATTACAAAAACAGATTCATGCATGTTGAGATAAAGTGTGCATGATGCGTGGGTCTTTGCTAACTCAAAGATTAACAGGAACTTAAAGACTGGCAAGATTTGTGCTCTGAAAAAGCAGATTGTGGATGATGAGGAAGTCATACCAATGTTTCTTCTTGGCTCCCCTGCCTACCCACTGCTGCCTGATGAATGAATATTCAAATGGTGCCTCCACACCTCAGGAGCAGTACTTCGGACTGTTTCTGTAGGATACATATTGTCATCAAGTATACTTTTAATCGCCTCAAGGCCAGATGTGCTGCACTTAAAAGGCCAACGGACATAAATTTGGATGAGCTGCCCTACTGTATGTGATTTACCCCTGCTTTGTATAACATCTGTGAGGCCAGTAAGGAGGCTGTGGATGAACACTCTGTGTCTGAAACACTACAAGGTGAGAAGAATTCACAGCCTCCCACACAAAGCAACAGATAAATCACTGGTGGAGAGGGAAAGAGAGTGAAAAGGATGCTCATGAAGTACCTTGACCCTTAAGGACTGAAAGATGTTTTTTTGTGATTCAACTTTTTTATTTTCCTTATGTCAGTTTCAAAGTTGTGAGTTGTTGCAATGTTTAACTCTTCTAGACTTCTTAATTTAAAAATAATAAGGTGCAATAAATATGTTTGCAAATGTAGTACATTCCGTCATCCTCAGATGAATATGTGTACAATAAATGAATGTGGACCTCTGTGCATCATTTGTTTCAGTCATAATGAAACAGGGCATGTCTGTAGGAATAAGTGAATGATGAGGATGTTTGTTGATGTGGGGTGGCATGGGGCATTGGTGTGTGATGCATAGAGCTCTTAAGGCTTTCATTGGGTGTGTGTGAGGGACAGCAGGTGTCGAGGGGTGTGGGAATTGTCCAGATCCACTGCTGCTACTGATGGGGTGTGAAAGTTGTTCTCTCTGCAGTCTCTTACCGTCACCTTTTTGGCTTGACTCACCTTACTTGGAAACCTGGCCGAATACTAAAGAAATACCTCACCTCACAGAAAGGCTGAAAAAATGAGTATAGTTGAGTTGAGTAGAGCTCAGAAGATACTGGAGGACAGGGCCATTATCTACCATTTCTCTGAAGGTTCTCCAGGGTTGAAAAACAGAGACCTGTACTATGACGCAAGTTCAACATGATGCTTCCCTCTCTCCTTCTGTTTCTATCTCATGTGGCTGCTGCTTACTGGAGCCCTTTACAGGGAACACGATCTGTCTTTTCTGTTCCTCTGCCAGTGCATAGAAGACAGCTGTGCTTATAGAACTATGATTACAGGACATGCTTGATATCCCAATCTATAGACAAACCAACCTCAACAATCTCTTGGAATTTAAATGACACTGAACTCAAAGCTGGAAAACGAGGTCAGACTGGCAGACATCCTGAGCAGCAGAGGAGAACTTTCCTCAGCTCACAGTATAACAACTTTCAAAGTATTACAGACTCTGCAGGAGTCTAAAAGACAGAAATAGACTAAATTCAGCATTTGGCTTTGTCAGCGGATTCCAAGACTTAAAACCAGTTGTTTCTTCTTGACTGCTGCGGTGCATTTAAAGGAAATTTAACTTCCCCATGGCATCACCATCCATGGAGATGCCATGTAAGCATGGCTGCTTACAACATGTCATACTTATACTGCTGCCTGTTTAATTTTGCTTTGTAGGCCATACTTCATAATTCCTACCCAACCCAGCATTACATTAATGTTAAAAATGAGCACATGAAATATATAAACTGCATCTTGTAGCAATGGATAATGTTAAGATAACATCCTGTTACCACTAAACCACCTTAATGACAACAATGTAATGCAAATGACTTAGTTGAATTACTTAACATCCTCCAGTAGTGTAGTAGTAGTACATGTAGTCTATGCTGACTGATATGCGAAAGCGTCTGTGAAAATGCTATGCTCAGATCTAGTGACGAAGAATAACATTGTAAGAGAGGGTACTCTGTGGTTTTATTTTCTAAACATAAGTGAGTTTTTTCTTGTCCACACCTCTGGGGCAGTTACAGTTTTGTTGCAAGGCATCCTCATGACACAAAATACTGTTGAAGAACTACAGTTTCTGGCACTTTGGCACTTAGGCTCTATCCTGCAAACTGATAATTATGTGCCAATAAGGATTCAGGCATTATCTATACAATAACATTGTAGAAGCAAAGTCCTTATAGGCAAGTCATGCCACTCGGCAGCCATCTTGTCAATGCCTCCAAGGAGACCAAGGGAGAGCAGACCCCTATCTAAATGAATGGGGACATGGTCAAATCCACACTTTACTTTACAGAACAGAAAAAATATATATACATGATCGCCAGTGAAATTAGATACAAAAAGAAATCAAAAAACATACATGTCACTGAAAAATTATGTTTAAAACTCTATTTTTCCACAGGGAGCACTCCACTGCGCATGCGTGCGGATTTACAACATCAGGTCCACTGATGATGTGGTAGTTTCATCTCACTGAATTTACCCAAACCACTTTTCTATGAATGCTGGCTGCATAAACCATATGTTATTTGTATTAGAATACTGTGATCTGTTTTACTGAACAATAATGCCAGTATTCACTCATTCACACTCATCCATTCATGATAGTGGAGGCTGTCTCATCAGAATCTGATCTGAATACTCGTTCACACACTGATGGTTCAGTCTTTCGTCTTTCCCAAGGACACTTTGACATGTGGACTGGAGGAGCTGGGGGATCAGATTCATCTCTGTTAGTGGATCCTCATAAGGAAATAAACAGGAAAAGCACCACCTACTGCTCACACACACACACGCTCCACCGGCTCCACAAACTTGTCTTTTTTTCATTAATTCTCTCAGAGGGGTTTAAAGGGACGATTTTCTGATGCCAGAAGGATGATCAAAGTTTCATAAGATATATACTGCGTGTGTGTTCTGCCACTCCACATGAACTGGTTATGAAACAGTCTCACAAAGTGGGGGTATGAATTAATCACAGTAGTTCGACTTCAAATGACTGAAGCTCAGCATACATGTACACATGCACACACAACTGCAGAGATGCAGTGACTCACATCAGATAGAGTTAGATACTTAGATACATCAAAGCTGCTCTACAAAACTATTTAAATTCATGTTTTTATCCTCTTACAGTTTTTCTCACTTGCTAAAACACTAAATCCTATTGTCTGAACCAAATGCTTCATACTGCAAAAAATCTAAATCTTGCCAAGAATATTTGTCTTATTTCTTGTCAAATTATGTCGATACACTTAATTTCAGACAATATCACTTAGAACAAACTTTGCACTTGCTTACAGTTTTTTCTGATAGCTTAGATGCAATTTTTGAAACTTTTGGCTTTTTTTGCAAAACTCTACACACAAATCACAAAACCTTTCACCCAAATAGCAAAACACATTAGATTACTTGCAAAAGCTCGTTTTTGCACTAATTGCATAAACACTTTTTGCTAAACTGTTCACACTCTTTCAAAAACAGTATTTTTGTATCCGATGGTGCACACAAGCCATAATATCAGTAAGCACACAAAGCAGCCACTGCACACTGGCAGTAACAATGAAAAACTCATTTGGCTTTTGCTTATCCTGTGTGCAGGGCATATCGGTTTTCAGTACCTTATACAGTAACACACAGGGGTCAAAGTGTATGGATATTTATTTACACACATCAAAATACGTAAACATAAAGTGTGTTTTTCAAGTCAAGGCACAAAAAAAAACATATAATGGAGAATATCACTGAGGAAAAAAAAAAAATCAGTCTTGTCTTCTTACGGGGTCTGGCCACAAGAATTTCATCAACATCACATGCAATGTCTTCCATTGCTAGGCAGGGGGATAATATCTCAGTGTCGTATCCAGGCCTGACATGATACCTGGTCAATGTCTCCGCATGCCTCCTCCATTGCCTCTAGAAGGGCTATGCGCTGATGGGAGGCGACGGTCATAGACCTTCAGCGCCAAGAAGAGAAGAACTCTTCAATTGGATTCAGGAATGGAGAGTAAGGGGAGGTAGACCGCAATGAAGAAAGCGGGTGATCGATAAACAGTTGCGGACCAGAACAGCGTGGTGGAAACTAACATTGTCCCATATGACGACATACCTGGTCTGCTCTGGTCTCTGAATGAGAGTGAATATTTCATGCAGGGTGTCCAGGAATGTAAGAATGTGTGCAGTGTTGTATGGGCCCAGATTTGCATGATGGTGAACAACACCGTTTTGGCTGATGGCTGCACACATGGTAATGTTTCCACCACGCTGTCCTGGGACATTGATTATGGCACCTTGTCCAATAATGTTCCTTCCCCGTCTTCTTGTTTTGCTGAGGTTACAGTTTTTTCTGATAGCTTAGATGCAATTTTTGAAACTTTTGGCTTTTTTTGCAAAACTCTACACACACATCACAAAACCTTTCACCCAAATAGAAAAACACATTAGATTACTTGCAAAAGCACGTTTTTGCACTAATAGCATAAACACTTTTTGCTAAACTGTTCACACTCTTTCAAAAACAGTATTTTTGTATCCGATGGTGCACACAAGCCATAATATCAGTAAGCACACAAAGCAGCCACTGCACACTGGCAGTAACAATGAAAAACTCATTTGGCTTTTGCTTATCCTGTGTGCAGGGCATATCGGTTTTCAGTACCTTATACAGTAACACACAGGGGTCAAAGTGTATGGATATTTATTTACACACATCAAAATAAGTAAACATAAAGTGTGTTTTTTCAAGTCAAGGCACAAAAAAAAACATAATGGAGAATATCACTGAGGGAAAAAAAAAAAAATCAGTCTTGTCTTCTTACGGGGTCTGGCCACAAAATTTCATCAACATCACATGCAATGTCTTCCATTGCTAGGCAGCGGGGATAATATCTCCTCGAGTGTCGTATCCAGGCCTGACATGATACCTGGTCAATGTCTCCATGCCTCCTCCATTGCCTCTAGAAGGGCTATGCGCTGATGGAGGCGTGGTCATAGACCTTCCAGCGCCAAGAAGAGAAGAACTCTTCAATTGGATTCAGGAATGGAGAGTAAGGGGAGGTGGGCCGCAATGAAGGCGGGTGATCGATAAACCAGTTGCGGACCAGAACAGCGTGGTGGAAACTAACATTGTCCCATATGGCGACATACCTGGTCTGCTCTGGTCTCTGAATGAGAGTGAATATTTCATGCAGGGTGTCCAGGAATGTAAGAATGTGTGCAGTGTTGTATGGGCCCAGATTTGCATGATGGTGAACAACACCGTTTTGGCTGATGGCTGCACACATGGTAATGTTTCCACCACGCTGTCCTGGGACATTGATTATGGCACGTTGTCCAATAATGTTCCTTCCCGTCTTCTTGTTTTGCTGAGGTTAAAGCCTGCCTCATCCACAAAAATCAGCTCATGACCCATGGCATCTGCCTCTAGCTCCATCACTCTCTGGAAAAAGACAAAACAAATGCATCACAGCAGGCCCATACAGCACACAGTATGCACTTCCAGATTCAGTACCAATGATAAGCTTACCTGCACAAATTCATACCGCAGTTGTTTACGTTCACTGTTTCTTTGAAATGGGACCCTATAGATCTGCTTCATCTTTATTTGGTTGCGTGCCAATGCGAGATAATGCAGAGATGCTCACATTATTTATGTCCTCGAATGTTGTGTCATCCTCTAGTATGTGCTGCTGTATTTCGTAGCCTTATTGAGTTGTTTGCCAACACCATATTCACTATGTAGGTCTCTTGTTCAGCCGTAAATAGTCTTCTTCTGCCCCCAGCTACAGGTCGTCTAACAATTCTATAAAGTAACAATTTCAGTATTTTTACAGTAAATGTACAGTATTGTTTCTCAAAAAGAATATGACACTACTGTATTACAGTATACATAATGTAAAACTTAGTATGAAGAAGATACTGTACTAACCGATTCTCATTTCAAATGTTCTTATGATGCCTGCTACAGTGTAGCGGCTCAGGTTAGGTTGAACCCGTTGGCCAGCTTCCCTTAGGCTCATGCCATGGTTGATGACATGGTCCACTATTGTAGCTCTGATGACATCAGTGATTCTATTTCTTACTCGTACTCCTTCCCCTTCCTCTCCTCGTTCTCCCTTGTGCTTCTGCCTCACATGTCCTCTAAGCACACCTCGTTGTCCTCTTCCTCTAAGTGCTCCTCCGGCGTCCTTGCTGTCCTCCTCTCCCTCTTGCTTCTGCACCTCCTCCTCCTCTTCCTCCAAATTCATTTCCTTGTCCACGTCCACGTCCTCGTCCTCCTGCTTCTTCACCTCCACGTCCTCTTCCTCGCCCTCCTCTTACCTCTCCCTCCTCTTACTCTTCTTTCTCCTTCCATTGTTCTCCACACAAAGGCTTACCTGTGGCTTATTTATAGTGCTCAGGCTGATTGCAAAGTCAAATAATTATAGATAATAGTTTTCACATGTGACAGTGTGGCCTGACAGTTGGCAAAATTGTGTAAATAATAGCCATAAATATGTATAGTTTTGACAGGAGTGTGTAGATCATCTGGAAATTGAGTGTAAAGCAGTGAGCTGTGTTTACAGTTTTGCAAAAAGAGTGCTGTGCAGTAAATTGTATTTACACATACACAAAGTGTTTGTAACGAAATTGCAAACTAAGTACAAAGCAGCGTTTGTGCTTTCAGTTTTGCAAACTCGGTGAAGGGTTTTGTGATAAATATTAATAGTTTTAGAAATTGTGCTATAAGAATCAATGTAAGTGTTTAAGCCATCAGAAAAAACTGTAATTCAAGCAAAATTTCATCCATCCATCCATTATCTACCACTTATCCTCATAGGGTCATGGGCAAAATATTCAAGCAAAAAAAAAAAGAAGCTTGAATTCAGCAAAAAAATCAAAAAAGTGAAAATGTCTCAATATGATTTCTTGAAATAAGACATAATTTCTGAGGAATTATGGAGGGCCTTGTTTCTCTGAAATTATGTCTTATTTCAAGAAATCTTCTTGACAATCTATTTTTGACACACTCTTTTGGCCAAACCTTAAACACTGTTCAGATACTTAGACACAATTAGCAAAACTCATCCGCTCTTTTTTTGCAAAACCTTGAACACATTCTCAGTCACTAAACACATTTCACACTGTGACACACGTGTGTTGCAAAATTGTAAACAAAAATGTGAGCAAAATGTGAGCACAACTCCAGCACAGCTGTCACTTTTTATACACAACGACTCAAAATTGAACACACGTTTCTAATGATGTGATCAGACCAATTGGGCAGGATAAAAGTCAGTTCAGAGGGCACATGTGCATTCATACAATGGAAGGAAACATACAGAGAGGCAGTGTTCGCATGAGAGGTGGTGGACGAGGAGGAAGGGGACGAGGAACAGGCCGAGGTAGAGGCCGAGGTAGACCAAGAGCAATTGTTACTGATGAAATTCGGGCAACTATTGTCCACCATGTGTTTGTTCATGGAATGACAATGAGGGAAGCAGGACAAAGAGTCCAACCGAATTTGAGCAGGTTCTCTGTTGCTAGCATCATCAGGACATTCAGGGAAGAGAACAGGTAATTTCTCTTTGACATACAGTATACTGTAACGTTCATTACAATACTGTTTTTACAGTATTGGCTGTATATGTTTGTAAAGTAACTGCATTTTTCCCTTTATAGAATTGAGAGACAACCAAATGAGGGTGGAAGGAATGCCCTTTTCTCCCAACAAGAAGCACTCATTGTTGACATGGTCCTTCAAAATAAAGCCATCCGACTCTGTGAAATCCAGCAGAGAGTGATTGAGGACAATGTCAACTTTGATGGAATCAACAGTGTGTCTCTGTCAACTATTGACCGTGGCCTCAAATGCAACAGACTTTGTATGAAGTCTACAGAGTACCATTTGAGCGAAACTCTGCACGGGTCAAAGAGCTAAGACATCAATATGTGGAAGTAAGTGTTACCTACACACACTTTCAGCCCTGATCCTTCCAGTACAACCCTATGCTCATAGGCCTACTGTTGCTGTAGGCTAGAAGTTGCAGGTGCAACCTTTACAATACTGTAAACTACTGTATATTGTAATGTATGTAGATCTGGAGTGTATATACTGTAGATGCACAATTGCAGAAGTCTGTATCACTTACTGTACTACACTAAACTACTTTCTTATCTATTTTATAGAGAGTGTTTGAACTGGATTCCATGGAAAGGCCCCATGAATACATCTTCATAAATAAAGCAGGATTCAATGTGATAAAAAGGAGGTGGAGAGGCAGTAATGTCATTGGTGAACGTGCCATTGTGGAAGTCCCTGACCAGCGTGGTGGCAATGTCACCCTTTGTGCAGCCATAAGCAACCGGGGGGTTCTCCACCATCAAGCAAACCTGGGGCCATATAACACTGTACATCATCTCTTTGCTTTCTTGGGTGGTCTACGGGACATTATGGCTGCACGTGAGCAGCTGGATCCTCAAGCAGTTTGTCCTATATATGTCATAGTTTGGGTCAATGTCAGCTTTCACCATGCTGTGCGGATTCGAGAGTGGTTCAACAACAGCAGTTCATCAACATTTTCCTTTCACCTTATAGCCCCTTCCTCAATCTGATAGAGGAGTTTTTCCTCTGCGTGTCGGTGGAAGGTCTATGACCGACAGCCCTACACCAGGGAAACCATATTGGAGGCGATGGAACATGCCTGTGATGATGTAACTGCAGAGTCATATCAAGGCTGGGTTCAGCACACCAGAGGGTTTTTCCCCATTGCCTGGCAAGAGAAAAAAAACACCTGTGATGTAGATGAAGTCCTCTGGCCGGACCCAAAGACAACATATTGGCGAGTGAATCAGTGACTATGTTTACATGCAGTCAATAACCTTTTCTTAACCGGAATATTAGCAATAACCTGGCTGCGCATGGCCAAACAACAATAGCCCTTTTGAAAAAAACAGAATATGCTCAAATTCCGTTTTTTAAAAACCGGAATATGACCCCTGGGTTACTCCTTTTCTAACCCAAATATTTGGTAATTTATATGCCTATCGGGATATCCCCATTGAAAGGAACATTAATTTGTGTTCTGTGCATGTTCTATTCGCAAGGAATGTTGGTCTTTTGAGTACAGGAACTACTTAAACATGGTGACATAAAAGAGAGTACCACACTTTTGGAGTGAGGAGGAAACAGACCAGCTCATCAGTGTGGTGAAAGAGATGAATATTATGTCTTTTGTAGACGGTAGAAAGTACCGGGATAGCGAAATATACAAGAAGTTACGCTTTTCAGGGTTTGTACGAACGCCAGACCAGATCAAGCACCGCTGGAAGTCGTTGAAAAAGGCGTACTACAGGGCTGCTACACTGCCATCGGCTACGGGCTGTTCAATATCCACCGTGCTGCTGCTGCTGTTGTTGTTGTTTTTAGATACAGGAAGAAGAAACGGAAATGATGCGCATTGCATCATGACGTTCTCCGTGCGTCGAGAGGTTGTCCATGCGTCACAGTTTTGATCGGGATATCCCAATTGGTTACAATTACCGTGTATATAGGAATAACTCTGTTTGCTCACGCATGTAAACGGGTTATTCCAAATGTTTCAGAAACCAGAATATTGATCTTAACCCAAATATTGACTGCATGTAAACGTAGTCAATGACTTTGATTGCACAGTCTAATCATGTGCTTTTGATTTAGTTTTTTTATTTTTATTCTTTGTCATGAAAGTGCTGAATATAAATATCACTTTGACTGTTTGTTTTGATTTACAATAAAAAAAATTCTCTTAACTTCATGCCCTGGCTGCTGTGTCCTAAATTATATCCTGTAGTGTCTAATGAATGCCCTGAGGTGAAAATATTTTTACTTGCTGTGTGTGTGTGATGTGAACACAGTGTTTGGTTTTGAACACAGGATAGCTGGTTTTGAGGTGATAGTTTGACTTTGATGGAAAAGTCTGAGGTTTTGTGATTGTAGCTTGGATTTTTAGATTTGTGTTTAAGGTTTTGAGAAATGTGTTTCAGCAATTGGGGAAAAACTGTAAAATAAAACACACCAGTACTAACATCAAATAAGTTGAAAAGAACATCATCTCAGTTAATTTGTTGGATGGGGAGTGACCAGTGGTCACACCCACGCTGGACCTTCAACTAGTGATGGGCAAAACAGTTCTTTTGAGTGAACTGAATCCTTACGAATCGTTCATTAAAATGATTCCTTCACTGAATCCTTTAGTTCCTCTCAGGAGCTCCGTCCTGCTCATGCAGTTCATTGGTTCAATGACACAGTTCGTTTCTTCATTAATTAAACGAATCACTCCCCTCCCCTGCCTGAGTCTAGACTCTGAGTGCACTGAGTGCTATAGTTCATTCTCAGTGAAGGATCACTCCCCTCCCCTGACAGACTGTCCCTTATGTCACAAGCAAGACAGAGAGAAAGAGACTGAGCGAGACTGAGATGGAAAAGATATCCGCCGACCCACATCAATCAAAGACGACCAAAGTTGTCCAGAGCTGTCCACAGATGTCCGCAGATGTCCAAAGGAGCCACTGTTGATGAAGCGTGTCCAGCAGAGATCCAGCAAATCCAGACAGAACCTGCAGCCACTCCTCACTCCCATCCATCCATGAATGGTGATATACTGCAGATACTTTACATCTTACAGATGTTAAAGAGATTGAATGACCAAATTTAGATCTTAACATAGAAAACTTAATGATACTGAACAATACTTACTTTACTTACTTTAATAGTACTTTACTATTCAGAATTTAAGTTTTAGTATTTCTAAAACTTAAATTCTGAATAGTAAAGTACTCCACAGTCTTCTGTGATGCTTCTCAAACTCAACTGCTGAACGGTGCACCAAACCTAAACCAAATTTAATCAACAACAGCC
The DNA here is from genome assembly GCA_029721515.1 of Synanceia verrucosa. Lineage (NCBI taxonomy): Eukaryota > Metazoa > Chordata > Actinopteri > Perciformes > Synanceiidae > Synanceia > Synanceia verrucosa. The sequence goes on from CM056552.1 coordinate 29,005,241, forward strand.
TAACTTTTAATTTGGTTAATAGATACCACTGAGTCTAACTGGTCACACTGAATTAATGAAACATTTATTCATCCATCAAACTTTCCTTTTTGTTTAATCATTCATTCCATTGTGGTCACAATGAGTCAATGCCATGTATTCACCCATCAAACTTTCTGTTATTCTATTATTTCCTATTTTCTATTTTATAATTTTCTGTTAGTAAAATGGTAATTTAGCTTGTCTGGTCACGTAAACAACTCATGTATATAAAGCAATTGAATCACTGTAGGTCAAGAACTCCGCAGCACTCTGAGATTAAGAAACTCTATTAATTAATGTCAAATTCATACATTTTCCCTGTTTTTAGCAAAACTGGGTGGCACCCTGATAATTTCTACTATTAAAAATATTAAAAAGCCACTCCATAACTTTAGAGGAGAGTTGTCTATCCGGGGGGAGGCTGGCTCAAAGGCAGTGTCCTCTACTGGAGGGAGGGGCATTTCACCGTTCTACGTCAGTAGGTGAAAAATGTTCAACTCCTCTGTTTCAGCACACATTAGCTAAGAAGAGGAGCAAGCAGGGGAAGGAGGTGACAGACTTTTTTCACTCCTGGGGCCTCATTCACAGACTATGGGGACACATACTACTGTTATACTACCTTTATAAAGTGAATTTTGCATAATAAGGGACCTTTAACAAAATAGAAGGTTTTTTTAATGTAGGGGATGAATTATGTGTTGGGTCTTACATGATTCCTGGAAAAAAAAACATCAAGTGCATTGATTTAGATTTTTGGGATGGATCCAATATCAATGGGGCACCTTCTGATTAACTTTGAATGTGAACATCTCTTTTCTGTGACTGCATATTCACTTTGGTGCAACACCCAGGGAACCAGGCTTATCAAAACTGCCTTGAGTCACATTGGCAAATCAAAACTCGCTGGCAAACTCATGACCCATTTTTTTTCTTTTTTATGGCAGGAGTGCGGGATCAACTTTGCTGTAAATTTACTCAAACTTTCCCAGTCCTTGCTTTGGATGGTGGATTGACTGAATGGATTATTTCACACAGTGACAGGTAAGTTAACCAGGTGAGAACAGCACCAGTTAAACTTATGGCAGAGAACAGAGATAACTAAAAGTTTGTCTCAGTCTGCCACCTGAGAACTGAGTTAAAAAAAGAGAATACAACTTTAACCAAATGTAGCAAGCAGGTCCGTTATCCACCATTTTTAGTATAATATTGGTAAATTTGGCATAAAAAATGACACAAGAAATCTCGTGGGCAGCAGTTAGCCATGCTTGTACTGATTTTGTTCATCCTTAGCAGCATTTAAAGAACAGTTACAGTGGAGATAACGGGAGAAAATACACTCACCGGCCAATTGCTTAACACAAATAGCTAATCAGGCAATCAATGCATTTAGGCATGTAGATGTGGTCCAGACAACTTGCTGAAGTTCAAACGGTGCATCAGTGGAGAAGAAAGGGGATTTAAGTGACTTTGAATGTGGCATATCTGAGTATTTCAGAAACATCTACTGGGATTTTCACAACAACCATCTCTAGGGTTTACAGAGAATGGTCCAGAAAAGAGGAACTATCCAGTGAGAATGATGCCTTGTTGATGTGAGAGGTCACAAGAGAATGGACAGACTCTTTGGAGATGATAGAAAGACAACAGGAAGTGAAATAACCACTGGTTCAACCAAGTAAAGCAGAATATCATCTGTGGAAGAACAACACTGGAGCCACTAGAGCAGCATATGAAGCAACGGCAGCAGACTATCTCAACATTTGTTATTAAATTCCATTTTTGGTGTTCAGAAAATTCAGTTATGGATAGGCCAGAATGTTTTGTGCTCAGCTAAGATGAATGGCTGTTTCATATTTACTAGGTCTGTGATGGTACATGTACAGAATTTAACTGTTTCGGTGCAGCTGTGTGCCGAACCGAACATGTGCGTACTGAACCAGTACATTGAAAAAAGTAATGAAAGATGCCGTTTGATGTGGAACTTTTCATATATGTGAGTTCCACACAGACCTATTGAAGGAGCACACGTTCACACAGAACTGCATGTGTACAGTACACACGGAACATACGCGACACAGACTTTGCCAAGGTCCCGCGGACTCAAAGCGGGCCAAACACTACTTGACGTACTTTTCACATGATCCACATTAAATGTGACATTGATCTTGCTATTGAAGAAGTTTCACAGGAAACTACTACGTGGCAGTGTGCTCACAGTCCTCTCCAGTCTGTGAGCAGCTTCAGTCATAGGGAACAGCAGCTCACTCATTCATGCAACAGCAGCTTTGCCATAAGGTCAAAAAGTATTTACTTGAAACTTGAAAGGGAGAGACTGAAGAAGAAGTAATACTAATGCTTAGATTACATTTAGCTGAACTCGTATTTTTTTAGTATTTTATATTTGATTTATAACAGGATTATATTGTTTCTATTTTTCTACTTACTGTTGGGGCAAAAGGTCAATAATTCATAATAAATGAATTTTGAGGGTTTTTCTTTCTTCCCATACTGAACTGAAAAAACTAACCATGGCTTTAAAAACCAAAAACATACCAAAACAAAAATTTTGTGCACCATTATAGGCCTAATATATATATATATATATATATATATATATATATATATATATATATATATATATATATACCATACAAACAAGACAGTGGTATCTCTGTTATCTTATTTGACTTTTCTGAAAAGTGAACGGGCATTCTTCCCAAACTCCTTTAACCTTGTCATCCTTGTCTGGGTGTTTTTTTATGCAGCTCAAACCGATCATAGTAAAATATTAAATTAAATTATTGCACAGTGAGAGAGTTGTAGCTCACCACTGTATAAGTCACTGGCTCCAGCATTCTGCATACAATCACTTAATTATCAAAACAGATTAATAAAATGAGCTGGCATGATTGTGACCATGTCCACTGCTGGGAGCATGAGCTCCTCTGCTGTTGTGTGAGGTTTTTTTGCACCTTGCATGTGACAGGCAACTTTGTATGAGGTTACAGTGTTTTTTTTTGTTTACTGATGACGCGCTTTCAAAACAGCTGGCCTGTTGGCGATATTCACTTCACATCGACCCGCACAGTTTCACAGGAAATTACAGCACGCCAGTGCGCTGGACTATGAAAGCTCTGAGCAGAGTGGACATTCCGCGTAGATTCTGGGCTGCTCACTGTCCATCTGAGGATGAATTGGCCTGAATTGGATGAAAGTCCCCCCAGCCTCTCGCGCCCTCCCTGACACGTCACTGCGCCCCCAGGGGGGGCACGCCCCACGATTTGAGAAGTACTGCCTTTAAATGGTTCTTTGATTTGGACTAAAGAAGACTAGCTGCTGGTGAAAATCTGTGCTCAGTAAAAGTGTCAAAACTAATATCACGTTTGACATTTTCAATTGTTTTCCTCGACCACAAAAGAAATCATCATATAAAGATAACAAAAGGCCTCCTTTTTCTCATGGGGAGTCATTGTGTTCGAATCATTGTCTCTTCTCTTCCTCGTCCATCAGTCTCTCCCACTCTCTTCCTTAGCTTTTGTTTTTCTGCCCCAGATTCAGTTGTCTTGTCAAGCAATTATCTCATCTAAAGCGTAGGACTGTACCCTGAATACTGAATTACAGTTTAGTGCAAACTACAATAAAATGATGCCTCTCATATTATTTATTTTCAAGTTAAATTATTGTTATCCATACTTATGTCACAACAAGTGTCATTTACGCACATATTTTCTCTCCTGCTGTGTTAGCTCTGTAAATACTACAAATGCGAGTTTTTGATCTCAGTGGTTAGTTAATAAATAAATAAATGTTTTAATACATCAGGGTGTTTAAAGCTTTGGGGTGTGGCTACCATGTGATTGACAGGTCTCTGCTGTCATTACATCCTGAAGAGGAGCAGTACTGATGGTCTGAGCTCTCAGCTCATGTTTCCCTCTTCTGAGAGACACTGGCACTGTTTACATATGCATAGTAACCTTGTATAAGTAACCTCATGTTGAGCCACAATAAGCATTCCAGATAATATCACTGTTCATGTGAATTACAGAGGCTTGTCTCTAACCAAGCTAGCTTGCTAGTGCTAGCGTTAGCTGATAACAAAGAGGTTGTTATGCTAACGGTACTGGTAACATTACCAGGCTGCTAACCTGTGTTGCATGTGTTAACGTGATGGTAACATTAGCTCCCCACTCATGATGAAAAAGTCAAAGGGAACAAATAACACAGTAACACCATTTTGAGGAGGATCGGTTCTTCACAAACAAGAAGGTAGACAGAGACAGAGATATATATTACACCAGTACCGTTAGCATAGCAACCGCTATGTTATCAGCTAACACTAGCACAAGTGAGCTAACTTCATTGGCAATGAACCGCCGTAATTCACATGAATTGTAATTTTAACTGGAATGTTAATTGTGGCTCACAATATAGTGTTACTTACCAGTAAATGGTGCCAGGAATGGTGAAGGAAACATGACAGAGACCTGTCAATCACACTGAAGCCACGCCCCACAACTTTATGTGTTTTCACCATAATTCAGTAAATCGACATCCTGATGTATTAAAACATTATTTAAACTAACCATTGAGACCAAAAACTCATATTTATGGTGTATGTTGGTGTCACATTGAGTTTAGGTAAAAAAACAGAGTTGTTGATTGGAAAGCCTTGTCTTTGTGGTGTTTATGACTTTCAAAGCAGGAATGGAATAAAGACAGTGGCTGTCTGTCTCCGCTCCTTTGATTGGACTACAATTGCTGGCATGCCTGCTAGTTGCTAACTGTAACAGCTAATTGTCCTGAGCGTTAACAAGGCTCACATCCACGCTCATCATTCTCAACATAACTCGATGTTCTTATGTCATAAACATCACTAATATTACTAGACGTAGAAAAACAAAATGCTGGTCTCCTGGCTGAACGTCTGGTGTTTGTTGGTCCCATCCACATGCCCACCACAAGCTGTTCTTCTTGCTTTTTATAATTACACATCACTCTAACCTGACCCTACTCTGACCCTAGCATTTATAAACCAATGACTTTGCATTGTAGTCAATACAGGATAGATGGAGTACAAAAGGCTTCCTCATCAGATGCTAAATGCCTTGCTCATTTTCATGGCATTCATTTGCCTTTTTATGTGAATTTGCCAAACTGTCACAAGTCATAACATGTATAAGAGTCTACCAATTAGACAATTAGGCAAAGAAAATAAGAGGCAGAAAGATGGTGGCAACAGGAAATGAGCTGGGAGGGTAACAGTAGGGTTGCAAAGGGGGGAAAATTTGGGGTGAATTTCCAGAAAGTTTCCAGTAAATTTCCACGGGAAGTTAATCTTGGAAATTCTGGAAATAATCGACTTTCCATGGGAATTATGGGAATTGATGGGAATTTAGGGGAACCATTATATCCAAGCATAAATATGAACAGAAGTCATAAGAATACATCCATACAAAATGTTTTCAATAGGTTTATTTGTAGAACAGAACACATGAACAAAAATAGGAATGTTGGGTTCAATATTTCCCATCTCCCAACCCTACTCATTCAAAAATGCCCCCCCTCCCATCCAAAATCAACAAAGTCCCATTCGCTCAGTCAATAGGCTCTTCCTGGGCCTCATTAATATCCAACAACATGTCCACTTCCTCAACATCTAACTCTGAGTCTTCCTCTTCAGTGTCATTTTCCAGCCTTGTTGAGGATGGCTCTGTGTCAGGCTCAAAAAGCCTTAGGTTTGCCTGAATGCCAACCAGCTTTTCCACTCTCACATATGTGAGCCTGTTGTGAACCTTTGTGTGGGTGTTGCCAAACAGTGACCAGTTGCACTCGGAGGCGGCTGTTGATGGTGGAATTTGGAGGATGATGGAGGCTACAGGTGCAAGGGCCTCAGATCCACATAGACCCTTCCACCAGGTGGCTGCAGATATGTGCTGGTATGACTGCCATATTCCATCCCCTTTCCAAAAGCCTTACTTTGTTCAATACTTTGCCAAACTGCCTAGAACTTTGCCTTTTATCGAGACGCAGGTGGTCAGACATGGCTGTAATGACTGCATAGGCGCCTTTAATCTCTTCCCCAGAAAGTATGCCCTTGTCATATTTTGGGTCCAGCATGTACGCTGCTGCATGCACCAGTTTCATGCAGAACTCCCTTTGCTTTTCCAGTGACTTGACCACAGCAGTTTCCTCTGCTTTCAGTAGTAGGGGAGTGGGCAGGGCTGTCTGGATTTCTTCTGAGTTCTGCAAAAAGGCAGTAGACATCTGACAAGATGGTACCATCCCCCTCTAAGTTCGCTATTCCTCAACAGGTTTGAGGATTTTCTGACTGCTAGACACTCTTTCCAGGATGACCTTCTTTATGTCGCTGTCGATGCCTGCAGACTAGGATATGGCATCTCTTGCAGAGACTCTTTTCCTGTTTTAGTCAAGATTATGCTAAAATATACTTTCCTCATATCTAAGTTATCTATGAAGAGCCAACCTTCAATTTTGAAAATTCCCAGTTTATTCCTGTTTATTCCCTTTTATTCACATAAACTCCCATGGAAAGTTTCCATTTTTCAAAATTGCCGGAATTTTGCAATCCTAGGTAACAGTAAAGACAGGCAGAGCGAGAGAGGGGAAAAAAAGAGGGGAGTTGACAAGTTATATGTGTGAACTGCAGAGCAAACACTTTCTCTACATCAGCTCCTCATATTTCTGCCGTGGTGCATTCAGCAACACATTCCCTGAGAGGGTTTCTGAAGAGTTTCTGGCTGCTTCTCTATGAGTGACATGTGAGTGAATTCAGAAATGAGCGTGCGCACACACAAACACACACACACACACACACACACACACACACAAAGGGGGGTGTATAAACCAAGCCATGTTCCAGAAATATCAGGGGATTCTCAGTTTGACTGAAAAACTGCTGCTGACATAGGATGTGGGGTTGAGGGTGAGTGGAGTAGTAAGTACTGCAAAAAAGAGAATGAGAAAAGAGTAAGACAGTTACTTTTAATATTAATAAATAAGTGGGAATTAGTATGCTCCATTGTTAGGTTACATTTTGGCACAGTGGTCCCTTGCAATGGTGCCACCAGGGCACTATAATAATAGGTTATTAGTAATGATAAATGTAAAAGAATGAACCATTTCTCAAAAGGTATTTCTCATAGTTTTTTGCCAGCCTATATATACAGTAAAACTATACAGTAAAGTAAAATTTCTGAAATTGTGGCTTTTTAGTTTTGGTGTGCCACCCCAAAATGTTAAGTGGCCCCAGCTGGCCACCCCTATGAAATATATCTGACCTCTGACCTATCTTTTCTTTCTTACATAAATACACTGTGGTAAAGCTATGAAGGAGGTGTCATAAAATTCCACAGCTTTTATGTGATGTACACCATTTCAATGAGACACGTACTGCAGAGTTGTTACCCCCTTTTTGGTGGAAATTGAATGAAATTGGTGCATAACCAGCAGCCAGCTATTATCATTTACATTTGTGTGGATTTTAACAGATTCAATTTGAATTCATGTTCATTTACGTTGACGGCTTCTCTGGCTCTTATCTGTGTTTCATGAACCTACTCATTTAAGTATGGATGTGGAAATGTTTTTACACTCTGGAGTTTCAAAGTTCCTCTTTTCAGGCAAACACACACATCACACACTTCTCATTCAAACACCTATGTTAAAACAGATTCTGAACCCTTACTAATAACATGCTGATTTATTTAGAAAACTCCTAAAGCTGTTACGCAAAAACACACGTGTGCTCAGTTCACGCGTTGCCACTGGTAACAGCACTGTGTCAGTGGTGTACAGAGGGAATTAAATAGGTCATGATCGGAGCAGAGTGGTGTGTGCAGCACAGATAATGTAGAGCTGTCACCTCCCGGGCACACACAGACACACAAACACATACATACACAGAATACCCAAATGATGAGTCATATAGTCCAGTAATGCAAATGGAGGGATTAATTCTAATGAATAGATAGAATCAATGGCATGAATGCCATATTCTGTGCATGATCAGCATCATGTGAGAGAGATTGTTGAAATGTGTTTGTATATTTTGCAGCCTGGTCTCCTAAAAAATACATACTAAACTGCATTGTAGCTTCTGGGTGGAGTTCATCTGCTCAGACTGCTCTGATTCTTCTCTACATGGACTTTGATGAAACAGACTGTGATGCGGAGACACATCTCAGGCTAAAGACCAGTTCATTAGGGACAGCCTTAAAAAATGAGTAAGGATGAGTAAGAAGTTAAGATAAGAATAAGTGAAGAATTAGGATTAAAGTTAAGGCATACAGTGGTAATAGTTATGGTAAGTCTCCAGGGGTGCTGGTGTGTTTGTCCTGTGTACTATCCATCCATCCATCCATCCATCAGTTATCTAACGCTTATCCTCTCATAGGGTCACAGGGGGGCTGGAGTCTATCCCAGCTGTCTTAGGGTGAAAGGCAGGGTACACCCTGGACAAGTCTCCAGTTCATCACAGGACACATAGAGACAGACAACCACTCACACTCACATTCTCACCTACGGGCAATTTACACAGGGAGAACAGAGAATGCAGTTTGAAACAGTGCTTCTGTTACAGCCTAGAAATGCTAAAAATATTTTATATACAGTATTTCATGATATATAAAGGATTGTGGCTCCAGTGATCAAACAAGTTGGGCCATTGTGGGTATGGAGGCTTCAGGAGAATGGACATCTGGTTTGTGCTTCTACTCCATCAGTCTTGATGGTGCAGTACCCACCTGCAACGTATGTTAGAGTGGGTCACTGGTTCATATTTGTCAAGAGTGACATAAGAAAAAAATCCTTTTTGAGCTTCAGATAATATCCCATTATTAGCTGCAGTACTAACATGGTTTTCCTGCCATCTCTCTTTGCTGCAGTATCTTCTCTGAGTCTCTATGTATTTCCAGCTCAGTTTGTCTTCCTCTCCCCTGCTGTCAGTCCCTCAACATTAATCTTTTGTATGTCACACCATAAACATATTTCAGTGATGTCTCATAATTCCGTATTTATAAAACACAGAGGAACCAGTCATGTTCCCTGCTTTCATAAAAGAACAATATGTTTTGCTATCAGTCATTTTGAAAGAAAGAAAGTGACAGCTGGTATTGACATGCATTAATAACTACAATATATAGATATATATATATTTTTAATATTATCATGAAACTTTTTCATAAAGCATTTCATAAAAAGCAAAAAAATGTATTAAATAAAAAATATAAACAGCACAGGGTAATTTCATCACCCAAATGACTTATTCACAACTATCTGTGGTCAAGTACTGCAGCTTGGTTCATGTCCCTCAGCGTCACAAAGCACAATTTAGCATCTGTATGAGACACACCACGCTATCATTATCTGTGTCATTACTAGACTGACCAAGTGACAGTATTTGATCTCATCTTTTCTTTCATCATGACAGATTCACACATATTGCTTCTTCTATTGCAAATATTATGACAGATGCCTTAAATTGTGTCAATAAAACCCTGACTAATATTTTCTGTAACCAATGTTCAATCATATGGAGGATAAAGAATGACATGATTATGAATAAATAAGTGCATAAATAAAGAAATGAATGAGCAAATTAAATGTATAAATAGTAAGGAATTAATATATAAATTAATAAATACATGAGCATTGTTTTATTTATTGAGGTAGGACGTCCTAACCACCAGTCTAATGTAGGACTGGGCAAGTAGGTGACTTGAAGAAAAGGCTAGACACATGCAAATGATTGGTGCATGGTTCTCTACAGGTTCACCAGTGATCAAGATTTGCTGATTTGCTGTGGCTCATAATTAAAAAATACACCTACAAAACTTTTACTGCTGGCCAGCCTTAATAGGCATTTATTCTTTGTTCTTTTACGATTAATAATTTTGCAATTATTTATTGATTTAATTTATTTATTCCTGGTTTTTATTTATTTTTTAGTTATCTACAGTATGTATTTATTCACACATTTATTTAAGCATTTATTTATTTACTCGTTTGCCATCTGTTGTCCTCCAAACAGTCATAGTGACAATAATTGCCCTATAATTATAATAACTGAGCAGCATTACAGAGCTTTTCAGCCCCTTTAGGCTTGTTGTTTTGGTTGTACGGCTCACAAATAATCAGCTGTGTTTCCAGCAGCTGCTTTCAGCTTACAAGCCCTGATAAACATTTTATGTTATTTTGCCTCGACCAAACTGAAAAAAAAATCTGCTTTACTTCTTTACAACTGGTAGACAGCTAGCAGCCATGAGAGCTCCCACTTGTCATTCAGAGTAGCAACCTTAATAAAATTAAAGTGAAATTAGCTGAGAGACCAAAAGGTTTTTTTTTTTGTACAAAGCTGTAGACATGATCATAATCATACTGTGATCACAAGAATGTTCTGATGCATGTATTGCCAGAGTGCTCTGACCTTGCTGATGGTTGTCGTGGATCTGGAGGCTTTCAAGAGTACAGCTGAACTCTGTAAATCGCTCCAGATAGAATTATGACTGAAATACTTGAACTGTAAATTTAAAAGAACTTATTCTTGTTGAAGTAAATTCTGAAACGCTTCAGGCAGAAAAAGAGGTATGAAACTTAACCTGATTGTACTTGGAATCAAAGATGGAACAAACTGTTCACTAAATTCAAATTAGACCCATTGAGTCTGAGATTAGACTTTTAAACTCTAGAAAAATCCCACAGGTGATGAACAATCTCTTACACGGAGTGAAAATATGTGTGGGACATTTTACGCTGCAGTTGAACAACTACAGTTCATACACCAGATCCTGAGCTTATCACAACAGCAGAATATACTCTACATGTGGAGTTATAGTAGCTTCTTTTTACTTCTTTGACATTTGAATTTAGGCAGAAGTAAAATGAGCTTGGTCTCACCAAATGAATGTAAGTTATTTTGCATGCAGTAACCATGTGTCACGTGGTCGTCATGTAAGACTGACTCCTAATGACGGTCTACAGTGTCTTTCACACTGCACGACAATCCCGGGTCGATGCAGCATTTTAGTGCAGTGCAAAAGGTTTGAAGTAGCATTTTGACCCGGGTCAACTGACCCTCCAGTCGACCTGGGAATTTATCGGCTCGACTTGCCTGCAGTTGAAAGCTCCAAAGTTTGGTTCACTCCCATAAGATCAGTCTTCCAGTTGAGCTCTCAGTGACCGATCTTTGAAGGGCGGAGATTTTTTTTTTTTCACTCAAACAAATCAGATGTGTAGCTACATCATGGAATATTTAATGGAAGCACATACATGACTTATCCTTATGTCGTTCTTGGGAAATCCCACTGATAGGGGAATCTTGATGTGAACTACCCAACCATGTTTCTATACAGCTTGTATAGCGATCTGACACACTGGCAGCATGCATTAGCACGCGGACATTTTCCAATCTGCCCTGAGTTTGAACACTTTGCAAAATGGACAAAATTGCAACGCAGGAAACAACACTAACATGCGACCCACTGACGTCCATGCTGTCCTTTATTTACCTCACTTAAGTCTGTAATGGTGACATTGTCAACGCGATGACGTATGGGAGGGAGGAAAAAAGAGGGCCCAAGGAGAGTTGGCCCTGTTTAGAAAATCCTGCCTTAACCCCCTAATTTCAGCTTAATCTGATTAGCTGCTCGGACATTGGCTTAGCTTGTAAGTAGTAACTCAAACTTGAAGCACTAAAGTGATATTTTAAGTTAAAAGGTACTTGATTTGTCAACTGATTTATGATGAGTTATGAAAGTTTAAAAAGTCTGATTAAAAGGTGGGTGCTATTACACCTGATCCGGTTCAGGCTTTGAGGTTTTGAGTTGAGCCCTTTAGGAAGCCCAAAGTAGGTAGCTAATACTTTGAAGAACAGCAATGACTGCTGTGACTCTGGGCTTTTTCTAACTAAAATGTGATTCAATTTGTGAAATTACCATGGATGACAGCAACAGTTAATTTTGTCGAGGAATGGAAAAGCCTTTAACAAGCTCTTCCTTTTCAATCCAACAGACAATTCAACTTTTTCCCAGACTACGATTTTAAAATCCCTGGAAATGGACAAACAGACACAAAACAAAGACCTACATGCAATTTACTCAGCAGCCATGAAACAGGCAACCCGTGTGTGTGTGTGTGTGTGTGTGCGTGTGCGTGTGTGCGCGTGTATGTGTGTGTTTGTGTGTGCACGCATGCTTGCTGTAATAGTGCCTCAATGCGGCCTGAGGAAACAGTGATATCTGCAAGACTTGCAAGAGGTGACAGGCTTTCTAATTAACTCCATGCTGTGTTGTTGTACAGGCTAATTAATTAACAAAATTACCTCAGGACTGTAAGTGTTTGTGTGAGTGAGAGTGTGTGTGCAAAGGCACTTTTCTGCAGCAATGTATTTGCATATGAGCATATGTAAGAGTGCCGTTACAGATATGGTCATAGTGGTTGTTGGTATATGCAGTGGATGAGAAGGCTGCATTCTGTGTGTGTCAAAGAGAGATAGGGTTACTTGTTCGAACATTGCCTTCAAGTTTTCTGTCGTGCATTTTTGGCTCCGAGGCCAAACAGCTGCATATCACAAACAAAAGAATTCAAGTTGCCATTGTTCATTGAATACTGAGGAGGAGGAACAGCATGTCACTCACTGTGTTTTTGGCTCTTTTTGACTCCTAACATTTGAAAACATGGTGGCTTTGCACTTCATCTTAGCTGTACACTGTGAAAGGGTTGTCGTGGCATTTTGACCCAAGTCAAATGACCCTCCAGTTGAACTGGGAATTTATCAGCTCACCTGCAGTGTGAAAGGCATCCTGTATCAACCCGCTAAATTACTCACTGATGCTTGTTGCATTCTGCTTTAGTCCCTGAGCAGCCTGTCAGGCTGTCACTGTGAAGCTCCAGGGCTGCAGAGCTGCTCACTCTGATCTCAGAACAGACCAATGTTTTCATCCACTTCCATCAGATCAGTCTTCCTGTTGATCTCCAGAGATCGATTTTGAAAGGACAAAGATATTTTTCAGTCAAACAAATCAAATATGTAGCTACACAGGGATTGGGAAATCCTGAAAACGGTGCATGCATGAGCCTGGCACACCTATTTTATTGATCATGGCAGCGCACTGGCTAGATAAGATAATCAATTTGGACAGCAGGAAACAGTTATTTTTGAGGTAAACATTTCAATGATTCATTGACCAAAGGTACAGTGTGTAGGCAGCTTCTAGTGCTGTGGTAACCACTGCTCACTCCTCTCTTTCTCAGATGCTGTTCTTTCTATAAAACACAACACTAGGAGCAGACAGACCCCAACAGCAGCTGGTGGTACAATGGTTGTTTCCAGATCAGTGAAAAGTCAGAGCATCACTATTATGTTTGCATTAGGCTGAAAAAAAAGGATTCTCTCAAAATATCAACCCATGTCAAAGCCACATGAAATCTGTTTGTGTGTGTGTCTACTTTTGCATTCAACATTAGTCATCCTGATGATGATGATTTGGAGTTCATTAATCTCACAGTAAGAGAACACTGAATGTCCAGATGTTGGGATTTTCCACCCTCTGAGTTGTCTCAGTTGTCATCATGATGATTCTATTGTTACTGCAGGAATTTAAAACCATCTTCTTTTTGTTGATTGTAATTAGTGACTTAATGATTTCATCTCTCTGAGAATAATCTAAGACCACAGATTTCCACAAAAGCAACAAAAGTCACTTGTCAGACTCGTTTATACCTGCTCTCTTTGTGCCGGGGCTCATGAACAATCGTTATTAATTGTTATGACAAAAGCATCATGTTTTGTAGTACTTCTATGCCCTTTTCTGTCTTCATCGTCTGCATTTGTTTCTGCCTCTTCCTCTCTCATCATTCAGTTCCTCTTTCTCTCTGCTTCTGACTGCTTTCAGGAAACTCCAGCTGGCTCAGAGATCGACTCGCCCTCCTGTGGTCACCCCCTTAATAAGGCATGTGCTCCTCTCGCCGTCCTGTGGCGATGATGATCACACACCGGGTCTTGGCTCGCCTCACCTCCCTTGAGATCCACCACTTCTATGTGCACACACAAACACTCACACACTAATAACACTCCTCCCTCATATTGTGGTCTCTGTTAGTGCTGAGATGATGAAGCTGAACTACAGAGCTATTGCTTCACTTGGTTTCCTCTCAGCCTCCTACTGTGTGCTGATTACCTTGGTCCACGTGGGACTGAATCCACAATTCCTGCTGGTCCTGGAATTTCTAAAACCAATATACCCATATGGAGAGGTAAAATCGAGGAAAAAAAAGCAAAATACAATAACTCTAACATCTCCCACTGCATCAGTTTTTCACCAACTGTAGCGGAAACAAGACTATTTACCCCTGTAGCGCCTCTCTGAGCTGAAAAACATTAGCAAAGCAGACAGGAATAACATTTTTTGGGTCAGGAAAGCTCTAGTTAACCAAAACGTCCTGGCTGGGATTTCACATCAGACCCACAGCGGGGCAGCAAAGATGTGTCCTGCTGTAGAGATAGAGATGAAGAGGTATTTCACAGTCAGCAGGGATTTGGGAGGGGACTATGTTGATTGACAGATCTCTACCACAGCTTTGTCCAGTCTGGGATTTGTCGGCAAATGGTAAATAGACTGTAATTGCCTAGTACCTTTGTAGTCTTTTGACCACTCAAAGCACTTTTACATACATTCACTCATTCACACACTTATGGTTGGAGCTAACCACCAGAGGAAAGTACATATCCACTCTCATTCATACATACTAAATTCGCAGCATTGGGAGCAATTTGGGGCTAGGTATCTGACTCCATATTTGCCATCGTCTGTCCAATACCATACTTTCTGCAAAAACCTGTAATCTCCAAGATATGGCCCTGATGACGTCATCAAAGCCACACCAGACTTTATACAGCTTGAGTACACCCTGAGTCAGTGGAGGACCCTTTAATATCATTTTTAACAGACAGTAAAGTATTTATTCACACTATGAGTCAGTGCACACCTCCACACATGCCTCTTAACTGTCATCAGTGAGCTGGGAGCAGATTAACTTGAGGCTTGACATCCATTCTACTGTCCCATTAATTTGTCTCTGCTCAGTGTGAATGTGGCATAACGGAGAGAAACAGTCACCTTTATTACACAAAGGGAGATTATGACACTCTCCTGAACGATGCCATTTATCACTCTGAGTTTCACAGGGGTCTAAAGCCAGGGAAGCACATTAACACCAGCCACCTGCCAAACACTGATATGATCATGACAAATTGATGCTTGCATGAATGAATAATATGTGGTTTGGATTGAAATATGAGTGCTCAGTGTCAATGTCTTCCCATTTAAAAGAAATTAGTCAGAGTATCAACTTTGGCAGGTTTTCAGACACCTGTTTGAATTCCTGATCAGTGATATAAACACACTGGCATTGTTGCCTACGGTTAATTAGTGGCCCTCTGTGTCTGATACAGATGCACCATTTAGCATCTGTGAGCTTTCAGCTGGAATGGAAACCCATCTGCTTCATTACTGGACCAGAGCAACTGATGTAGTATAAAGAGCACAGTAGTGAAGTGAGCATGGGGAGGAGGTGAATAGCTGCATCACACATACACACTTTCACCTTATTTCACCTTACTTTTACCTTACTTTTGTGACTTAATGTACTTAACTAACATCACATATGTAAGTTATGGAACAAACATGCTTTTACTTTACATGTATGAAACTGTTGTGAAACCTCATAATGGACTTTAAAATGGCAAAATGAAACTGTTGTTTCTACATGTGTCTTTTGTAAATTTAACACACATATTTAATGACCTTGTATGTAGTGAGCTGGTAGATTATTGAGCTGTTCCTCCTATTTTCAGGCTTTATGTCTCTACCTCCACACCTAATGAATATATACTTCCAAAAAGTAAATGCATTTATAATTAACAAATAACATACATCAATCTGTACAGAAAAAAATCCATGTAATTATCAACAAGTAAGTATAAACAGTGGTGAACGTGAGAAGGTCAGAGTGGATGACTTCTGTACTTACTTACAGCACAAACATGAAAAAATGTTGAGAATTGTATCAAAATACTGTATGTTGCTTGATGTGCAAACAAGAAAAGGGCAGTCAACTTCTCATCTCACTCGAAGCAAGAAAGATTTTTTTTTAATTCTTTAAACAAAAGCATTGGAAAACCATCCATCCATTGTCTACCTCTTGTCCTCATAGGGTCATGGGGGGGCTGGAGCCTATCTCAGCTGTCTTAGGGTGAAAGACAGGGTACACCCTGGACAAGTCTCCAGTTCATCACAGGACACATAGAGACAGACAGCCACTCACACTCACACCTACGGTCAATTTAAATTAACCAATTAACCTAATCCCCATGCATGTTTTTGGATGGTGGGAGGAAGCCGGAGTACCAGAGAGAACCCACACAGACATGAGGAGAACATGCAAACTCCACACAGAAAGGCCCCGGGCTGGGAATCAAACCTGGAATCGAACCTGGTACCTTCTTGCTGTGAGGCAACAGTGCTAACCACTACACTACCCGTATTGGAAAACCAACATTAGTAATCGTAGTAACATGAAGAAACATTTGTGGCACATGACGTAAAGGGTTGAGAGGAATCAATAAAATGCCATGATTACTGATGATAACTGGCAAATGGAAGCAGACATCCTTGTAGTGACACACAAAACAGGAAATACTAAAAACAGGTCATATGAAATAATAATGCAACAGGATTGAGAAAGTGGAGGTCATGGGGGAATGCTGTAATGAAAATTTGACAAATGCTTTCCTTTTTTATGGGCAAGGCAGACACAAAAGAAGGGAGGTGATGTGTTCTCTTCTGTTAATTCATGGAGGACATCTTTGGACACTGAGGACAGTTTGGAAAGTGGGGACAGTTCTTGAAGAGGAAAATGTGTGTCATCATTTCACGGGGCTGTTTGGTTAGGTGTCAGAATGTTCAGGGTTTAAGGTATCCACAGTCTGGACAGTATGTCGTCACATCACTTTAGTTAATATGAGTAATGTTGACATAAACAGAAAATGATTCATGCTAAGTAGGACACATCTCCTTCTGTCACTCTGCTCTTCCCTCATGTTCATTTTCCTTTCACAGACTCTCATCATCATCTTCATTCTTTGCTTTTGTTGAGACATGTCTGTCTTCTTCTGTCCTCGTCCTCACTTCTCTGTCATGCACAGTAACTTCCCCAGCAGCTCCTCTCCTCACATATGGTGTGAAGGTGGTGCCCTCTTGTGGTGATGTAAATTTGCTCATTTTACCAGGTTTAAAATACTATCAGTCCAAATGTTACTACAGCAACAGTGAGAAAGATGCTGACCGGTCTGACTAGCACTGTTTCATTCTCTTGCTCTCCCCAGGGAGCTCATTATATTATTATATTATTATGTGACCTAATTCCCAGAGCGAGTCACAAAATAAAGATGAACCAAGTTTAAGTAGGATTACACAAACATACAGTTTATCTTCTAAAACCTCAGCTCCAAGTCTTTTCTTTTCCACACAAACACACTTTTGGGAGCATTTACACTAATAATTAGTGGAGATTTAATTCCTATCATTGTTGGAAACTCGTCTCATTGCTCAACCATCAATAGCATGCCATGTATCTGTATGAACATGAAATCACTGAAATCGGGGCCATGCACATTCAGCAGCTGCTTTCTGAATGCAGACTAGCTTTGACAATTCTTATAATGTCAGACAGCCTGTGGGATAAAGATGGACTGGAATACAAGAGAGACTCAATTCCCCAAATCGCTGGATGTTTTTCCAGCTCTGCTCTCCCTTCTGGTTTCCCTTTGCTGCCCTTCTCTCATTTTAAGGATACATGCTAACGATGGGATGCTTTGACAAAGATTTGGGTCACAGAGTGAGGAGGGTTCATAAAAAAATAAGCTATAGAAATCAAATGTTTCACTATTGATTCTTACTATTCACTGTGAAATACTTGTGTTATCATTATTACTCCAGTTATTTCATTATATTTGTTTAAGTTGTACGGATGTTGACTTTTTTCACCTGGTTTGTTCCTTATTTTGAAGTTTACATATTGTTTACTGGTGTTCTTATTTTAAAAAGGTCCTTGCTGTTTGCCCAGTTTGTGGGACTAATAAAATATAACATACAGAAACAGAAATAGACACACACACCCATGATTATTTTTGCATCAGTCTGTCACGTTTTATATGCATATTAAACCTTTAAGCATTGAAACACGTGTCATGTAAAGAACCTGGACTCCCTGGAGGTTGGTGAAGAGCCTGGCAACCACCTTATCCTCCATCTGAGACCAGGACACACAGCTGTTCACAGCAGCTTCACTAATGGACCACAGCTACTTAAAACAGATAAACACTCAGTTGCCATGAATACAGACACAAATCTGCGAACATTGTGAACATTAGATCACACAGATTAAAAAAAGGACAGGCACAGCATCGTCCTGCAGATGTTCAGCCTGCAGTGAGGCTGTGATCAGGCAGGAACCTTTGCCTCAGTATCTCATCACATTTCATTGTCATTTTATTACTGACACTATTCTTGTTACATTAACACACATTTACTTCATGCAAACACATCTGAGCAAGAAAACCTGGAGCGAAAGAGAGGAGGAGGAGGGTGAATTCACAGCATGTCTGAGAGCATGGACCTTGGCTGAAATTAAATGAAATCAACAGACTGAAAAACTGTTCAGCAGTGGCCGTTTTGCATATACTGTTACATATAAATCTTGTTCATGAAAAAGGCTTTGGAAAGCCTGGTCTCACTTTCCAGCACTGTCTCATACACTCCTATACAACTAAATTCTGAATTAAATTTGCAAAGAAACATTCCTGGATTTCGTTTGTCTTTGACATGAATGCATTTGTACGTCTGTGGAGCACTGCAGCAAGAGCCGTATTACAACAAGCCATCGCTTGGGCAGAGCAGGTATGTACTATATTGTTGTCAATGAAAGTTACATGGAATAATGTTTCAGAAACATAACCAAGCAGTATTGTGGTGTTTTTTTATGCTCACATGGTTTTTCCATTGACAATTTCCAAAAAAAAGTTTGATTAAACCAGACAATCATTTCCCAAATAATTCATTCATTCCAAAAATGAAATGAATGAATGAAATAAAACACAGAAAAATGTGGAGCTGCAGATGGCTGGAGGATGCAGCCATTCCTCAGTCAGGACTACAGTTACAGGACAGACATGTAAAATATTACTCCAGTAATATTAAAAGAAGGTCACTACAGCCTTTCTTACATGAAACAAAGGGTAAGAACTCAGTATTGATACATGGTCACCTGCTCTACCAGCTGAGCAGTATTTATGCATCAGCTGTGAGGGCACATCTGACCATGGAGCTTACCAGAAGATCTGAAATACACTATAGTGCCAAAAGAATTCACTCACCTGTCTTGACTCACGTATGAACTTAAGTGACATCCCATTCCTAATCCATAGGATTCAATATGACGTCGGTCCACCCTTTGCAGCTTTGTGTGGTGGAGTGGAAGACGTGCTTCTCATCCTTTGCTGATAGCTTGATGATGCTCTTCATCCCCTTGAACACTCTCATAAATGGTGCAAATGGGAGTAGCTGGAGTGGGACTGTTTCCTTCACCAGCAGGTGTACCCTGGTCTTGCATGGCCTGTGATCCGGAATCCTCATTTTGTGAAGTCACAGGTTGCTCCAGTATTTCAGCTGTATAGACTGATGTGGATTCTCCTCAGATGACGCTTGTTTCTTCTGAAAGTGACACCATCGGGAGTTTATACATCATATGCACGTGGTTCCACTCTTTTGCTTAGGACAGTAGCTGGTTCCCAGCCACGACGTGTCGCCATGTGAACTGTGGTACCAGGAGCGAACTCAGGCAAGGGTTTTGCGTTGTAGTCGTAGTAGTGATCTTGCCTGGCTTGTATGCGTTTTAACCTAGAGTGGAATCCATCTGGGATAGCTGGCTGTAGCACACCAGTGGAGCTTGGCAAGGTGCTTCGTAGTACTCTTCCCATCAGCACTTGTGCTGGTGAAAACTCTTTGCCAGTCACTGGGGTGTTTCTTAGTGATAAGAGAGCTAAGTGGGTCTGTGCCTGTCTGTGTCGCCCTCTTAAGTGTGTGCTTCACTGTCTTCTAGGAATGGGACTTTTTTTCGACAAAACGGCCTCGACAAAAAAATAGTGTGTCGAATTACCGTGGCCGAGGCTTAAATGCAAAAAAAAATGTAATGTTTCATGTTTTTACTGAATAATTAATTGTCCTCACACACGAACACGTATGTTAAAAAGTCTTTCCATCGATGTCTGTCAGCGCAGCAAAATCCTCGCCTGTGACTCCATATCTCAGGTTTTCCTGCAGCGCTTTATAATTAAGGCGGCCGCTTTGACAACAAATGCTCCCCGCCTTGACTACGTCCCTGTGAAAAAAAAACAAAAGAATAAATGCCGTATCCCTGCATGCGGGCTAAAATAAGGCTGCATTGCGATGAGGCTGAATAGGGGCACCTGCGCCATCTATCACCTGCTGTCAACATATTTTTTTCCATTGGGAGAGAAAAGAGTAGCCTACATGCTGAAACGATTCAGCCGGTGCCTCGGTAGAGCACAGCCGGTACCGCGGCTAAACAGTCTATGGGCTTAACCCGTTACCGCGGAGGAACCTGCTGCCGTGGCAGACCCCAGCTGGTGCTGGCATCTGTGATTCTTTATTGATAAGATAATTTGATTAGTTTAGGAGTGGCAGTGATTTACAGCTATTTGAGCTGGTGATTGGCCATTAAACAGGTGGCTCAACTGTTCAGACAGGGCACAGAGGGTGTAACTGCTATTGATCAAATATGAAATAGAATAATCAGATTCAGAACAGCTTCAGGTATGAGGAATTTGACTCCGATTTACAGCTCTCCCAGCACACAAGGTAAAGAAATAATAAAATATGTCAAAGGTAAATAACAAGACACCAGCACTGGATTCAGGAGTGACAGTGAGGAGAAGCCTTTTTTTCAGGTGTAGAGGTGAAACCTCGTCTGTGATTCAACATGTGTACTTTACTGTAATAAATATTATATTGTTGAAAAGCCCAATTTATCTGCTTTCAGAATCAATTGAATGCCTTCAATAGCACACAGGGCTCATGAGTTACAGTCACCAGAAGAGAGGCTGTAAAATCCTGTCGTCGCCAATAGGTCCGATGGTAATTAAGAGGGACGTTGAATAAATATTTTAAGTTCGCAAAAGTCTGTCATATTTATTGTCACTGCTTTGATTGACAATATTGGACATCAGCCATGCCTTTAAGCCTAAAATCATGTAGTACAATGTAGAATATTTTCCATCCTCCGCATTGTTGCTGCCACTACTGTTAACAAAAAAAAAAAAAAAAAAAAAAAAAGGCCAACAATTCGACAAAATCCGACATATGGGCCTCGACACAATCGACACTCAAAATCCCGTGTCATTCCCATCCCTACTGTCTTCACCATCCTTTCTGCAAGGTCATTTGATTGTGGATATCCAGGACTGGAATGGACAAGTTTTATGCCCCAGGAGGATGCAAACTTCCTAGCTCGCAAAAGGAACATGATCGCTTACCAGCTCCTTTGGTATATGCCAGGTATATGCCAGGTATATGCCTGGTGAAGACTGTTTTCATCTTGCGTATGACTGTGTAGGCGGTCTTATCAGGTAGATGGAGCACCTCTGGATATTTCGACAGATAATCCACCATCACAAGGTATGCCTGTCCATGAAGCTCAAAGATGTCAGCCGCAACCTTCAGCCATGGCAGCTCAGGTACTTCATGTGGAATCAGAGGCTCTTTGTGATTCTGTGGCTGGTGTTGTTGACATGGGCCACAGCTTTCCGCCATGTGCTCAAAATCATGAATCATACCTGGCCAGTACATCACTTTTCTTTCCTGTTGTATCCCTTGGTGTGCATGGTGTAGCCTGTCTAGCATCATCTGCCTCACACTCTGAGGGATCACAGTCCTGTCACCTGTCATCAGTATGCCGTCCCTGAGGTTGATAGATGATGGAAACATTGCTCTGTCTTCTGGGCCAGCCATTGTTGTGCAGTTCCATTACCTGTTGCAGCAGCTTATCTGTAGCAGTGGCATCCTTTGGCTTTGTGAGAGTGTCTGCATTTCTCTGTAGTTCTCGACGAAGGCGGTCACATTTTCTCTCCTCTCCTCCCCTGACCTTCCCTGCTTCTGCTCCTCTCGTCTTGTCTTGTCTATTGTCTTATACTGAGAGAGACTCTCTCTGCCCTGTTCTTCAAACTACAAAATCATGGATTTGATCAACTGGTCTCTTAACGCAATTGACACCATTTTCTTGACGAGAAGCCTGGGTTCAGGGGAACCTAACTGCCCTCCCGGAACGTTAGCAGCTGGATACACGATGGATGCCTGGGAGAGGTGGCAGGTCATGTGTCTGGCTCCTCTTTCCATAGAGGACATTGAAGACATCTACCTATTCAGAACCGTGATCACAGGTCTTTTGCTGATTGGAGTGGCCATTGCCCTGGTTGATCGGAGAACTCAGGAAACCGAGACAGCTGTCAAAAGCCCCACTAAGCTGTCCGGCATGATTGAATGCAGAGCAGAGCTGTCGGCACTCAGACTGTGACCATGAGTCGCAATATGGATAACATCATGGAGAAGCTTACGTCTTTGCAAAGGCAGATGGATCGTTTTGGAGACCAGAATGGACATAGAGAGCCTATGTAAACTGGAATGCGGCTACTCAACCTAATCTAAACAATCTCAGTCTTATCTGCTATTGGTCTCCCTCGACTGGCACTGGCATCGCGCCTGTAGGCTGTAGTCCGGCTGGCGGTCTGCCTTCACTGGACTATTTCCAACCTCCCATTCCCTCCCCTGTTGCGAGTCATGAGTTTTTCATGTTGTCAATGTATTGATTACATGCCTATGTTGCTGAGGTGTTTTTTTTTACTGTTCTCACACTGTGCTCCCTACTGGAGCTCAGTCTGGGGGTTGCCTTTTTTCTCCTCCCTCTCCTCATGTTATGCTGTATTCTCTTTTTTTTCACTCTGTCTTCCCGTCCTGTATACCCACTGTGTCATATTGCTTGTATGTGATGTATGTGATGAACAGTATATGTATGGAGGGGTTGATAGCTAATTTTGCAGTCACGATAAAGGCTAATTTTTACGGTGACAATAAAGGCTTTCTGTTTCTGATTCAAATGGGGTTAGGTGGCCTCCATTGCATGGACTACTCTCTTTCGCATCATTTTGACAGTCAGTGACACGAGCACGGGACAGGATATCAACAACGTGCATGTCCTTGCCTGAAGTGTAAGTTATTCTCGGTGGTGCCTTGCTCAGATGCTTCTTGAAAATGACTTAGAGTAGCTTATGATCTGATTGAACAGTCACTGTGTTGCCATAGACATACTGGTGAAAGCGCCTGCTTGCAAAAGCTATCGCCAGCAGCTCTTTCTCCATCTGAGCATAATTTTTCTCAGATTTTGTAAGTGCACGTGAAGCTTAAGACAGTGGCCTACCTTCCTGCAGACAGACAGGCACCGAGTCCATTTTTTGATGCATCATGTTGTATGGTAAATGGCTTGGTGTGATCATGGAACTGGAGCACTGGGGCCTGGATGAGGGTGGACTTGAGCTTGTCCAGTGCCGCATTGTGCTCACGGCTCCAGTGCCAAGCAGCACCTTTTCTTAACAACTGCCTGAGTGGACTGGTTATCGTGGCTTCGTTTGGGATATATTGACAGAGATACCTTGTCATTCCCAGTAGCATCTGCAATCCTTTCTTGTCCTCAGGTGGTGGCATATCTTTGATGGCCAGCACCTTGGACTCATCAGGTTTCACACCCTTCGATGTGATGACATGCCCCATGTATCGGACTGAGTCCACTTTGTATTGGATTTTTTCTTTGTTGAATTTGATGTTGGCTTTTTGTGCGGTATCCATGACTTTCTGCACTCCATCAATGTTTCTATATGTCTCAATTTTTCTGTTGGAAAACCTCGCTGGCCAACTTGATGCTAAAAGGAAGTCTCTGAAAGCGGAACCTGCCCCACGGTGTACTGAATGTGCACAACACTGATGAGGGCTCATCCACTCTCACTTGCCAATATCCATCCTTCTCATCTAAGATGGTGAAAATGGATTTCCTTGACAGCCTATAAAGGACCTCTTCCGGGGTGGGTATTGAGATGTGCTGCCTCTTAATTGTCTCATTTAGGTCACGAGGCTATTTACCCACTCGGTGGGCTCCATCACAGGCGCTATGACTTCTCTGTCACTAAGTTCTTGCAGCGTGGTTTTCAATCTGTCCATGACAGCAATGGCAATTTTCCTACAGCCATGTACTACTGGGGTAACATCAGGGTCAATGTGAATGTGATGCACCCCTGGAAACTGGTCCAGGCCACTGAAGATGGACGGATAGGCTTCCACCAACTCCTCTTTTGTGGCTGGTGCCTTGACTGCAATCATCTTCATTCTTTTTACCAGCTGTAGCTTCTCGCAAGCTTCCCTGCCTGATATCGGAGTGGAGGAGTATGTAGTGACAAAGAGCTGTAGATCTGACCCTAACCCTGTCCTGGCCACTTCACAGGTGAGACTCACGGTGCTCACTGGTTTCAAGCGTGCTCCTCTATAAGCAACGAGAGCTATTCGGGTAGGCTTCAAATGATGAGGACCTGGAATTTTCTGAAAAATGCTCAGCGGTAGCACATTTGCTTCTGCACCAGTGTCCAATTTAAACTTGACAGCTGTATTTTCCATGTCGGCAGTGGTGTACCAGGCGTTGTCATCTTGCTTGGTGGTGACCCTGCACAAGACATAGTGCCTGTGAAAACAGATTCGACCTCTCTGTCAGGATCGTTCACACTTCTAACAGTGGCTGTCTTCTCTTGAAGTGAGGTACACACTTTGGAGTAGTGATTTTTCTTGTTACAATTATGGCATGTGACGCCAAAAGCTGGACATTGGCGTGGTTTGTGTGTCCCACCGCACTTCCTGCATATGCATTTGGATTAGCTGCTTGTACTTTTAATGTATCAGATGGGCTTTCTTTTCTTTTCTTTTCTTTTATCGGTCTTTCGTCTCATGCTTGCTTTCTTTTTCTCAGAGCTAGCTGCCACCTTATATAGTGCCTCCATTGATGCCTCTGGCTGCGCTGTTCGCATTGCACTCATTTGACATTTAGCTTCTGCTGCTCACCAGATATCAACTGCTTTATCTAAAGTCAGGTCTGTTTCTCTTAACAGTCTCTCCTTCACGCAAGCATCAGGCACAGCAAACACAAGTTTATCTCTTATCATGTCATTTTCAGTCACTCCAAACTCACGGTTTTTGCATTTCTGGCGAAGTTCTGTCACAAACTTTTCAATGGTGACTCTCTCTGGCATGGGCTGTGACCAAAACTGATGCCGCTCAAACACAACGTTTTTCTTTGGTGTGCAGTATTTCCTAAAAGCATCCAATATTCCTTCCAGCGTGACTTCCTGTCCCTCAATCTCAATGCCGAGGGTGTTAAATACCTCTAGAGCATCCTCTCAGACTGTATGCAGCATGATAGCAATCTGCACCGGTTCATCATTTTCATATGCACTCGTGGCCGTCATGTAGAGCTTAAAACGTTGCTCCCAGCAGCGCTAATTCTCGCTCAAATTGCCGGAGAGCACATGCAGTGCAGGTGGCTTGAACTGGTCCATGCTGAACTACAGGTCACTTGAACTTGGCGGTAATTTTCTCCCTTCCACGGGCGAATCATGCAAAAGCAGCAACGTCTCATGTCCCTCGCGTATGAAGAAAAAACCTCTTCTGACACCATGTTGTGTTCTTGTTTATCAGAACATAAAACGTGCGAGACAGCTTTCTGGTTAACACCGTGCATGTAACATTTATTGTTCGATGCACACATATACTAGGATAAACCCTGAGTTTATCCTGTCTCCTCCTTAGGGCTGTGATGGTATGGATTTTTTCTTACCGCAGTGATAAAGCAGCCAATCAATGTGGTATGGAAGTTTATCCCGACACCCCCCCAATCATCACAATCCCGCTATTCTCACCAGGATCACCGCAACTCCACCACCCCCGCTGCAATCCCGTTACGCTCCGTGATCACCGCAACTCCACCACCCCCGCTGCAATGCCATTACTCTCCGTGATCACCGCAACTCCGCCACCCCCACTGCAATCCCGTCTGTTAACCCTGAAATGAGGGAAACTCTGAGTTTTCCATTTCAAAAAAGGAGGTAACTCAAACCAGAGAAAGAGGGCTAACTCTAGCCTGTTTTACAGAGAGAGCTAACTTAAGCTCTCGCTCAGTTACCGTAGTAACAGACTCAGTGAACCTAACCTGGTCAAGACCAGGTTTTTCCTCAATGAACCTTATTTCTCTCTGTCTCAGCCCTCTTTTCACATCGCAGTCCATAATCTACATACACAACCTAATCTGTACCAACTGCAGTCAGTGTGCGAAATACCCTTTAATATTCAGGGGATCCCTGTCTCCGAACTGTTGCGCAATACAGATATACATTTTCTCAACATGCAGTAGCCTATGCAAAGTTACTGAATAAATGTCAGGTATCGACATGCAATCAGTGCACTTCTCAGGACTAGGACTGGGGCCAGAGACCTGCATACGGTGCAAATTGCACGTGGCTAATTTGCATACGGGCTCTGCTTGGCAAAAAAATATTTTATGAATATCGAATTGTGAATATTGGACATTATGAGCTTAGAAAACATTTTAGTGACCATTAAGTCAGAGATGTGTTAATAGGCTACCATTCAAACAGTTTTCCCCTGTAATATTAATGTGATTGCAAAGGACTACATTTAAACTTACGTACTGACCCGGGCAACAAGGTTCTCCCACACCGTCTCCCTCTCTTTTACAGATGCAGCGGTGTTGCACTTCTTTCTAAAACATGTTCAATCTCGCCATATGAGCGCATTAAAATTTCCAATACAAGTGGGGTGAAAAAGCAGCCCTCCGCTTCCCCGTTGCCATGGTGACTCGTCCAATCGAGGCTCCATTGATACTGACTTTTTATAGTTGTGATGCATGCAATTAACTCCAGGTGAAACTACTCTGAGTTGATTAAACCAACTCAAATCAGCTGTTGTGGAACCGGAAACCGGAGTTTCCGATCTCAGAGTAGATCAACTCAGAGTTCAGTGTTACACTGAACACCGGGTCTGTTGAGCCTGCTTTGTGAAATGCACTCTGAAAATAGGAGCAGAGAAAAGAGAAAACCACATCTAACAACAGAATATCATTCATGGAAAGGAGGGTAATTCTAATCTCACAAAATAAGGAGCCCTAAAATAGTGATTTTCCATAATCTACTGTCAAAGTGCAGGAAAGCTTACTATAGAAGGGGAAAATTACAACACAAAGCAACAACAAAAAGGAACTCACTAGGATCCACTTCTAACCACTAGGTACAAAGTTTAATCAAGTCGCTCTTTTTTCATGGGTGCACGGTCAGAATACTTATACTCGTGGACCATGGGACAAGTCAAACTCATGCTAGACACGGGGAAGACAGGACTATTTAAACATGAGGAAATGGGAAATGGCTGGAAACAATCAGGGGAGGCGCAGACAATCAGCAGATGTGGGAGACAGGAGGGCATGACAAGGTAAATCAAAAAGAGGTGAAACATCTCATGCTCTTATTAGTTTCAAGTGATTATACTTTAATGAAAACATAGTTGTGATTACTTTATTGAATGTCTGCTCACAAATTCCACTAAATGCTACACACCAGACCTTTAAAAGGCTAGCTTGGCATTCGCCTGCTCAGTCTCTGTCCCTCACTGCCTTCTTCCTCCTCTACTTCCCTCTCACTAAGCAGCAGCTATACACACGTCGAACATAATGCATACTGTTAAAACAATGGGCCGTTCTTATCTTAATGTATTCCAATTATACCCTGAGGATGGAGTTTAACTGTTCGCTGCCATACACACACAAAGACACACATTAACCTGGGAGAAGCTCTTAATGGACAGGAATCTTTCCGCTCCATTAGCCAGTGTCATAATAACAAGAACTTGGAGTGTAGATGGGAATATGTAGGTGCTTTCAGCTGGATAGTGGAAAACAGGTTTGGAATAAGTATTATGAACAGCAGAGAAGAGTCTAATTGGTCCAGTGAACAGGAAGGGGAAACACACAAAGCTGCCAGCAGGCCATTTGGTCTCCACCGTGGTCTATTCTCTGACTTATAGGTGGGAAAAAGTTCCAGAAAAGTGTGGTGGGTATTGGTTAATTCAGCGCTGCTATGAGGAAATAATATGATCACCAGGTCATTGACCTTTTCTCCTGCTGTTCACTAACTTTAATTTTTGTTATCAGCAAAATACATAAAACTACAATTGTTCACAGCCGGTCAGCACTGCTGCCTCACAGCTACAGGGGGTCTCAGGTTCTCATCTGATCCGGGTCCTTCTGAATAAGAATCAGAATCAGCTTTATTGGTCTGGTATGTTTTCACATACAAGGAATTTGACTCTGGTTTCCAGCACTCTCTTTGTACCAATGTAGAATAAAAAGACCAAGTGACAGGCAGCAGCAAACAAAGTAAAGAAATAATAAAAATGTAAAAGATAAATAACAAACTAGCAGCGTCTCAACTGAATGTAACAGAACTTATACTGAGTGAGAAATAAAGTGCAAATGATGCATGAGATAAATAGATAAACGTTATAACAGGTGTAAATGACAGTGTGATATATATACACTATACCATACAACCAGTTCTAATTCTACAGGGATGGTTCCTGACACTGTTACTGTGTTCATCAGAGAACTGTTCCTGGGTCTGCTTGTTTTAGCGGACAGCTAAAGAGCTGGAACTTCTGTGTGTGTCTGGTTCTCTCTTGGTTCTCCCTCGGTTCTCTCTGGTTCTCTCTGGTTCTCTCTGGTTCTCTCTTGGTTCTCCCTCGGTTCTCTCTTGGTTCTCCCTCAGTTCTCTCTGGTTCTCTCTGATTCTCTCTTTGGTTCTCTCTGGTTCTCTCTTGGTTCTCTCTTGGTTCTCCCTCGGTTCTCTCTTGATTCTCTCTTGGTTCTCTCTTGGTTCTCTCTTTGGTTCTCTCTGGTTTTCTCGTGGTTGTCTCTGGTTCTCTATGATTCTCTCTTGGTTTTCTCTGGTTCTGTCTTGGTTCTCTCTTTGGTTCCCTCTTGGTTCTCTCTGGTTCTCCAGCTTCCTCCCTCAGTCCACAGACAGTCAGCTTGGGTTAACTGGTGACTCTAAACTGGTTCTAGGTGTGAATGTCAGTGTGAATGGTTTCTGTCTCTATGTGTTGGTCCTCTGATGGTCTGCTGATCAGTCCCGGGTGGAACCAGCTTCACCAGTGAAGCTGGATCAGATCCAGACCCCCAGAGACTCTGGATTAGAAAAGCAGTGTTTACCAGGGGATGAATGTCCACAAGTACAATTTTCTGCAGGACCAGAAAGATCTACTAGGCATCAAGCAGGCGTGATGAACAGTCTGCCATAGCAAAGAGCCTTAAACTGAAGATGTTAGCTCACAATTTCAATTGAATCCAATGTATATATCCTACATGTCTTCCAGAACTATTCCATTGCATTTTTACAAAATGAAAGTGTTTTCTGATGTGACAAAAATATGGTTGTTTTCTTCAGTTTAGGTTAACAACTTTGCTCAGGTTAGCTTGCCTTTGTCATCATGGTTCAGGGTATCCTTCACTTTGTTGACACATTTATCCATTCCAACCTGTCAGTGCTGTGGCTTATACAGCCCTTTATGTCCCATACAAATACACATTATCTACCGGAAGCCTTTTCAATTGCATTTCAAGGGAAGGATGTTTTTGTCATGTATGATGTTTGTCTTTGACATGTCACATATCAAACAACCTTAAATCAACGCTACATGGAAAAATAACAAGTATAAGAAGCAAGAAAGTCCACTGCTTTTGCATAAACCTAACCAAGAAGTGTTGTTGCATTTTATTTTGTTTCATTATCCATGCATTTAAAACTGGATTTCATGGTGGCATACTAGAAAAGCAGGGAGATGGTAATGAGAGCACTGTGGTACAAAAAAACAGTTGTATTTCATGTGCTCCTTATCTGCGTCTGTATCTCTCACACACATAAATACAAAATGGAAACACATCACACACACAGTTTCATTCATAAAAGCAGTCAGTGTGCTCCACCAGAGGCCAAAGCAAAGTGCAGCCACTCAGTCACTGTCAGTGATAGAGACAGAGCCTGGAGACTGTTGAAGAGAGCTGCAGCCAGTAGAAGAATGCCACAAGGACTGTCGTTTGGATGCTAAACGACAGACTGAACCAGAGCACTGAATATTAAAATATCAGCACTGCTTGTGTTTTCAACAATTTCATGCCATTAAAGTGTTGCGAAAAGGAATTTGTCCCTTTCCTGATTTCTTTTTTTGTTATACTTAAATGTTTCAGATCATCAAACTAATTATAATATTCAACAATAACCTGAATGAATACAAAATGTATTTTTAAAATGATGATTTCAGGGAAGGGAATGGAAAAAAATTGTGCTGTCTGGTGTAAAAACAAAGTATTTCATAAAAAGAATGTCATACTCACTGTGAAACGTGGTGGTGGTAGTGTGATGGTCCGGGGCTGCTTCAAGGCCTCGATCTGCTGTAATTGATGGAACCATAAATTCTGCTTTCTACCAGAAATTCCTGATCCAGAACGTCCTGCCATCAGTTCAGGACCTCAAGTGTGAGGTTTCACCAGATTTGTTAAGCTCAGTTTCAGTGTTTATTATTGTCCTGTGCTTAGGTGGTGTCACTTCCTGCTTTATTGTGTTAAATACCTTTTTTCTCTCATTTCAGATACCTTTACTTCCTGCCTTTGTGTGTTTTCCCGCCAGTGTGATTGCCTCCTCCCTCCCTAATTGTTGTCACCTGTGATCCCTTACCTAAGTAATCCTTGTTCCCTTTGTCAGTTTGTCGTGCTTCGTGTACTGTATGTGTCAAGCTTAATAGCCCTCCATGACTTTTCAGTGTAACCCTGGTTCTGTGAGTTTATCCAGTTTGGATTCCTAGTGATCCAAGTGAATTTGTGTTGATAGCTATTTAGTGAAGTTGAGTTTCAGTTTTTTGTAGGAAGAGTCTCCGAGCTGATCTCGTGATTTTCTGTTGTTACTTGTGCACTTTTGTCAAAAGTTCAAGTGATTTTTTTGTTGAGTTTTGTGAGTAACACTCTTCATTAAAGAGCCCTTTTCCCCACAAGTGACTTCTGCTGATTCATGCTTCTGAGTTAAACAATTCCTGTGTAAGCCCAGGCCTTAACATCAAGCTCAAACACACTTGGGTGATGTAACAAGACAACGATTGAACACACCAGCATGTCCACCTCAGAATGGCTCAAAACACAGTTCAGACTTAAATGTGCTTGAATCAAGTTCAAGAAAAAAAACACATCTCAAAATTCTTCATTCAAATTATATCCATTGATCAATATATTATCTATCACTTATCCTCATAGGGTCTTTGGGGGGACTGGAGCCTATCCCAGCTGTCTTAGGGTGAAAGGCAGGGTACACCCTGGACAAGTCTCCAGTTCATCACAGGACACATAGAGACAGACAACCACTCACACTCACATTCACACCTACGGTCAATTTAAATTAACCAATTAACCTAATCCCCATGCTTGTTTTTGGATGGTGGGAGGAAGCCGGAGTACCAGAGAGAACCCACGCAGACACGGGGAGAACATGCAAACTCCACACAGAAAGGCCCTGGGCTGGGAATCGAACCCGGTACCTTCTTCCACTGCACCTCCGTGCCGCCTCAAATTATATATTTAGCTATATTTGAACCTAAAATTATTAAAACTTGAGCTAGAGAGCCAAACAGCCAAAAATTGAAATTAAAAGGTGATTGAGAAGAACAGAAAAACAAAACAATAGACAATGATGATGGATGGGATGACAGAAAGTTGATCATTTTCAATTTCAAAATGCTTTCTGCCTAATTTAGTTTGAACCCCAGGGCAGAAACAGTAAAACAATTCCTTTAACTGTGGAAATTTCCTCACTTGTTTGCACAAAAATAAAAGCACAATATGACATCATTTTAGTCATGGTGAAGGTTGACCAACCTAAACATTTCCTCCCCCTCTCTTTGTGGCAGGACATACTGTGTTGTCATGAAGGATGGGACCTAAAGAGCAAGGTCACTGCTAGAACAAGCTGCAAAAATGGGTTTTCTCAGGTGGGTGAGGAGTGACTCAGAGCCCAGCCTCTGCTGCTTTGCATTGAAAGGAGTCAGTTGAGGTGGTTCAGCCATTAGGAAGGATCCCTCTGGGCGCCCACTGGCAGGCCAGGAGGAAGAGGCAGGACTGGAGCATGTCCACACTGGCCTGGGGAGGCATCGTCCTGTCAGAGCTGACTGACATGGCCCAGGAACGAGAAGTTTGAGGATGAATCAGTGAGTAAATCATCCTCGAGGCACCAATGAAAAATAAGATCCATAAAGTGTGGACAGCAGGAAGCTGCTGCTGTTTGTACTGAACGGTCTCTCATTGTCAGACCATGCATCAACATATAGTAGATATTCAGGAAAGGAATATGTGCTAGATAAAAATACTGATTTATAGCCCTTCTCTTTTAAATGCTTCTAAAAATTAAAAAAATGCAACACATTTAACATCAGATTTCCAGTAAACCAATTAAAAACCACAGAACACTGAGGTCAACATCAGACAAGTGGCACCTTTGTTAAAAAATACTGCTGACTCCATCATGTTTACAGCTATCAAAGGCACACTCCCACAACAACACATCTGTGTTAATTATAATAGTATTATTATTAACACTCACAGGTCATAATAACCTGGGACTGATTGCTGCTAACTAACGTTCGAAACGTTCATTGAATTACTTGGAGGCTGTTGTATCTCTTTAGTTTTACTTCTGTGGTCTCTGTGTTCATGTTGACAGGAATAATTGCCAATTATTACTAGATACTCTATGCATTTGCTGATTTGCAGTCCATTACTGTTTAATGTTTCAAAACTGCATTGTGTATTAAACATTATATTTAACTCAACACAAAGCATCCATTATTTGTATGTTCAAATGAATTTCTTTTTGGTGCTGCAAATATGCAGAGATGCCCAGAAGAGCTTTCGGTCTATTAAGAAGTACAGCTCAACCTGGCAGTCCAAGTTTAGCAGCATGTGCCTGGTTTAAGTTAAGTTAAAATAAGAACCCTCCTCGACTTTTATACAGTCAGCAGGATTGTAAAGAGTCAGGAAGAGAGATGGGGAGAAAGATAGAGATCTGGGAGAGTAATAGAGTGAGAGAAGGCTTGGGGGAGAGAGATAAAGAAAGAGTATGGCGTCAGCTTTAAAGAGGAGAGTGGAACATTAAAATCAATTTATATAAGAAGCTCTATTTCCGATGGAGTCTTAATCACTGTATCACATAAACGCACACTCACACACACACACACACACACAGTAATTTCAATGACATCCCACTATATGAAGAAGCTCTCAGTCACTGAACCATATGCCAAACCCAACAACACAAATCACCAGGGACCAATACACATAATGTCTGTACATTTCATGGTACTGGGTACAGGATGGAGGACAGGATCTCTGCATGTGTGTGTGTGTGTGATACAGTGATTAAGACTCCATCGGAAATAGAGCTTCTTCTTGTCTTTGGGACTCATTAAATGAGAGAAAGCTGGTAGTGTATATGGAGAAGATATTCCATCCATATCTACCTCTTATCCTCATAGGGTCAGGGGGGCTGGAGCCTATCCCAGGTGTCTTAGGGTGAAAGGCAGGGTACACCGTGGACAAGTCTCCAGTTCATCACAGGACACATAGAGACAGACAACCACTCACACTCACATTCACACCTACGGTCAATTTAAATTAGCCAATTAACCTAATCCCCATGCAGGTTTTTGGATGGTGGGAGGAAGCCAGAGTACCAGAGAGAACCCACACAGACATGAGGAGAACATGCGAACTCCACACAGAAAGGCCTCGGCCCGGGATTCGAACCAGTTACCTTCTTGGAGAAGATATTGAAACACCAATAAATTACCTGAACACTGCTTTTCAATATGATGTGACCACTGATCAACAGTGTAATGTTAATGGTGCAGAATTGCATATGCAGTCAAATGGAGTTGTTGATAGGACAGATTGTTGGGAGATGGAGAGTTAATCAGACAAAGGCCACGGAAGCTGTCTGTCCCTTCCCTTCACAGTATGTTACAAAATCTTGAATTCATCACTGTACAGCGACAAGTAGAAAATGAAGTGAATTAGTACAGAATGACATTAGATATGAAACTCATCAATATGAAACAATTCTCTCGCTGTACCAAAGAGTTGGAAAGTTTTGAAGTTTCATTTATGACATTCATCCATCATCAACTGTTTATCCTCTGTAGGGTCGCTGGCTGGAACCAATCCCAACCATCATAGGGTGAAAGACAGAGTACAACCTGGACAAATCTCCAGTTCATCACACTGACATTCAAATTACAATATGTATTTGCATGTCTATTCTTTGTTTTAATCTGGCATTTCTGCATGCTTTGAAGGTTCCATGTCTGACGGAGAACCCAAAAGCAGGAGTCCCAGTTCTTTCAAATTAAAAGTTTTTATTGCTGAAGCAGACTCAGGTGAACATGATGGCACACATGCAGGCACACACAAGAAGGCATGGATGAACTCTTCCAGGAGGCTACAAACAAAGACAAAATTGCTCTTTATGAAAACTAAAATGTACTCACTGTCAGCTATAACAATTATAAAACAAATCACAGAAGCTTTAAAACTAAAAACAAAAATCGCTCTAAACTAGAGGTTGTACAAATCTACAAACAATAGTAAACAATAGTTCACTACACTACACTACACTACACTAGAGGCTGTGAAATGTACAAAAAAAAAAAAGAAAATCACTTAGAAACTAAGGAAGATCATGTGGCAAATACAGCAAATACAGGGCTGGAGACTGGTGACAAGACGAATTGGCACAGGACAAGGGGAGACAAGACTATATGAGGAAGGGGAGCACAGGTGGAAACAATCAGGAAGTAAAACAGGAAGGACACAGCATTACTTCAAAATAAAACAGGAAGATATGAATATGAATATGAATAAATGAGACAAAAATGGTGAACTTAACCAAACCAGATAGAGGGGGCATGACACAGTTGTGGATAAACATTAGGCTGTATTCATATTATTAGTATTATAATATGGAATTAAATTCCAATGGTTTTTATCTCACTAAATATTCTGCTTCAGTCAATATTTGTTGGTTGTAAGCCTTTCAAAAACAACAGTTTAACTGCAGAAAATCTATTTTCTGAATCCCCCAATAAATAACAATGGGCACAAATACAGGCAACTTTTAACTACCAGAAGTGGAGTTGGATGCGTCCGAAATGCACTGGCACCATACGCTTCAGCAGCACCCTGTTTGCCCAGCTGACATGGAATGGCCAATGTTAAAATTTTGCTGCACTTTAAGGACCACGTGTCCATGCTGGCGCTAGCCGAAGATGAGTCACTGTTTATTGTTGACACTGAAAAGAAAAGTTTAGAAAACATTAGGTTCAGTAGCTCTTCTGGAGCTTTTAATTATATCACATGGTCCTCATCAGACGATAGGACCAGAAAAATCAATGAACTGTGAACCTCAATTATTACTTTAATTATAGATTAATGCTTAAATGATGAGCGTGTGTCAACAATAATTTATTCGGTTACAATTGATTGTGAATTGTAAAATCCTTTAGATTACTCATAAATTTCCTGTCAATTGGTTAATTTACTTATTATTAATTTCAGCACTAATCAATATTGAACATAATCATTAGGAGCCCTGTGGATGCAGTACCTCTGTTTTAAAGGTGTGTGTGTGTGTCTCAGGCAGATTGAATGGGATCCTCTGCTGGTCTCCTCCCCTGAGACCAGCAGACAAACAGCTCCAGTGTGCTGCTCCATTCAGCTGCTCTCTCTGCTCTATCTCCACTCTGTCTCTGTGATGTACAGTTTAGCCCTGGGCTCTGCACACTGAGATGCTGCTTTATTGAAGTATTTACCAGGCCAAGGTAAACAAGAAGAGCATGCAGCGCCTTCAGCCTTCCTTCTTTCTTACATGTTTCTCTCTTTCTTTCCACTCATGCTTCGCTTTCTTCTGGTTCGTGACCTGCAGTGGTTAAGAACATCTCTTCCTCTTTGCCTCCCTCCGTTCTTGCTCCTCTCTCTCTTTCTCAGAACAAAGACACTGAGGCAAATTTCATTTCTTTTCTCTTGCTCTTCATCTCTCCCCTGTATTTGTTCTTCATCTTTCCATCTCTTTACATGTTCTCCTTTTAACATCCCTCCCTCCCTTATTCATATTTCCACTGTCCAACATTAAGCTCATTTTAACTTTCCCTTTCTTTGTATCTTTGTTATTTTTGTGGGCCCTATGGACAAGGGAAATTGGGGTATATTTCCATTTTTCCACCTCTTTCCCACCCTCTATCCTTCACTCTCTCCATCTGTCCTAAAACACACATGTAGCCCCAGGCTGTCTCTATCAGCGATAGTAAACAGGCTGCTAAAAGTACTTTAATAATGCAGCAGACATGCTGCAACAAGCTTACAGTCTGACTGAATGTGTTATATACGATATTACTCAGATACCCTGCTGACCTAAAGCTTTAGGATCATTTTCATTTCCACTCTATGGATTCAGGAAACAGCCTCTGTCTCCATTATACTTGCTGCTAATGATATGAGAGTCAATGTTAAGCTGATGCTGCAGCCATAGCAGCACTAACAGTAATTGTATTATGGCCCTGGAATTAAAGATCCTGTTTTTGTCTTCTGCATAGACAATGTTAGCTTCAACGTGTTAGCTTCAACATGTTAGCGCATTTAATGGTTAGATGGCCATAAATTTTAAATCTGTTCGACATGAGCAACCATGTTGGATTTGGATAAAGTGAGATTTCTACAGCCAAATGCACAGGTCATAAAATGGAAAAATGGAAACTGACGCCCAGTGGATTTGGACCGTAAATCTGCATTCTGTTCACTGCAAATAAAGTAGCTGAGGTTAAAAAAACTAGAGGTATTACATGGACAGTAGAAATCATCCAAGTCAGACTGCTATTACAGTGTATGGTTATGGTAAAATAATTTAAATGGAACAATTTCAAATAGCAGATCTTTTGAAATTCAGACATTGCATTTCTTCCATTCATCTTAAATCTTGTTTTCTGAAAGTGGTCATGCATTGGATTAACCCTCATTATCCACACAAACCCTAAATCCTATATGCCATCTGGTATTTTTTGATACAAAGTGGGAACTAACTTCGTGCTCCGCTTCCACCTGAGTGTTTGTGAAAGGCAGACCAACCACCGTAGAATACAACAGGGACAGATGCTAACATCTGCTGTTAATTATTCATTGACTTAACATCAATGTGCAGATTGCCTGATGGGATCAAACACGCACTGTAACACCTTCTGTCTTCCAAACATTGGCATTCATGGAGTTGTTACAGCGTGGCGGCTCATCGCTCAGTGGATCCATAACAAGCTGTGTGTCAGACTGCTCATCGCTGCTCGTTCATTCACAACAAAAAGATGACTTTTTCCAATAGTAACAGAGGATGACACATAACGAAGTTGAAAAAGACAACAAAAAGTATGCTAAACAATAACGAAAAGCTTTGGAAGGTAACAACACTTGTTTCAAGCTGGAAATGTTAATGTTGATTTTAAAAATTATCTGAACTGAACTCTTTCCCAATGACAGTGGCTAGCAGTGCTAGCTCCCTATATCTAGCAAGAAAGATGTACAGTCGGCAACACTGACAGTCTGACAAACCTCTCTCGAAAGCCACTGCCCTTAACGTTAGCATTATGAAGCTAAGGGTAATAATCATATGGGCTGAATTAAATGATTGGACAGGCGTACTACAACTACCCGATTTTAGTTGAGTACTGTAAAAATAATTTCAACTAATATAACATTACCAACTCTAGCCTTAAAGCTTACTGTACATTCACTCTGACCCACTAATTTAAAATGAATTTCTATAACAGACCATTTAAAATACTTGTCAAATCACACTTTTTATGAAGATTATAAGGCTGTGAGAGGACACCTTCTTTGAAAATATTCTCCTCCAGTGGGATAGTTAATAACTGATCTTTTTAAATGAACCATCTTCAAGAATTCCCTTTCAACAAATGTGAATGTGGATGTTATTGAGGATCATAAACTCCATATTATTTACCAGCCAATTAGTATGACTGCTCAAGCTTTAAGCAGAACAGAAGTAGTGCCTTCTTAAATTCACTTTCATTAGCAGGACTGTGTTTTAACAGTTTTGCATTTCAATGAGGGTTTGAGCTGCTGGCTTCTTTCTCGAACTTAACGCTTGGTTTGAGAGTTGAAAGGATTATTGGCCCCGGAGAACGTGGTGATATTTCTCTCTGTGCCTCGGACCTGTTCTGTCTTTGACTCTCTTTCTGCATTCATTTTATGATCAGCTTGTTAATAACCTGACTGTATATTTGCACTTAAATAAGGTGAAGGTGTTTGCTATTTTTCTATCCATCGCTCTCCCACATTTTAACCCATTTATTTAAAAAAACATGAATTCATCCATGGCAACTGTAATTATTTTGAACTTGTCTTCAGCTCTGCACCAGGTTATTGTAACTTTCATGTTTTTGTAATTCGACAAACCCCTCGGCTCTTACTTTCATTCCCTTCTCTCTGTATGGTGATGAAGGACATGCTCCTAAGGGAAACATTATTTCCTCTCTTTAAGTGTATTTCTGCTCTCCATCCGTTCATCCTCTCATCACAGCCTTAAATTTTGCAGCCGTATTGAAGTAACAGTCTGTTTGGTGGTTTGCATTTCAATAAGGCTAACCTCAGCTTTTATTCACGCTCTTTCTTTGTCTCTTTTCTCTCACTCTCTGCCTCTTGGTGCACTGATCAAAGACCTATCTCCCAGGGATAAATTTGTCATATTGAATTTTCTCCACTACCTTGCCCATTGGTGGAGGCTTTCATCCAAAGAGACTCACAGTTCCATGAGGATCATATGGGCAGGGCCACTGAGGAGTACAACCACTTCCTCTGGCAGTATTAGTGCCTTGCTCTACGGTGCTGTAATCAGACACCCTTATTAGATTAGTGAGCATCAGTTACATGCACCAGCTGGAACACAATACAAGGTTTTACATGGGAAAAAAGTGTGTCTAAGTGTTTTTGGACCTGTTCTAATCTGTTGAGCTGTATGTCAACAGGAATGGAAAGACTATTTTTCATCTGCAGTCCCTGGTCTATTCTTTGACATGGTGTAGCTGTCCGTCAGTGTTGTGTTCCTCCTTATCTCCATTTACTAACTAACATTGTGTTGTGTTCACTGAAATGAATGTTATACTTAATACCACTAGAGGGTGCTGTGAGTAATGCAATAGAAGGAATTAGACAGGAAGTAGAGGTAGATAGTTAGATAGGATAGACATGTTCAGCGTATGCATGTGAATGGAGAATGTGCCATGCTCTCTTCATCAAAGATCCATAACCATCCTACTGCTTTTTCAATTCCTGGACATCCCCAGTCTACAAATTGGCAACGAGGCAACCCAGCGAGCTATATTAACCGCAGATGGCACTGAATACACCATTTTCAGACTTTTTTCTGCCATGCCCAGGAGAACCACTAATTCCCTTCAAGATATGGGTGAGGATGTTTGACAATTATCTTGTAGTCATCAATGCAAATGGAATTGCCTGGCCAGAGCCAAGGAAAATAGCATTATTATTACATTGTTTGGGCACAGAAGGGCAAAGAATTTTCAATACATTGCCGGATTCAGGAGATACCTTAGCATCTGCTATTACTGCATTAGAGAAGCATTTCAATCCTGCATTAAATGTGGTTGCAGAGCGTCATGCTTTCAGAAAAAGAGTTCAAGGAGCTCAGGAAACAATATTGCAATATCTTGCTACATTGCGGCAACTTGCTGCAACATGTGAATTTGGTGAAAATTGTGATGACATGATTCGAGATCAGCTAGTTGAACATGTGGCTAATCCTCACATCAGAGAGAGGCTATTGTTGAAAGATAAGCTGCCCCTAACTACTGCTATTACTGAAGCCACTCAAGTTGAGGCAGCAACTGAGCAAGCCAAAGCTATGGCAGGTGACAAGCCCTTACCAGTACAAGTGGTGCAGACATAAAGTGGTGCATTCAGAAGAAAGCCACCATAAGAGGGCACCAGTAGACTGTCACGTCAAGGTCAAACTGCAAGACCCGGCTTCAAAACCAGCTTCATTACCCTCTGCACATACCTGCTTTCGATGTGGTTCAGACAAGCACCTTGCCAATGCCCGAGAATGTCAAGCAGTAAAGGCAACATGCAAAAGTTGTGGAAAAAGAGGACATTTTGCCCGAGTCTGCCAGTCCACACAGTCTCATTCAGTATTGCAAGTGGAAGGAAAAGATACCCCAAATAAAATACAGTGCACCGTTGATATTCAGTCAGGCCAGACCATGAAGACAGTGGAATTGACTGTGGATACTGGCGCATCGGTTTCAGTTTTACCTAAATGCATCTATGAAGAATACTTCAATGACACTCCTCTCCAACAGTCTGCTGTTCGTCTGGTGACATATTCCCGAACACCTATCAGTGTGTTAGGCTGCTTGCAAGCAACAGTTCATATGGATGGAATTCAAGGCCCTGCCAACTTCTACGTCGTGAACTCAGGGACCGCACTGATGGGCAGAGATTTAATATCTACTCTCCGCTTGAGCATTGAAGGCAATACTGTATATGCACCAGCCAAGTCAGTCTCGCCTCTGCCACCTACAGCTTCAGTGAAGTATGTGACTACAACGTCACACTCAACACCTATAGGATGTGAGACAGGCTTCATGCATCAGGTGAAGGTGTCGCCAACTGCTGTGCCAGTGCATCAAAAGCTCAGACGCCTTCCTTTTTCAGTGAGATCAGCTGTGTCCGAGGAGTTGAATCGCCTCCTCTCTGCAGGTGTGATAGAGCGCATCGACCCTTCCCCTTGGGTCTCGCCAATAGTGGTCATACAGAAGAAGACAGGTAGAATTAGAATGTGTGCAGACCTTCGTGAGCCCAACAAGGCGATCATCATCGACAGCCACCCACTTCCTCACATGGAGGAATTGCTCACTACGCTGACCGGAGCTACAGTGTTTCCGACGATAGACCTGGAAAGTGCATATCACCAACTAACCCTCCATCCAGAGTCACGTGATTTAACAGCCTTCATCTCACATGAAGGGCTTTTCAGATTCTGCAGAGTACCCTATGGCCTTGCATCAGCACCAGCTGCATTTCAAAAGCTGATGGCAACAGTTCTGAGAGGCGTGCCAAATGTACAGTACTACTTGGATGACATCATCTGCTATGGCCGCACAGCACAATCTCATGACACTGCTCTTGAGACTGTATTGCAACGTCTTAAGGAGGCCGGCTAACGACTGAACGAGAAGAAATGTCACTTTCGCCAATCCAGCCTGAGGTTCTTAGGTCACCTGGTGACTGCTGATGGTATTAAACCCGACACAGAGCATCTGCAAGCGATTACACAGGCACCTCCGCCAAAGGATGCTGCCACTCTACGCTCCTTTCTGGGTATGCTGTCATGGTACCGGAAATTCATCCCAAACTATGCCACAGTGGTGGAGCCACTCCGTGCCTGCTTACGCCAAGACGCAATGTTTGAATGGAATACTGAAGCTCAAGAGTGCTTCCTCAGAGTGAAACAGCTGCTCATTGACAGCTCTGCGCTTGCCTTATTCAACCCAGACTACCCTGCAATCATTTGAACTGACGCATCAGCTTACGGCCTGGGAGCTGTGTTCACACAACTACATCCAGACCATACGGAGCGCACAGTAGCGTTCGCGTCAAGAACCCTGACACCAACTGAGAGGAAATATTCTACAGTTGAGAAAGAGGCTCTCGAGTGTGTCTGGGTGGCAGAGAAGTGGAGGACCTACCTCTGAGGTCGGAGGTTCACGCTTCAAACGGATCATCAGGCCCTGACAACCCTCCTCTCTACAAAAGGAGCTGACCGTGCAGGAATGTGTGTCGCACGCTGGTCTGCTCGTCTTCTCTGCTTCACGTATGATGTTGAATACCGTGCCGGATCACTCAACCATACAGTGGATTATCTCTCACGCTTACCACTGCCTACTGCCTCTCCTCTCACTGGAGACATGGAACCAGAGTTGGTAGCCTTGTTGTCCATGACCCCTGTCTCAGTCACTGCTGGTGAGTTTGAAGACGCTTCTTCTTCATGCTCTGAACTTGCTTCCTCGCATCAGCAAATCACCCAAAAATGGCCCTCTTCTGCAAAGCTGTGAATTCAATGCTTCAGCCATACTTCAAGATCAGGAATGAACTGAGTGTGCAGGACAACTTGGTGTTTAGAGGATCACGCCTAGTTGCACCTGTTTCCTTGCACAGCACGCTGATTTCCCTGGCACTTGAAGGCCATCAAGGCATTGTGCGTACAAAACAGCGACTGCAGGAGCTTTACTGGTTCCCATGTATGGACACACTGGTTCACTTCGAGATCTCTGCCTGCTCACTATGTCAGAAGATGGACAAGTCAGCAAGAGTCTGTGAAGCACCATTGCAACCTGTACCCTTACCTGACGGCCCATGGAGTAAGCTGGGAATCGACATAGTGGGACCATTTGAAACAGCAAAATGGGACTGCAAGTTCGCAATCACCCTCACAGATTACTATTCAAAGTGGCCAGAAGTTGCTTTTGCATCAACTGTTGCAACCAAGACAGTCCTGGGATTCCTCAGAAGTGTGTTTAGTCGCTATGGCAACCCAGAATCTGTGGTCACAGATAATGGCCCGCAATTTACATCTGCTGCCTTCTCCACATTCCTCAAAGACTGGGGAATTACTCACATTCATTCATCTGTGTACCATCCTGCCTCCAACAGTGCCATAGAGAGATTTAACAGAGTCTTCAAAGCCTGCATCCAAAGTGCGAGCCTCCAGAACAAACCGTGGAAACCTGCAACAACTGACTTCCTTCAAGCATACCGTGCTACCCCTCATGCAATGACAAATGCATCACCATTTGAGCTCATGCATGGTCGCAAGATGAGAACAAAGCTGAATGTTCTGGCTCCTCTTCCTGCGACAGCTCATGATGATGAGATTCATTCCAGAGTTTCCCTTCGTCAGTCTCGCATGAAACGGTATTGTGATGTCAAACGGGGAGCTCGTACTCCTTCATTCCAAGAAGGGGATAGTGTATGAGTACGGAAGCCCATACATGTTCCAAAGGGACATCAGAAGTTCTCTACGCCGATCAAGATCAAGAGACAAGTGGGACAAAGCACCTACATCCTGGATGATGTGAAAACCTGGCATGCTTCCCATTTGGCTGCTATACCCACTGATCCACCAGAGTCTCCAGATCAGCCAAAGATGGGTCCTGACGACTCAACTGAGCCAAGGTCAAACCAACAAGCACTAGACCGTCCAACCAGAGTGCATAGGCCTCCGGACTGGCTCAAAGACTATGAGACTTGAATAGCTAGACAGTTAAGGTAGTCATATTTCTAGCATCTCTTAGTTGTTTCTTATACTGTTTTATTTCAGATTATGGAAGCAGTCTAGTATTGACATAGTTACTTAAATTATTTTATTTATGGTTAAAGTTAAATTTTGATTCGGCTTTAGAGATTTAAATCTGATATTCAAAGGATTTTGATTCCATACAGTCGTGTAAGTGGAAGAATTATCTTTAAGTAAAGGGGGGATGTTGTGTTCACTGAAATGAATGTTATACTTAATACCACTAGAGGGTGCTGTGAGTAATGCAATAGAAGGACTCAGACAGGAAGTAGAGGTAGATAGTTAGCTAGGATAGACATGTTCAGTGTATGCATGTGAATGGAGAATGTGCCATGCTCTCTTCATTAAAGATCCATTACCATCCTACTGCTTCTTCAATTCCTGGACATCCCCAGTCTACACATTGTCTGCCTGTA
Organism: Synanceia verrucosa; assembly: GCA_029721515.1. Classification (NCBI taxonomy): domain Eukaryota; kingdom Metazoa; phylum Chordata; class Actinopteri; order Perciformes; family Synanceiidae; genus Synanceia; species Synanceia verrucosa. The sequence continues at coordinate 29,049,398 of CM056552.1, forward strand.
ATGAAGGATATTATCAGTACTGATTCAATGCTTTTGTATGTGGACAAGTGAAGCCAGGGTAGGGCTCTCTCTTTCTGCCTCCTCTGTCTTTCAGCTGGCTGGTAAAGGATAATTTTCTGGCAGGTTAAGTGTTTGTGGTTTCCCCTTAGAAAAGCTTTCCTTTCAGCTATTGCCACAGTGAGTTCTCTTTACTGCTGACAGAGATAGCTTGTATGCAAATTTGCACGTGTATGACAGCTTGAAAACTCTGTCAGTATGCACTGTTTTCTTTTGTGCTGTACTAGTCACCTGACCATGAGAACAAATCAGTGTCTATTCTACTCCTCTTCTATTTCTATAGAAATGGCCTGACTTCAGCATCCTGACACTGCAGCAGTGTTTCGCGCCAATATTTTGTCTGTGTCAGAATGTGTGTGTGTATGTGTGTGTGTGTGTGTGTGTGTGATAAGCCCTGGTTGACTGAATCCCATTCAGGGAAGAGGTTATCCTTCTGCTGCTGAGAGTAGACTCTGCTTTCTCCAAAACTTGAACACTTTTCCATCTGCATCACACATACACTGCTCCTTTCTCACACATACACACACACACACGCGCTTGCACAGCCTATCCTCATCTTTCTTTTCACAAATGTGTTTTCTGCGGCATTCCCTTTTTTGCTGTCCTTCTCCTGCTAAATTTGCTTAAGCTTTATACTATTCACTCTCTCACACACACACACACACACACCAAACTCAGATGTGGTTGCGCGCACACACACACACAGAGCCTGGCAGGACTGCTGCAGCACTGGGTGCAGTGTTGGAAGCTGAAGGTGATCCTGCTATTTCACCCTCCAACAACCAACAGGGCAACGGCAGCAACCTGGACAAAGAAAGACACACACACACACACACACACATTGCATTACACATTGCTAGCTGACACAGTGAAAGAAATACACATTTTAATTCCTAGTAATTTACAGCTTATTTACAATAATCAATACATAGCAAACACTGTGACAAAATATGACTATTCATTCAACACTTTTCAAGTCCAAATTTATCATCTATGTGCAACTGTGCAGTTGAATGCATATTCCCATAATATTCCCAATTTTAAAACTGTTCTGTCTGTTGCTGTCAGTTGTCACTTCAGCATGAAACAATGCTTCCCTCCACTCCACATAACAAACCCAATCCTGCCCTGATATAATTTATGACTGTTCACTCCTTATTGAACTATTCTTGTTTATATTGTAAGTAACCCACTATAGCTGTTCTATTCTTTAATAGGAGTGGATGTGTGTTCAAAGTTTGAAATGTTGTAAGTTCAGGTGCCAGCCAAACAGAAACAAGTATGTTCTGTAGCCATTAATGACTACAGTCACTCCACAACTTCAGCTGTTCACTGATTTACTGTCAAACTTTGAATAATTCTGTGAATTCTGTTTGCCATGTAAATTCATATTATATTGGAAATAAATAGAGCAAACCAGAAATAATTCATTTTTATTAATCGTCATAATTTTTATCCTAGCTATATTAGCAGTTAGTATAATGAAATCAGTGTTCCATGTGGTACATTGGAAAAAGCTGTTCAGAGCAGCAAACACGAACCATGAACATTATTTTCCATATGGAGTTTTGATATGTTGTTGACTGAAATAAATTCATGTTCCACTTTGATTGCAGTTGAGCAAACCTGTGTGGGTGGATTTCAGATTCCAGTTCAGGTCTCTATGGACTGGTTGATACTGCTGTCTGTTTTCAGCTGCTTTACTCCAAATGCTGCAGTCCATTGTGAGAGCCAGACTGAGGCTTTACTGGAGCTAATCCTTGTTTTTAAAACAATTCCAGACCACATGAACAGTATCCTCTGGAGCACACACTGAAACTCAATGCAAGGTTTGAAACCACGTTCAGTGACAACATGAAAAGCCAGTAAAATGCAAAAATATGTTCCATTAACTAAGATAGGGCGGCACGGTGGTGTAGTGGTTAGCACTGTCGCCTCACAGCAAGAAGGTACCAGGTTCGATTCCTGGCCCGGGGCCTTTCTGTGTGGAGTTTGCATGTTCTCCTCATGTCTGTGTGGGTTCTCTCCGGGTACTCCGGCTTCCTCCCACCATCCAAAAACATGCATGGGGATTAGGTTAATTGGCTAATTTAAATTGACCCTAGGTGTGAATGTGAGTGTGAGTGGTTGTCTGTCTCTATGTGCCCTGCGATGAGGTGGCGACTTGTCCTGGGTGTACCCTGCCTTTCACCCTAAGACAGCTGGGATAGGCTCCAACCCCCCCCGCGACCCTATGAGGATAAGCGGTAGATAATGGATGGATGGATTAACTGAGATACGTGTGTTCAGTCACAGTACGGTTAAAGCTACATTTTAAATAACCTAACTGCAGAAAACTGTGCCCGAATGTAAAAACAGGATAGTTTTACCAGCTCTAACACCTTAAACCTGTCCAACATCCAACCATCATTAATCTATTATGGCTACATCTTCCTATAGATATTAACATCAGTTAATGACTGCAAACCCCTCATTGTGTGAAAATATGTTGACATGAAAGAATGCTAAAAACAAAACCAGCATTCTGTCTTCTTGTCTACCAACAATTTACACTCTAGTCTTTTCAAAATAAAAACTTCTTCGTTGGTTTTAGGCATCAAAACTATTTATGTTTAGGAAAAGATCATGGTTTGCCTTAAAATAACACTCGCACTGACATAACTTAAGTATGGAAGTTACTTGACAAATAAATCTCGAACTACACAAACAGTAGCTCCTGGGTGAGAATCCTGTATTTTTGACCCAACCTGTTTTACCTACAAAGTGATTTTGTGTGGCAAATTTTTAAACATACCTTTTATCTTTTGGAACAGCTTCACCTGTTCCACACTTGTAGGCAGGGATAACAGTAGATTCTTTTGGAATTTTCCCAACATATTCATGACTGTATGCTTGTTTGTACACATGAAAAGTGACAGAAGTAGTTGAAAATAAAAACCAAATGTCTGTCCCCTCATGAAGAGGGCTTGCTTGACAGAGGGTGGTTACAATTTGTTTGACACTCAAAACAAATCAACACATGATTAGTCTGAAACACCTTAAACATCACACACCTGAGCTGACAAAACAACAAGTGCAACAAGTGGGATGGAGGGAATTATGGCAGCTCAAACCAAACCTTGCTTTTGAGAATCAATAATACGAATCATAAGAATAATAAGAGGGCATGTTTCATAACAAATGTCAAATTTTGGAACCATTTCCAATTCAAACCATTGTATGGACTCACCTTCCTTTTGGGGCAAATGCATTTCCTAATAATAAACAGTGACATTTTAGGTTAACGTTCAATTTTGGTTAGGGTTAGGATTAGAATGCAAGTAGTGGTTATGGTTATGGTTAGAGTTCAGGAAATTAAAGTAAATCAATGTAATGTCCCCATAACATGAGTAATAAACTGTATGTGTGCGTGTGTGTGTGTGTCACGGTCTGTAATTGTCAGTGACTATTGATGACACTCGTGTCAAAGTGAAGCCCTGTCTGTGTCTGTGTGTGTGTGTGTGTGTAGGTGTGTGTGTTGACTCTGTGTGTGTGTGTGTGTGTATGTGTGTTGACTCTGTGTGTGTGTCTGGCTGTGGGCTGTAAGCCAGGACAGTCTTAGCAAAGTAAAGATGCTAACAGAGGCAGACAGGCTGCCATCTCCCTCAGCTGCTTGGCTATCACACATACACACGAGTTGTGCTGTAGATTGACACTCACAGACACACAGAAATAGACAGAATTAGACGTTCATCAGTTCTCACTCCCTCTCACACAGCAGAGTGCTCACATCAGCAGGAAGAAAATGCCCATTGACACAGAAAGCGGAAATGTCTTTGCTGACTCGATGGAACCAACTTAAGGTAATTGTTATCTGAAGTGTGAGTGGACATGTAGTCAGCTCAAAAAACACAGTGTCAAGGAGAATGGATTATAGAGAGGAGGGAAATGACAGCAGAAAATAGTACTTTAAAGATAATTACTTTTCTGTCTGTGATGTAAAAAACCTCTTCTTGTCCTCCCCAAAGCCATGTGCTCAGATTTGTGCCAACACCGATCCAGAGTTACGGTTCCCTTTTTATCTGCCAGTAAATTGTACACTTTCATCATAAACTCTATATAAGAAGCAGACTTAGTCACTGGTTTGTGCTCTACCGTTTAATATTCTTGGGTTTAGCAGCGGTTAGTTGCACAGGTGTGGACTCGAGTCACACGACTTGGACTCGAGTCAGACTCCAGTCTTGAATTTGTCGACTTTAGACTTGACTTGACAAAATTTTTAAGAGACTTGCAACTTAGCCTTCAACATCAATAATTTGTTATTTCACTTGGACTTGAGCCTTTTGACTTGTAAAGACTTGCTTCTTTTCTAAAAACTGAAAAATTATCTTCAAACCACTCGTTCAACCGCTCTTTCTCTCTGTATATGGCATCTTTGCATCTGTTTGTGTCTGTGCTGTTGGCACAACATCCAGTCAAATCAGATCTACGTAGTTTTGATCAGACAAAAAAAAAATCAAGGTCAGTTTAAAGACAGATTTCTCCAACAGTAACACATACTCTATACTATACTCTAAATGGAAGCACTGGGGGTAGCGGTAGCTTTTCTGGTGGTGCATGCACTCTTTACGTGTTTGCATTTGCAAATACAGCTCCTCTCCTACACTGCTGCCTATAGGCTTGCCGTAGTTATGATGGCTCTCGCCAGTGTAATTAAGCGGGTTAATGTAAAACAGAAACTTTTTTGAAAAATAAGATGTGTGCATGATGTCATTTGGGAAAACAGAGGGAAGGAAATATCCGTTAATCAAAATACCCTGCTACAGTATGTGTAAACGTAGCCTTAAACTTTCTGACTGAGGCAGCAGTAGACCAGCAACTTTTGTGTGATGTGGGGTAAAATTGCTCTTTTTGTAAATGGAATCTGGTGTGCTGGAGAGGACTGATTAACAAGTGATATAACTTCAGTTCTCTGACAGAAAGTGCTCTTTGATAGCAGGGTAAAGCATATTCTTAATACAGTGTACACTTAGACTGACAATGATTTTATTAGGTTTGCCTGGTTTTAGTGGCTTAAAGCCTAACTGACATGGTGCTGGTGGCTGCCGCATACAACCCCACTTCACAAATCCTAAACTATTCCTGAACAAGTTTCACAATACATGACCAGTGCTGCAATCTGCTCCAATAACATAATGAACATGAAAACATGATGTTTGTGACCTGTTGATAAAAAGACTCAAAATGACTCGAAACTTCAACTGTAGGACTTAAGACTTGACTTGAGGGCAAAGACTTATTTGGGACTTGTATAACAGTGACTTGGTCCCACGTTTGGTTAGCTGCAACCACAAGTGACACAAGAGGTTGGAGCTAGGTACAACCAAACACTGAATAAGACATTATTTGGCAAAAAATTTTTATAATTAACTTTCATGAACTCAAAACACACTGTGAAAGTGTTGAACTTTCAAGGAAACATGGGTAGCATCATGTCAGCAACCTGTCAGTCACAAGGTAGCCCCAGCATAAAGCGTCCCCTGCTTTATGGTCTATTTGACTCTAAATGAATGAAATAAATCATGCTGCACTGTACGTGAGCATTTTTAATATACTACTTTGAAAACATCTCAGAAAATCATGATCAATGATATTAACAATGTTTTTTTGTATTCCATAAAAAAATACAACCATTTGGTCAAACATGTTTATAGAAAGCAATTAAAAAAAATCATAATGATATCATTAAATTGTGTGTGCGTGTGTACAGTGAGGTAGGAGCAGTGGTCCAGTGTCCATTAAAGCTGGCTAGCTTAACTACCATTATAATCAGTGTGCAACTGAACCATTGGTAAAGCATGATTTAGAGACCCATTCAGTTTGTGGACTGAGCTACATAAATGTAGGCTGCAGAAACAATATGTGTAGCGGCCCCTCAATTCAATAAACAGACTTGGTTGGGAGTGTTCCAAACGGGTGTATTTATTTCTGACGTTTGAGTGGCAGAAGCACCATGAACACCACAGACACTGTGACACTGTGAAACTAAATGAGAAAATAACAAATACAAGTCAGCTGAGTACATATATCATTTAACAAATGCACTACGATTATGAAATGAATATGAAACTTTGACATAAATATTTACAAGATGCATGAAATACAAAGACAAGAATGACATACCTCGCTCCACATATCAAGGGGCGCTAAAGGGTACTCCATAAGGTCGTCAAAGCTAGCTTAGCAAGACGGGGAAGCTCTCACCAAAGATTACGGTCCAGCTACGAAAGTTACAACACCGGAATGCAAAGGAAAGGGTGATCGGAATGCAGGAAAATGACAACACATTAATATACAGGCACAACCGACACTTAATATTCGTGAGATTGTGACATTAGCAACGGTTTACCTGCTTCGTGGAAGCGTGAAACGTGAAGACAGCGGAAGTTCTGTCATAGACAACTCAAATAAAGTTACCCAAACAATATTTATCCAACAAACACTCCTTGCGGTCATTTACAATATGTCATCAAAAATATGCTGACTGGAAGTGAGACCGAACAGAGTGCTCATGTTTACAGTATTTTTTTTTTTTTTTTGCTAACTTCCTGTAAGGAAGGACTGAAATGGCATGCTATGATAGACACAACAACATCATGAGGAATTTTTTCTTGAGTCAAGTTCAACACATTTTCAGTGAGATATAGAGACTCAGATGTGATCTACCACACAGTCAAGCAGAACATGGGATTTCATATTATGTCACTCAATTCAGTTTTAATGCAATAATTCAAGTTAGGCAAGTCAAATTTAAATATAAGTGATTCAGATTCATTTTCTGTGTGAGTATGGGTGAGGAAGTGAAAGTAGACCAATCAAATCAGCTCATCGATGTATTGATGAGGAAGCCATATCAGGATATCGAGTCAGCGAAATGACGGCTCATTTTATCTGCACACCATCACCATCTGTTCTCTTCAGCTCTCTTTTCTGTCATTTTATCCTTTCCTCCCAGAGTTTTTCAGAGTAATGGCACAATGACTATTGATGCAGAGCAGAGCTGTGACAAGATTACCGTTATTAAAAGAGAATTACAAGCTGAGCCGTATTTGCTCTGCTTCAAGGAACACACACATACACTAGCACTCAAATTAATCAACACACGATCACAAAGAGGAAACACTTTCAAGTCAGCAGGTGTTCGCAGTGCATCTTTATATTCTGAGCAGGTAAGGCTGTTTTATTGTTTCATGGGTTTGACAAAAAAAGAAGGGGAAACAAAAACTCAAACTTCAATAAAAAATGTCGAATACAAATGATCACAGTCATCTCGTAGCCACCATCATGATGGAAACTGCCTCGGCTTCTATCGGGATAGAACAGAATTCTTCAGAGGAGCTTATTGTCTGGATAAAAACAGGTCCAACACTCAGTCATTGCCATCGGCTCTCTGTGAAGGCGTCAACAGTGGTGGACTGTGTGGGATGAATCAGATGTCACATGTTCAGTTGAGTTGTTTATCTGACACCTACTGAATAAAAAAAATAGTTGCGCTTTAAGTTTTGTCATTTGGTGGAGATGTTTATGCAACACATTCTGTGCATCACTCCCCAGTAGAATTAGTCACTCTCACTTCCTGTTTTGCTCATCCATCACCATCACTACAACAATGAAGAGCGTTGTTTGACATGTAGGGCCAGTCTGTCGAGTTGGGGGTGAGAGCAGGCTGGTCCAGGCAATTTTTCATTTTTCCTGAGTGTAATGGGATTGAGGTTTTTTTTTTTTTTTTTTTTTTTTTTTAACAAAAAATGACAACCTGACATGTAAATCACAAAAATTAACCGAAAATTTTTGGTAGCGCCTTCCCTGTGTATTTTAGAGAAAAGTCCAAGTGCGCAAAATCAAAGGTCTCAATGAGTATTGGGCACCTACAGAATGTCACAATCCTATGAAAAACTTGCAGATCATGATAATTTGAAGGGGCCTCTACCGACCAGCTATTTTTGGTCCATTTTTTGCAGCCAATCAAATGTGAGAATTTTCGCCGGACGACACCCGCCTGCAAACTTTCATGACTTTTCTGATGGGGGTCAAAATCATGAAAAACTGGGCAGAAATAACTAATCATAACTAAAATCATAACTAATTTTCCCCAATTTTTATATTATACATTTATAAATACTTAAAACACTTTTGGTTCAGTATGAGCTCTGATCGTTGCTGACTAAATGACCTGAGTCAGCAAATTATTACATCTGATAGTGTTTGTTGATTTCTAAGGCTTTTCATATCAATTTATAATTATTATTACCAAAAGTAGCACAGTGTGAGCATTTGTGAAAATGACTGCTTAGTAAAAGAACAGCAGTAACATTCTGAGTAATAACAGTAGCAGTAACAACAAAAATAACAAAACAGGTACATTTTTTAACATATTCTGATATTTCACTGTCTGCTGCATTTAAAGAGTTGATTAATTTCAGCCTCCTAAATTATAATTTTTAAATGTCATTTGTTCCCTGTAGAGCAAAGAACAATTAATTTAGTTTGTCCAATAAATCAGGCTGATTAATCAAGTCTAATTAAAACTCTTAAAATGAATCAGCAATCAGCAGAATGAGTGACGTTAATGAATCTGTGATTAGTATCAACTTAAGAGGAAACTTTGAACATTATGTTATGTGAGTTAGATGACACTCATTTTGCTGACAGGGTAGAAATACACCTGACACTGATCCAGCTTACCAGTATTATAAGTGAGCAGTGATAAGCAGCATGTGGTTCTTACTGTATCCAACCCAAAAAGTGTCCAAACTGTGCTCAGCCCTCCTTCTCTAGACATCATTCATCTCACACTCTGACCTTCAACCCACAGCAGTCCCACGTTTCCTCTGCACTGTGCTTTTGCAGCTATTTAAATGCTAATCAATTCATTACTGGAACATCATTATGCTCTCATAGCAGTTCACTATAAATCATGTCAATCCAAGCAAACATCCCTGATAAAGAGAGAGAGAGAGTGGAGAGGAGTAACAGTATTTAATTGAGGTCTGATTGAATCCTCACTCTCAATTTCATAATGAAAGTTTTCTCAATCTGCCCCCTCCACACCCTCCTCCATCCTTTCTCTCTCTCTCTCTCTCTCTCTCTCTCTCTGAGTCAGTCACTGCAGGTAATGAGAAAGTGAGGAGAGGAGCCTGCACACACACACACACACACACACACACATATCTCAGATGTACTCACACACTGCTGATAAGCAGTCACACATGCAGCAATCGGGGAGAAATTAGCTCTCTGTTAATTCATTCCTATTGTCTAAATGCATGCTAATTTCTTGGATGGGGAGGAGATGGAGTGTGTGTGTGTGTGTGTGTGTGTGGCAGGGTGAAACTTCAAAACCAACGGCACTGTGCAGCAATATAGGGACAAATCGTGCATTACAGCTCCAGCTTAATTATTATGCTAATCGAACCACCGCAGGGCTCAGAGAAGTGATGTAACCTCAAGAAATAAATATATATAAATGCACTTTCACACTGTTTCAGTCAATTTTGATTTTTCAGTTTATAGGATTATTGTTTTCATTTTTTCCCGTATTACTCAGACAGAAGGGAGTAGAGACAGGAAGAAGGAGGTGGAATGGGCTGCGGGGGGGTTTCAGCTCATTACTAAAGAGGGAAAAACGTTGTGTTTTGTGGTGTTGAACAACTACTTTGACGATGTTTTTATCTCCAAACAGTCATTGTATAAATCATCCTTCTTTAGAGCCACCTTTGTGTATCAATATTGCAGAACTTCAGTTGTTTTCTTCATCATGAAATAATAGAAACTAATCATGAAGACCTAACTAACAACTGTTGTAATGAATGTCTGAATCTCCCCCGATCTGTGGGCCAGCTCCAGCTGGAATGATCTAGTAAGCCTAGTGTGGTCGGTAGCCAGCTGCAGCTCCTTACAGCTGTTTCCCAACTAGTGACAGTTTCCCAGCATCCCCTCTGAGTGTCGCCAATGGACCAAAAGCATCAGCTATGAAGTTGGCATGGAGCAGCGGCAGTTTCCACGCTCAGTTCACCGTTGATACATCTGAACGTGAGCGTGGATGCTGGAGTGTGCTTCTTTGCTACATGAGGCTCCTGGTCTCTTCACCACTGCTGCTCCCAGATAATTCCATTATACTACGCTAAAGCAGCCGTTGACACCATCTGTCGCACCAACATCCTCAATAGATTAATCTCCACTGGCTCTACCCACACCCCACTAGACTGGATTAAAAGCCTCTGGCAGCACTCACTTTATTCAACTCAGATCTTTCAAATCTCCCCCTCCTGTCACTACAGGTGTGCCCCAGGGCTGAATCCTGGGTCCCCTCCTCTTCATCTTTTCTTCCTTCCTCTCTGCAGTATCTTCTATACACATAAAATTCATTGCCACTGCTATGTGGATGACACCCAGCTCTACCTCACCATTAAACCCACTTCCACTGTCCCTCCCCCTCTCTCACTGACTGCATTGCAGAAATAAAAACCTGACTCTTCCTAAACTTCCTGTGATAAAACCTAGGTTGTCAAGACTCCGGTTCTGGGAGAACCGGAACGCACGACTCATGAGGCAAAGTATCACAGAAAAGGATTTATTCATGAAAAAGTGATAAACAGAACTCCACAAGATGCGTCATAACTCAAACTTGACAAACCTGAAATAAACTGAAGCTCACTGAGGAATGAAGGCTGAACAAACTACATCAGAACATAAAACACTCAGATCCTGAGGCTTAAAATGTTACAACTAAAACTCTAAACCAATCTAATCCAACAAACTAAAAATCACTCATGGGTTCATCAACCAGCTTAACACAACACACAAACCTAAAACACACAGACTAAAGCAACAAGGATCAAGGCTGGACTGGAAACTGAGTGACTGACACAACTAATACCTACACACATCACTCTAAAGGAAAAGAACTATACAAACAAGACTAATCCACAGAGTAAGCAACAAACAGCAGGCACAAACAACAGACACACACGGACAGAAACCTGACATGGACTGAAGTGATGAGATTGTGGACAGGACCAGATGGGTTGCATGACATGACAAAATCAGATCAATTGCACCAAACAAGACAAAAAGCGAGACAGGACTATTTAAACATGAGGTAAGGATGCACAGGTGGAATATTAGGGCAGGAAGCAAAAATACCTGAAACAAGAGGAAGGCAGGATACTACAAAATAAAACAGGAAATGACAGGACAACATACAGGCACGAGACAGAAAATAGGGAACTTAATAAAACTAGACAGACGGGGCTTGACAGAGGTTCTCCTTATTGGTAATAAATAAACACTAGTGATGGACAAATGAAGCACTTGTGGCATTTTTGGACTCCTTGAAATGTAGTAATTTTCCATTACACTAGCGCCATCTAGAGGAGTCAAACAATGCCACAAGTGCTTCATGAAGCTTTGTTTGTCTATCAGTAATCAGCACTATCCTAAACAGACAGCTTTTCCCTCACTATGGACAACTCCAGCAGCACTCTATCTTTCCAATCCCACATTATAAACATCACCCGGTCTGCATACTTCCACAGACAAAACATTAATCATCTTTGCCGTTCCCTCACCCCCACACCACTGCTATCCTTGTCCACAGCCTGAACTACTGTAGTTCTCGTCTCTTTGGTCTCCCTCAAACATCCCTCCATAAGCTAAAGCTGGTTCACAACTCAGCTGCTCCGATCATCAGCATAACCGCCTCTTTCCACCATCACTCCTGTCCTCCAGCAGCTCCACTAGCTCCCAGTCAAACGTTACATTGATTGAAGTCTTCTTGTTAACATCCACAACTTGCCCCTCCATATCTAGCTGACCTCCTTCATGTTCCCACTCCCTCTCACTCCCTCAGATCTTCCTCCTCTATCCAACTGTCTGTCCCCTTTTGTATGCTGTCCTTGAGTTCAAAGAAAGGCACATTCTAATAAAATGTATCATTATTATCCCAGTTGTTGCTTTACTGACCTTCCCAACTGTTCAAGGACTTCCTCATGTTCAGCTAGGTCACCTCTGCTCCACCATCTTTGACCAGTGTCGTCATAACACCTGCCTCCCTGCTTCCCGTTTTACAAAACATCTTTAAAATGTCTTCAGTCGTTCTGCGTCTGCTTTCCACCAAATCACATGAACAAACAGTAATAAACCTTTGAACCTACACCATAATCTCTTTCTTTAAACTTGCATTCTTAGCCAGCAGGGGGTGACTCCTCTGGTTGCTACAAGAAGAGTGATTGAACAAAAATGACAAAATGGCACTACTTCTCACTGGATTTATTGACATAAACCAACATAGGCTTCATAGTGTGGCTAACTTGTGATTGACAGGTCACTACCATGGTGATGCCTGTGTTTCCATCTTACCACTTTAACCCTTTCACAGTGTTTTCACTTCATGAATGTTAATCATAATATTTATGGTAAATGTCTAACATGAGGCTTCAAAATGGCAGTCTACAGATGACAGAGCTGTTCTCTAAACTCTACTTCGAGGCTACAAGAAAGCTTTAATACAACATAAGATAAGTGGAAAGGTTGATATTTTCATGTCTTTGAATAACACTGTTAGCTAAGCCATGCCAAAATGATTAAAAAGCTGTCAGACAGTATGAAAGCTGTTAAAACAGAGATCTGTGTTCCACAACTTTTTTTTTAATTGCCAAACTGACAATGTGACTTCATTCCACAGCAAATCTCCAGGTGACAGGTGTGAAAATGGGCAGGGCTCCAAATGCATTACATTACATTCCTACTTCTGACACTTAGAACTGTGCTCATTAAAGTACAAATGGTAAGAGTACTTTACCAAGGTTCCTTAATGTCTTCTGACAGTATAGAAGGCACAGCAGGCATCAGAAAAGCCGGCATTAAAATCAACTTTCTTTGAATAGCTCTATTTAAAGTCTTAAGATTTAGTTGTTTTCATAACAGAAGTCCACATGTGGAGACTTTTCCCATTAGGAGCACACCTGGGTCATCTCAGGATGGATCCATCAAACTGACATCAGTTGCGTGTAGCATTCAGAAATGTCAGTCTAAAAAATTGGATCTCAGCAAAAGGTGAAATTGAGTGGAGCTTTGTAGCCCTCAGAGCTGTCGGGACCAGCGGCTCCATTGAATTCAGTTAAAGCAGAGTCACATTTCAGAGCACGAGCCGCTGCCAATCATCCTCCTGCAGAGCAGAAGGAGGGAAAGGTGCATCGCCCCTGTGCTTCATGCAAATGAAATGCCTGTGGTAGTCAGCAGTGCAGCAGCCAATGCCAATCAACAAACAGTGTGTGTGTGTGTGTGTGTGTGTGAGGATGTAGAGTATTTTCATTTGTGGCATATTTGTGCAACATGACATTCACTGTCTGTTGTTTGCATGTGGTGTCATTTGTGTGCGGTCCATGTTTGGGCTGCATGTGTCCTGTATATATTTTTTACTTTATACTATTTTTACTTTAATTTTCAACATCCACAATAACTGTATGACTCTCATATTGTTTGTTCACAGTTCTTATACTTTTTATATTTTTATTCTGCCTCATCTGTGATGCGCCTCAGTATAATTTGTCTACAAACCAACAGACCCACTGTGCCACAGACTGCCTTAGTTCTGTTCAGTAGTTCTGTCTGGGGTAGTTTTTGTTCTGTTGCTGTTGTTTGTTGTTTATGTGTAACTGTTGATATTTAGCACATTGGTCTGTAAGGAACAACATTTCATTTCTGTGTACTTGTATGTAGAAATGACAATAAAGAACTTGTCTTAATCGGGGAAAATCTGCCATGAAGGAAACAATTGTTTTTACATTCAAAATCTCAAACAGGATTACTTACGTATGTCTTATGTATTAACTGTTTCTTCTCAGCAGGCTATATATGAGCCACGGTTGTCTTGTCTGGAGAGTATTGTGTTAAAACATATGACCGGGAAACGGCAGATTTCTATATTATATACAACACTTGTCTCATATGATAAGGAATCTTGTCATGATAGAAGGAGAGTGTGGAGCTTAGATATTAAGGAAGAAATTGATGAAGCTGAGTGGGCAACAGCCTGTTTAAAAGCTCAAGTACAAACCATTCATACCTGCTACAGCACAAGTGACTAATGAGGACATACATAACCCCTGAGAAGCAAAATAAATGGTCCCCTGACATTCCAGATACATGTGTGAAGTGTTTAACTGAAAAGGGTACCCTGATTCATTGTGTATGGGAATGTCCTAAGCTTTTAGCTTTTTGGAAAACGGTTGTCCTCACTCTAAGTAAAACCAACTCCAAGTGTAAGACTGATCAACTTTGGCCTCCTGCAGGCCAGGAGGATGATTGCTTTGTCCTGGAGAGAGACTGAAGTATCCTCAGCACAATCTTGGATTAGAGAGATGGCAATGTGTGTTACTCTGGAAAAGCTGACCTATGTAATAAGGGGCAAAGTACAAGAATTTGAAGAGCTATGGACACCCTTAATGGACTTTCTCAAGCAGTAGTGGATCATGCGTTTCCATAAGATTATTTATTTATTATTTATTGTTTTTTTTTCTTAATTTAAATTATGTATATATCATTTATCTTGTTTTACTTATTTAATTTAATTAATTATCATTATTATTATTTTACAGTTCTATTATTGTTGTTTCTATGGGTATGCAGAAGGATTTGTTTGAGAGTTACTGTGGAACTGTTTCTGTATGCTCATGTTGAAAATTAATAAAAACATTGTTCAAACTGTTTCTTCCAGAAGTGTTCTGGATGAAAGTGACAATGAAGCAGCATTTAGAACTTGATGAAAGACTAAAAAAAAGCCCATATGTCAAGATATTGTATTAGTCAATACAGATCATGAATATGGACAGTGTTTGAGACTGCCAATCACAGTGTTTGAAGTAGAAGGCATAAATGGTTTTTTTTTTACATTATTTTATCCATACAAAATGGTTACATCCATGGAAAATCATCCCATTTGCCGCCTTGCTGTCTTCACAAATCCAGTCTTGTCTTTGCTGAGAGCATTTCATTTCCAGTTCCCATGCTTGTTAGGGCAGTTGTTTCAAACCCTAGTATTTTTCACCTTCAGCTCAGTCCATTTGGTTTTATGACAACAGCAGTAAGCAGTCCCACCAGAGATCCAAACCAAAACAATTATGCCTGGAGGTTGACATGAGCTCATTTTGAGTGGCAGTGAGCTCCAGCTGCATAATTCATTGGGCATAACGGGTCTAACACAGATGACGTGTTTGGATCTTAAGTGTAATGTGCGTTTGGAAAAGTAGCACTAAAAATACACAACTGGGTCCTTCAAATTACCCAATGGCTAAAATATTATCTTCAACAGATAGTCCTCAGGGATCATTATCACTCTTGATCAAAATTTTAAGAACAGTCAAAAAATTGCAAGAATTTTGCACTGTTGGATCTTCACTTCAATATTTAATATGGAACATCAGTGACCACCAGGGGCCAAAAACAAACTCATAGTGGCCCATAGCTAGGTGGCACAGCCGCTTCTAAACGAGCCAAACACCCGAAATAGGCCCAACCTTCAAAATTTCGGTGTCAACCACTCTTTTGCATCCTAGGCAACCTAGAAAGAGGGCTTAAAGTGTAAAATACCAGAATATGCCTTTAAGAAAGTTCTAAGTAGTGCTTCAAAACCATCCACAACCACAAACCATCACTGTGAATACATCCACCTCATACAAACACTCAACAGAATATGAAGTAAATGAAGATTCTGTTAGAGGAGTTTTTAAAGAAACACTGCGGATGGACATTCACATTCCTGCGTTAGACTAAAAAATATCATGAATCCAAAACATCCACAGCATTACAGACACATAGAATATAGTTTCAGTGAATTCTGTTTTGGGGTTGATATGTTTGAGGCATCAATGCTTATGTTAATTCTAGGGTTAAGTACATGATTACAGTTTTATATCATTGTCTTTTTCTTGTCAAATCATAGAATTACAGTAGTTTTACTTCCAATATTTATTTTAACAACCATCCACAAGAGTCAAATAGAGTCTCACTCAACACGTCATCACAGTTGATGGTAATGTACAAGCTAATAGGACCAACAACAGTCAGAAAGACATCACATCCTCAATACGTTACAGAGTTATGTGTCCATAGTTGATAAAATAAAATGAAATGAGAGCAATACTGTTTGCACCAACTGTGGAGCAGATGATGAAACATATGGGCCTGAGACAGAGGACAGAGGCCCAGAAGGGACAATTCACACTGAAACACCATCTCCATGTATAAACAAATTCCTGGAAAAAAATGTCTGCAACCAAATCCTCCAAATGATCACTCATGTTATATGCCTTAAGGATAGACCTACAAAGGTGATACTTTTAGAGAAAAGTTGTTACTCCCCTCAAATGAGCAAAACATGCATACTTTTTATCAAATATAATAAAAAAAGTAGCAAATACTGGCATGCACAACTAATTAATTAGTCTGGAAAGGACACTGCATTGCTAGTGGTGAAAATACTGCCAAACAAACAGTTATAACATGATGAAGTGTCATCATCTATTCTGTCTCCCTTAATCCCTCTCCCCAATCCCCATCCAGAGATAGGAGCCAGTATATTAATAAAGTGCTTCTAACATCTCACAGTGCCTCATTATGAACAGAGATTAACGCGACAGAACAGGACCATCTGATAGTGTGGATAACAGTCAGGTGCAAACCCTGACCTCACATTTCAGAGATGACAGCAGTGACACAGAAAGTGAGAACACAAACTTGTTTACAGATGACAGTTTTGGCAGATAATGACAAAATGTCAGGGCTTTATATTGATCCAGCTGCCCCCTCTGACAGGAAGAGCTGTTTCAGTATGAGATAACCAACAACAACAACAACAACAACAACAAGAAAAATGGTACCTTCAGGTATAAAATGATTTCCACCACATAAAGTGAGGAACATTGTCTGAAGAACTTGGAACTGGATGAACTTTTCCTTTGATGAGCTCAAAACTGTGAACAATGTGACAGTTTCACAGTAGTGAGGGTTAAGCAAGGGCAACAAATTACGATGCTGACATATGTTTGTACATATAAAGAGGTAGCTCAGATCAAGCAGTATGACATACCATTCCTTTGCACTTCCACTATCAGTCCTTATTGGTCATCACCGTGGTGATCACTTTCACCAACACAGACCAGGTTACACCACCACAATTCAGAAACCTTGTGATGTGAGATTATGGCACTAAATGACATACAACACAACAACATTATTTTCAGTGTCGTTGATTGTTAATTCCCTGTGATAAAGTACTATTCTATGTTGTTTCATCATCACCATGTGGACTGTCTCTAATTTATTAGCTGAAGTGTGGTCTCTGGACATGCTTTATTTGACTGTATAATCACAACATATGGGCTGTGCAGTGGTTGGTAAAGTGCTACTAAATTAGCCAGGCATGTGATTTGGATGAGGACAGCAATAAAAATACACATTACCAGGAACAAAACAGGCCAATCACTGGTTCTTAATTAGCTCTGTGTGTGTGTGTGTGTGTGTGTGTGTGAGAGAGAGAGAGAGAGAGAGAAAGAGAGAGAGAGAGAGACAGTTAAAGAGATAGAGCATGAAGGATGCCCTCCTGGCTATATAACATTTATAAAGGGTCAATCAAGTCACCCCTTTATGTTTGCATCTCTCTTTCCCACACTCACATTGCTTCATAAACACTAACAGACATATTGTATATCCTGCTCATGGTTTAATAACAGCAACATGCAAACAGTTTTTACATTATTCTCTACCTTGTGTGAATGGCGCTGCTTAGACTCTGACAAAAAAAATTTCTGACATCAAGGTAAAAAAAACTCTCAAAGGGTTCTTAATGACATCTTTCCTTGTATTTTCTCCCCACTTCCCAGTTATTTATGATCTCAAAGGAAAACAGTGTGTGGATGCTTGCTCGTGTTTTTCTTGCACAATCTGGTTTCACAATCGCTCAGCTTTGACACGTGGGAGCTGAGTGGTTCTGCTGCAGTGTCCTTCTGTCAGCCACTGATCAGCTCCACTGGAGCGTTTGGATGGTTACATTAAGTACCACAGATGTGACTTTTAGTTCTTCAAATGTTTCGACAGAGCAGCAGGACTACAGAGCACCTTTTTAAATTGGAGCCAATGAGCTACCATTGGTGCAGGCAGTGCAGGCGGTACACCCTGCTGCATAGGATACTGTATTGCTGTGGTGATTCTTCCACACCAGCTTG
Organism: Synanceia verrucosa; assembly: GCA_029721515.1. Lineage (NCBI taxonomy): Eukaryota > Metazoa > Chordata > Actinopteri > Perciformes > Synanceiidae > Synanceia > Synanceia verrucosa. The sequence goes on from CM056552.1 coordinate 29,067,718, forward strand.
ACCTCTCTCACTTGACAAGTACAAAGGAAAATGGTGACTGCTGTTAGTTGTTATGGCAACAACACGTTTCAGTGACAATAGCCATGTGCTTTCTTTCATAAAGGTACCATGCCATTGTTCTGGCTGCCCATTGGTCTGAAAAATGAACAGAAGACCATGGCTAACTACTGTGCTAATGATATATTTTATCCTACCATGGAGAAGATGTGACCTGCCCTGCTGCGCCTCATGTTGGCATAATCCTTGTCAATCAAACAAAGTCTTGAAGGGAAGGAGATGGGAAGGTCTGATGTTATCCTGCATAATTATTAGACATATGCTTGTGTTTGTCTCAAGGAGAATGTGGACCATCAGAACAATAGGTAGTCTATAGGAAGACTGTGTGTATGAAGTACAAAGTTGATAAATTTTACTCATTTCTTCTGACGCTCCATCCCTAAAATGGCATGCCCTTTTCCCCAGAGACTTATCTGTTGAAGCCAATGGGCTCTGAGAATATATTACAATCAGCTGTTTGTTTGTGACCCAATGTCTGTCAGATGTAGTAGTTTTAAGCCCAACCTTCTTGTCTTCCTCCTCAACCAAACTAGAATGCTTTTGCTGCCCACCATATGACAAGTTGGGAGGAGATTGTTAGGGATGCACTGATCCAATACTGGTATTGGTATCGGTTCCATTACTGAAGAAAATTCTAGATTGGGTATCGTAACAATGGGCCCGATCCATAGGGCCAGATTCGAACAGACACTTCTATTCAGTGTAAATTCTATGCTGTGTGCTGAGTGATGTCATGTCCTGACAACGTGCTACGCTCACATTTGTTAACAAAATGGAGACAGTAATGGTTTGTTATATTTTTTTATAGGGCTGTCAAAAGTAGTGAGTGGCATGGGCGACGCTAACTACTTGCGTTGCCGTGCTGGCAGGTCATGAAGCAGAACTTCACTCAAAAAAATCTAAACGAATTCAACTGAATTAAATTCAAATTCAGAGAACTGTATTTTTCCATGAGGAACTTAATTTGTGCTAGAGAGTATGTGCGTATACATACAAATCTTTCACTCAACAATAAAAAACAAACAATAAACACAATGCACACACACAGCCATTCATCAGATGAAACATCTGTAAAAAGCTGTTAGAACTGACTGGTGAACATGAAGTTTGCAGTTTCCTAAGAAAAAAAGAGACACTGTTGACATTTGGAAAATATGCTTTCAACGTTTGGTTGGAAGGTGGGGGGGGGGGGTCAAGGCGTCTGCACCACTGAAACTGTCAATCTCGCCCTATAGGTCACCCTGGGAGTTGGTGGTGTCAATGATCACAGTGTCGTTATATTATTTGCTATATGTTATACCATTTGCTATATGTTCTGGATGAGCTGTGGTGGCCATCTGGAGCAGTATTTATCCCACCAGGTGAGGTTGCACAGTATTAAAGGCACTGGAAAAGTCTATGAAGGCCATTCTTATGAGTGACTTGGACTTTTCAAGATGGGTGTAGGTGCTGTGCAGCAGTGTTAATATGACATCATCCACACCTCTGTGCTGCCTGTATGCAAACTGAAAAGGGTCAGCATGCGTACTGACCTCTACCTGAAGGTGGGAAAGAATGCAGTCATAACTAACAATCAAACATGCTGATAAAATGAGATTAACCATCTTTTCTGAATCTGTCCAAGCTTCTCCTGTAATTCAGCAAACAAATAATCCACCAAAGAGCATCGTTAAAGTATTCATTTGTAACGTTAAATGGATGAAAAAGAAAGACAAAGAGACTTCTTTTCATAAACACAGCACTTATTGGAGCTAATGTGGTGATTTTTTTAGCAGCATACATATATATATAAAACAAGAAACAAATGTATTTGTTCTTTCACAACAATCGTCACACAGTAGTAAAATTAAGGAGGTTAAAAAATGTAAAAAGTATATCCAGTGCAAATAGTGCAAAAATGCAAAATAGTGCAAAACCAAGAACATGAGCAATATAACAATATACAGATACACTAGAGGAAGACAAGAACACAGTAAGCTGCTAAGTAAGAGGTTACAAGTGACATGCTCATAAATGTTGGAATGAATATTGTTACAATAAATCATACATGGATATATGGAGAGAGAGTCTGATCATCACAGGAAGGAATTCTGTTCCTCACCTTAGCACATCTTTGTCCAAGTAGATAAGTAGTAAATAAGTAACTCAGTTCATTTATATCTGTCTAAAAAAGTAAGAAAGTTTAAGTCAAGTCTGATGTTGCCCTTAACAAAATAATGATCATAATAATAAACTTTTCCACACAATGAGACATACTTTATTAGGCAGTTCAGCGCTGCTTTTCTGTACTAGTATTGGAAGTGAAAAAGTGGATCGTGCATTCGTAGAGAATGTGCTGGATTGAACCAGCACATCATCGATGAGTCAAAAGATACTAAAGAGGGGAACCACAGGAGTGATAGAGTCAGGAGAGCCACGGTTCATATATAAAGATGAGTAGAGTTACATAACATCCCTGCCTCGAGAAAAGCTCTGCCACATATTTGAACTCGTTCAAAAGCCTTTCTAAAGGGCCCTCAGCTGGCATTTAGCGAGGAAAAGGACAGGTCATTCTTCTAAAAGTACTGTGTCGTCATCATTCCACTGCTGCTCATCTGATCCATGGTTTGATCTCTCCTCTCACTCTTTATTTCATGTTTCCTGTACAGCTCTTTCCTTCTGTCTGGTGTTCTGCTGTTGATCCGCCTCTCTGTCTCACCTCTCTCCTTTTTTGTTCTCTTGTTCAAGCCAGGCCTGATCTATTCCTAAAGTGCTTTTATCAAACAGGTTTGTCAGAGATCAGGGGACAACAAATACAGATAAAACAAAGCAAAAGATAAGATAAGAAAGTACAAGCACATCAGAAATAACAAGATAAAGAAAGTTAGATCCTCCTCCTGTCTGGGATTTCTACAAGTCCTTCTCCCTGTCATCTAATGCCACACTGTAAGTGCCACATCATGTAGAACCTGTCAAAACAGAATAAAATGTCTCTCTAATTTGTATTCAAAATGTAGCTCCAAAACCAAGAGGAACTCAATTTAAAACTAAAACCCAACGCCACAATGAAAGAACTTCAAGAAGAGCTCTTGTCCTGTCGCCTTAATGTCCAGGATTTGGAGGTCCACCCATGAAAGTGAAACCAGGCTAAATGCTACTGAGGCTAAAGCATGAGGCTTGTTAAAGGAACTCATGTTTTCTATGTTGTTTCAGCGGTTTAGCATACTTTGTTTATTTTTGTAACCATAGTAACGTAGAAGCAGTGCATGATGGGAAACAGGAAGTAAAATTGCCATTCAGTAACCGGCTACAGGCATGTGTGAGCTCTAGCAGTCGTCAGCCTCTGAGTTGATTGTTTTTCTTTCTCCCTTTTTGCTGAGGCAGCATCTGTAAGTATCTCTCATCTCATTTTTTTAGCTTTATGTTTATTGCTGCTGGTTGTTTCTCTAGCTTGTTTGTGTTTACAATATAAGCTACAGAGCTAAATTAGCTGAGCTGTGTTACTTATTAAGATGATGTGTGCTTGGTCTGATTAATAATATAGACATCTTATTGTACTGTATTACAGTTGCTGTGTTGTGGTGATGCAGATCAGCCTGATCCAGCACCTGAAAGCCCGGTGCCTGGTGCTGCAGGGCTCGCCGTGCCCGGTGCTGTGTTGTGGTGATGCGGTCTGAGTCGGCTATTTCTGCCAGTTCCTCTCTGTCCAGTTTTTATTATTCTGACTTGAAGCAAAACTACACTGTGCCCAGTGTTTTTTTTTCTCTATGGGCATCATGTATCATTTAAGTTCAAAAATCATATTTACAATATTTACAAGTCAAATAAAACATTTACAATCAAAAATATCTATCTATCTATCTATCAAATTTATATATATATATAGATATATAGATATATATATATATATATATATATATATATATATATATATATATAAAAGTAATCGTGATAGTGGTTAATCCCCTGGTGGGATCAGGGGGACATTAGGGGATCAGTTACAACAGTTACAATTGTCCTTACTGTTTGTTACAGTACAGTTAATTAATGTGTGACATTTATTATCATACAGAAGATAAATATAGAAACAACATCACGTCTTCTGTCAGTATCATCAACTGAACAAAGAGCAGAGAATAGTTTGGAATAATATTCCTAAATTAAAAAGTTATTTGCATTTTGAAAATTGAAACATACAGTACATAGACATGTGGGAATGTCTGGAGGTAATACAAGTAGCACAAGCCTTATCAAGCATTATGGATATAATTATAACCTGCTTTCCAATCATTCTTTTGTTAATGATGATTCTTTCCAGGCCTTATCAAGCCATCAACAACACTGTTTTCCTGAACAACAGCTGCAACATAAATGGAAATAATGAAATGGAAACATTCACACAGTCTAAATACCTGAAGCTCATGTAGAGCAGAGGGAGGCAGGGGGTAAAGAGTGAGTGAGCAGTCGGAGGTTTGGCTGTGTTATAGATTTTGCTCTTTGTTGCTGTTTAGTGTGTAGTATGTGTTTGTATTGTTCAGTGTGTGTGCCATACAGTGTCTTTCTAGAGGTTATCCCTCCTCTCTCACTCTCCTCTCTTTCCCTTCCTGTTCACTCTCACTGTGTTGTTAGTTCATGCCATCACAGATTAAAATATACAGGCAACCGTGTGTGTGTGTGTGTGTTCGTGTGTTTGTGCGCACGCACACGCACCTAAATGTGGGTTTTCGTGCATACTGAATGTTGTGTGTTTGTGTGTGTTTTTACAAATGAAGTCATCTGTTTGCATCCCTGTCTGTCTGTGCGTGTTTGTCAGTGTGTGTGTGTGTGTGAGTGTGCATGTCCACCCTGCAGCTGTGTATGCATGGCTGCCACTGGAATCTGCCCACCGCTGCTGTGGAGGGCTGCTGTCCACTGCTATTCAGGACAAACACATACATAACACACAAACAATCTTGAACATTATTTTTGTTTTTATGATAATAATAATAATAATAGTAATAATAATAATAATAATAGTAATGTGTTTTAATTTGTTCTTTCAATCTGAAACCTCCATCTGTCATGTATCAGGCTGCATTTAGTGTAAACAAAGTGCATTTTGCATAAAGCTCTGGTTATTATTCCATGGAAAATGTTCATACCTCAGTTTGCTCAGGAAAGAAGAATCACTTTCTAACCTGCCATGAGCAGTCTTTTCTGTGCTACTTTACAACAGCAGTAAGACTATCTGATTTATTTAAAAGTTAATATCTTACTTGTCATTTATTCACATTCAGCCAAGATGGAGCTGTTAAAGGAACTGTGAGCAATCTATGCAGAAATGGAATATAATAACTATGAGCCGTTTCTTTCTACCGAGGGAGCAGATCCTCCCTCACAGAGCAGCCACTATGTTTTTACAGGAGCCCAGAATGGACAAACCACTGTGTTAACTTCCCCTACTTTGGCCGGAGTCAATGATGTGACTCGCTCCAGGGTTAACCCTCATTACTCCACTCAGCTGCTGGGAAACAAAACTGTTGTTCATTCATAGGGCTCTCTCTCTGACTTCACACCTCCACACAAACACCAAGCATCGACTCTGACTGAACTGAAGGAGAGACAGAGGAAGACATGGAACATTTTTGAATCTATGGAGTTGTTTATTGACAGGTTCTAACGGAGGGAGGCGTGATGAGAAAAGGCTGGAAAAAAGACTGAAAAGATGAAAACACACACACACACACACACACTCACACACACACACACCTCATCTTTTGTCTGATAAATGTCAGCTGGGTAATTTAATGATAATTGAGGTTGTTCCATCAGAAATCACACTATGACTCCACATATCACAAAGGACACACACACACACACTCTTTATAATTCTCTACACACAGCATCCACATGCAATTAGCCAACAGGGCCACCTATTCAATCCAGACTGAAATATCTATATGGATTTCTACTGAACATTGTACAGACAGACTTTGGTCATTCCCTGGATTATCAACTAGCACCACAAGTTGACAATTTTTGTCCAAGAGTGGAATGACACTGTGATAAATAATTGCTGGATTGCCACAACATTTGGTTCAGACATTCATGTTCTCTACTGGATGAGCAGTAATGACTCAACAAAAAAAACAAATCTGCCTTTCTATCTGCCGCCAACATATAATCAAAAAATTACAGTAGCTTTGTTCAGTTAAGTGTGTTATACGACACACTGCAGACCACCGATTAGTCAAAGTGATGAAGATGATGTCACAACACTGATAGTGAAAAGAACCTGGTTACAAATACATAGAAAACACTGTGCACTGGAAACACTGCTGTAGTCTTGCTGTTCTTAATAAACAAAACCTTGTGTAGTCTCAAAGAATAAAGTGGATATTTTTCTTATTTTTAACACCACATGCTCTTTGAAGACATCAGTGAACAGTGACAGTGAAATATGCGGATCATGAAAACTTAATGCTGGAACACACATAGTTGTGCTCTGTCAATGGATGGAGCACAGGTAAAGGAAGATGATTTCAATTAGCTCTTTCTGCTTTTGTCTTTTTAATGCATTTTCTTCCACACAGGATGAATGATCTCATCACAAATAGTTTTTCAGACAGAGACAGCGCTATAAAACATGAAGCCTATTTTCTTGTGTTTATAGCTCTCTCGGTCCTGGGATGGGTGCCTGATTCAGATAAGGTGTCTTGAATAAAGAGAAAGAGGCAGATAGATGCAGAAATAGCTTCTTCTTTTCTCCTAGATAATAATGCACCAGTGTCCACAGAAGAGATTCCTGCTGCAAAACAAGAGAGACAGAACAGACTGTGGCTCCCTGCAATGCAACTGATTTTTCTCCACTCAGGAAATACTTATGCTTTTATTTCTGAGGGTTTGGACCAAACTAACAGTGCTTCAATATAATTTAGTGTGCTGTTTTAGTTGTGTTGATGCTGAAAATAAAGCGGACAAAGCAGCAGTATGTGAGGTGTTCTCTCACAGTTAGGGGCTTCACCTCAGCTGAACAGAGATGCAGGGTTTGTTCAAGAAAGGGATTTATTTCTTGCACAAAAATAGTCTGCCATATTTCAATAAGAAACCCCTTGAATAGACTGGAAATGATCATCAGTAATGTATGTAGTGTACCACAGCTTCACAGACACATTGTGAGCACATAAAAGTGTGTGTGTGTGTGTGTGTGTGTGTGTATGTGTGTTACAGGGTGTAGTTGTCGGCAGTATAGCTGGCATCAATATCACAACATTATACCTTTTCAGTATCAATATATCTAGCATCTCCTACCCTGAAGCAAAATGACATGATCACTTACAAGCTTATACTTAATGATGACATATTTCATATTATATTTCTATGAAGGTAAGAGTGATGTGCTAGTTACTGAAAAATAGTAACTAGTTAAAGTTACTAGTTACTTCATTCAAAAAGTAACTCAATTACCTTACACCAAAAGTAACATTACTGTTAAAAGTAACTTTTTAGTTGCTTCTTTAGGACCCTGAGGAGTGAAAGTTTACCTTATGGAGTGTTCACTGGAAATCAGAATTTGGAGATCAGATCAGTATAACCTCAAAGTTTAGTGCGCTCAGCTCTTCCAGCCTTACAGGCGTACTGTTTACGTCAGTAGCAGACAGCATGAATTCTATGTCTAGTTGGTGAGATTAATCTGTCACTTTCTGAGTTGGAGATCCAACTTCACGGGGTATGGAAATTCTGACATTCGAGTATAACTTAAACATACCATGAGTCGAATCACACAAACGCTGGGCTCCCTGTGCTGCTGCAATGACATTATTGTTCTGTTTTACCAGTGATATTTGTCTCCTTTTGCTGGAAAGTAGGGGGACGGATCAGTGTCTCCATGAATCTGAAGGGGTTCCTCTGTCCATAGAGACATCTGAGAGCATGAATGAAAACAATGTGAATTCATCAATCAGGAAATTGTTTACAGATTAATGGAGAAACACACCATATTGTAACGGAAACTGTGTTTCTTTATTTAAAAGTGATGCCTTAGAGTATTAGATACTGTCAAAAGTTACTCACGCATTACTCCCCAACATTCACTGTGGTCACATGGTAGGATCATACTGGATTTCACCAAATTCAATTTTGCAACTCAGCGGGTGGTCTGTCCCAAAATCCAAGTACACATTGTTTGTTTAATTCAGATAATGGTCAGTAACCTCTGCTATGGTAGGTGGCGCTGTATCCCTTTCAACAAGTGGTGTTAGAACTACGGCTACTTAACAACAACGATAAACTCCCTGGCAGCATGAACTCCTCATCCGTCCAAAAGTGAGTTGTTGATTTCTTCGAAGCCATGGTATCGTTTGACTTTTCCGACAACAATGGTGTCGGTGCCTCCGTCCACTTCCGGGTGAAATCCCCGGCAGAAATTCTCGAGCATGCGCAGGCCATGAATACGCTACGATACCGTACACAAGAGGCACAAAGCAGATTAACAACGTCTTAAACCAGGAGTTCCTATCAGTTTTGTGAATCTAGACCCCATATGAATCTTAGCCTGTGCACATGAATTTAATACGTTTTCAATGCTTTTATTATACAATTAAGCTTGTCCATGTGCATACAGTGACTGGTAAGAACCATGTCTCATATGCAAAATGTTTGGTAATTATAAATCATGTAATCTATTATTGCATTGAGGGCGGCACGGTGGTGTGGTGGTTAGCACTGTTTCCTCACAGCAAGAAGGTACCGGTTTGATTGCTAGCCCGGGGCCTTTCTGTGTGGAGTTTGCATGTTCTCCCCGTGTCTGCGTGGGTTCTCTCTGGTGCTCCGGCTTCCTCCCACCATCCAAAAACATCCATGGGGATTAGGTTAATTGTTTAATTTAAATTGTCCGTAGGAATGAATGTGAATGTGAGTGTGAGTGGTTGTCTGTCTCTATGTGTCCTGTGATGAACTGGAGACTTTTCCAGGGTGTACCCTACCTTTCAAATAAAGGTCAATACAACATTTATTTTGTTTTATTACAGCTTGCTGGCAAACAGTCAAAGTTCCCCAGTTCAGGTCACCACGCTGTTATGATTAGAGCTTTACTATTGTATATACAGTGATTACATTAAACCACATCTCACATCTCGACACAGGTCGACAACTGCAGCCAACCCATGTAATGAATTGATCATGCTTCCTCTAGAGCTGCAGTGCAGCTTTGATTGATTTCAAAGGAAATACTTCCTTGACTGATGGCTGTAGTGGAGACTGGTGCTAAGTCGCTGTGGATAAAAGCTGCAGCTAAAATGACTTTAATGTAAAAAGGTAGCTGACAGTGGAGGTTCAGGTGGAGGTGACCACCTCCTTTCAGCTGAAGTCCGACTCCCTGCTGCTCTGGGCCTTTGAAGTCCGGCTGAAATGGGATTGGATGCTGTTGATCTTACACACTGAGATGTTATTCTCTCTCTCTTCTTCCTCTCCTCTTCTCCACCTTATTCTTCTCTTGCTCTCTCTTCCCACTGCATCTTAAAACCTTTGTGGTCACTCCTGTAATGGTCTGCTCTTCCTCACTTCCACCACCCTTCCCTCTCTTCCACTGGACTTGTATAGTGTACCTTAGATTTTAGCCTTAACTTATAATAATGAAAAACGATCAGGAAAATAAGCAAACAATCTGCTTAATATGTGTGAAGTGAACTGAGTCAGCTCTCAGCCTTGATAAGATTCATGTGTTAACATTAGATTTTACCACACCTGAAAGAATATGTTAATAGCAGACAACAACAGTTTTGACGATGATTAAGGATATGAAAATTTAGCATTTACTACAACAAGAGCCATTATCTGGAGAAGCAGCCCAAACAAGTCCCCATCATTCCCTACAATATGTCTGTGTTTAAATATGTTTTGTTCTAAAATGTTCTATTTTTACTTCCAATGAAATACTTTTGACAACAATGGCTGAAGACGAACCAGAGCAGTTCTGAGCATAATAGACATGATGAAACACTGCGTAGCTAGTGGATCGAATAACATTAGTGTTAAATATGCTGAATGGTGGCGTTTCTGAGCCATCTCATATCAGTCTTGTATCAAGCTAGCAGAAACACAAGTCAACATGGGCTGGTTAGACTTTGGTAAACAACTAGCTGGTTAAGGTTAGAATAATTATGGTTTATGTTGAAATAATAATGTGATTACATATCAGCAAAATAAAGCCATGTTTCTACAGTGGAAATAACACTGAACACTGTGAACAAAGGACACATCAAAACCACTGATTGCAACTGAAGAGCTTTTCGACTTGATGTGAGAACTTTTGCAAAAAATTCACACACTTGTGAAAAAGTGAAGTCACAGAAAAAAAATATTCACAAATGTGTAAATTGATATTTACATGACTAAAATAGGGGTGTTTTTCACTTCCAATACGATACCGATATTGCAGCCTTGAGTACTGAATGATACCGATATTGAGCCGATGATATCAGCAGGAATCATTCAGACTTTTATTCTGTAGTATGGGGTGTCAGAAAATACTCCTGCTGTTTTTAGGTGATGCTGCTTCAAATGCTGATGACATTGGTCGTATTAAACTTCCTGGTTCCGTTCCACCACAGGAAACTGGTTCATGACCAGTTTTGCTCTCAGCTTCAATGTCTTTTTCAGACTTTAACTAAAAATGCTGCCACAGGGCTGACATTATTCCTCCTCCTACTTTGGTAGCACATTATGCTGTTTCACGTTGTGAAAGTCATAATTTACAAGTTTCAAATCGTAAATATCAACTGAAATGCCCCTCGAAGTTGGATTTCCAACTCATAAACTTGTAAAGTGTTCACCAACCCCGACTTGACCACAACAACATAATCCAAGATGGCAGTGCCCTGGATTAGCGCCGTGTAGCGTTATACGTTATACAGCCTTCAGTAGAGTTAAATATAATTACACTGGAGAACAAACAGACCCTCCGCGGTGTGACGTCATTCCCACTTCCAAATCCTGATTTCCGATACAACACAAACGCAGCATTAGCACAGCTGTTGTTGTGGTCACTGGGCTCTGCTGCTGGATAGAAGAGCTGCAGTGGAGTCTGGAATGGATGCTGACGCTATCAGAGTGATGATATAGAGCTCTGGACATCATGTGACTTTGTTTGTTTACACTGCAATACTGACAGGAAAATCTGCTTCAAAACGAGTGGATTCATGCCGTCAGCGTTTGAAATAACAACAATAACACTGCTGTAATCACAAGAACAAACATGCAGACAGCACACTAGCAGACATAACGTGCCGTCCTTTGAGCAACGGGAAGCACAGCAAAATCCATGCCTTGGTCTAACATTATTTTAATGAAAGTACAACCATTATAAAAGCATGTAAAACAAATCAAATATAATGTTTAGGGAACGTTGGATTCTGTACCTGGTATAAAGTGGTCGCTGCTGGTTCCCACCGCTCTGTTTTCTTATGATTGCTTTTTGTGTGTTTTATGGCAGTTATCATCTCTGTCTTCATTCAAGATCTTTGGTAATCCAGTAAAATGATCTTCCCTTTGCTCGTCCTCAGCTGTTCTGGCATCCTGGAGCACAACAGTTATCCACCATATCTCTGAGAAACGTTTAGGTTTATCTGCAAGCGGTGAGATCCCTGGCACTAGTTTAAACAGAGCGCCTTCCTGCCGATATGCTGGTGTTTTGGTTTTGGACTGTTGCATGCCAGGATTGTGTAGGCCAATATAATCTTGGTTTTTGCTTCTTTTTTTTTGCTGATATTGGACTGATCAATATCCATCAATATCAGATCGAGACATCCCTAAATAAAATGATGGCTGCAAACTTTTAATCCAACATTTTATCATCATTTGTTTTTTGGGTGAGTTTTCCAGTACAATCATAACTTTGTGATTACAACCTCTTTAAACAGTGTCACTTGCTCAGACACATTCAGTGTATCCCTGGTGTAAACAGACAGTGCCAACTGGCTAAGACGGCTGCAGTGGTCCCATGTTATTGTGAGATATTTCTGTTTACTGTTAGTAAGCATAATTCAGTTGGCATCACAAAGAGTGCACAACGTTGTCCTGTGTATCCTGTGTATCCTGTGTAACTGGTGACTGTCCACTGAATGCATCATGGCTGGTCTTAGCTGTGTCCTCATCCTTCATACTTTCATACTATACTAATATTATTAGCAGCAACCATATTTACGTAAGTTAGTATGAGCAATCATGGACACGCAGTTGGCTCAATGTCCTCAGTTAGTCCTGTTTGCACAGAGTCACTAGGACTTGCCACCACAGTAATAATAGCACCTTTAGATGGTGGAATATTCATTGATGACTAGCTGCAAAAAGATGTTACCTCATTAAATCAAATGAGACCAGCTGCTTGTTTCTCTTTCATATACAGTATTTTCCTGCTTTCTGCCCTACTATCAGCAGCCAGTTCTCCTTCTCTCTCTCCCCTCCATTTTTCTCATTCTCGACCTTCACTTCATTCTCCATGCTTCATCACAATGTCCAAATATATGATGCCTCTTCCATTATAAAAGGAAATAATATTTTTTTTTTTTTTTAAAAAATGTAAAAATTCTAACCTCTGTTTGCTCTGTGTGTCTCTGCTTCAGTGGACAGGTGAGCTGCTGCTGGAGCTGGAACAGAGACACCATGCCACACACACACACACACACACACACAAAGGTTGACAGCAGTCTTACATGTTGGTGTCAGTGAAGCAAAAGCAGGACAATAAGCCAGGTGGTGTTAATTGCCTGGATACATGTTCAATCAGTGTATCCTCATGCTGTTGTTATATAGCATATAGTATCTTAGAAAAACTGATTCCTCATTTTCTGTGCATCCAGAAAAAAAAAAAAAAAATCTCTTTAACTTCTCAACAATGACTTCAGGTTTCACACAGGACAGAAACACCAATGTCCAGGCTGTAGGTCTGATTTTACACACATCTATCAAGTGTGGCCCATTTGATGCTATACATACTTCCTGCTGTACTTACTTCCTGCTTCATGACTACATGGATTAAGTATGGAGTGATTTTGTGGGACAGCTACCAATGCACTTCATTGCAACTACAAACGCTGACAAGAACAGCCTGGTTGAATTCTAAAATCTGTCTGAAATTGTCACAGCTCCACAATACTAAAATGTGTCAGTATGTGTGTCAGTCTGGTGTGTAGCTGGGCTGGGATGATAACAGCATCACGGTTATATTTTACAAACAGGCTGAGAGGTGCTCTTCATAACTGGTCTTGATGTAGTTCTCTTTAGAGTTTTGAGCTCAGCTAATCTGACCCTGTCAGATGGATGGTTTCACAGAAACCAACGATGGCATGAACCATATGTTCCAGTGAAGAAATATCAATTTCTGATATACTACTACAGCATCTATGCTAGTGTCTTCAAGAGCAGCCATTGTTGTTTAGACTGAACAGTCTGTCACTGCGGTCACATGGTAGGATCGTACTGGATTTCGCCAAATTCAATGTTGTAACTCAGTGGCTGGTCTGTCCCAAAATCCAAGTACACATAGAGTTTGTTTAATTCAGATAATGGTCAGTGACCTGGCTGCTAGGTGGCGCTGTAGCCCTTTCAACAAGTGGTGTTAGAATTACTTCCGGTTGACAGCTACTTAACAACAACAATAAACTATCTGGCGGCATGAACTCCGTCTCCTCGTATGTCCAATAGTGAGTTATTGATTTCTTCTAAGTTTGACTTTACCAACAACATTACTATGACGGTGTCGGTGCCTCCTTCCACTTCTCGGTGAAATCCCCGGCCAAACTTCTCAAGCATGCACAGGACACGAATATGATACAATACTGTACACAAGGCACAAAGTAGATTAACAACGTCTTAAGCCAGGAGTTCCTATCGTATTTGTAAATCCAGTCCCTATACGAATCTTAGCCTGTGCACATGAATTCAATGTTTTCATTGCCTTTATTATTCGATTATTCGATTAAGCTTGTCCATATGTCACTGCCCTCACCACCTCTGTGAACCCCTAAACTGTTTGAAGTGATACTTGTAACACAACTGTATTGATAATTTCCCACTTAAAATGCTATCAGAAACATTTCTTTGAACTGAACTGTAATACAAGTGGGAAAGAATCCCAAACGACTCGCATGTTGTTTGTAGTTTGAGTGCCAGAAGCACCAGTAGCTCCAGTATCTCCAGTAGCCCCTCACAGGATGCTGAGTGTCTGCAGAGCCATAACAAACACATTACTCGGAGCCTGGCAAGATGGATCTTTGTGTGACATTTGATTCAGTGAGATCTTTTGCGTGATCTCAATACAGCTGCTGTGCAAGGTTAAGCTTCGACACAACAGATTGTGGTGTGGTATTCACAGGAGGTGAAAAAATCTCACCAATACGAAAGACCTTTTTTTGATTTTTGGCTCGTTTTGCTCTTTAAACTTCATCACTTGGTCTGGCCAGGGTCGCAGTTTTTTTCACAACTAAGCTGAATTATGCCTTTTTAACTTTTGTGTTTTCAGATTCCCCCCACTTCAATCTAGAGTGAGATCGTGAGATTATCGGTGCATTGGCTTTTTTTTTTTTGTTAACATTTTGAGCTTCCACTGTGAATCAAAATGTAACTCGCACTGCCTAAAGGGGAGTGAAGAAAAGCACTCCTCTTCTGCCTCTCCTTGTAAATCATAACCAAATAGAATAGAATAAATATTTACATATTTACATTATATATTAGATAACAACAGAGGAAAAATATATTTTTAATTGCAAATGACATGTTGAACACAATTATTAGATGAATAGAATGTATTTTTACTATGAAATAAAATAGCTGTGCAAATATTTTGTGAAAAATGTAGTGTTGCTGGTGTTATAGTCTTATAGCAGATAAGACGCCCACATAAAATGCATAGTACATGAAACACTGAAAGGATCAGTGTGAGGTTGTGTGGAGTTTAGTGCAGGTTAGCTGCAGAAAGCTGTCATGTTCTGCACATCACTTTAAATCAAGGTGGAGGTCATGCTTCTTACAGCTGTCAAGTATATAACTGTTATAATACATTTTTTTGCAGTTACAGCTTCCTCTTTGGCAACAGGCTGAGAATAGAGACAGATAGGTATCAATTCATTTTAATTGCTGGAGGGTATCCATGTCTAATGGTAAGTAAGAAAGTCAGTTGTGTCCTGTCGTGTTGGAGAGAGCTTGTATCTGTATTTTATCATTTTTCTTTCCACGTCATTTAAAATATAAATTGAATTATTAAACCTTATTTTCATAATTCATTTAGTTCTTCTGGTAAATTTGTCGTTTCACAAAGCAGAGCTCTGATATGATGACATCACGTTATACATGCAGTGTTTCAGGATGAAACAGTAACATCACACATTGCAGGCTATGTTAGTTCATTTAACCGAGTTCACAGAACAGCTGTTGAAGTTAAAGTCTCTCTGTACGAGTCACACAAAGTCATATATGACATATATATGATGAACCCAACCCAACTAAGATTTGATTAACTAGACCAGCTACAAACAAGCTATATACTGTAATCTATTCCTCTATGGATATGAGGCTTTAGTTAATGTGTATCATTATGAAAAATATATCATTGTATACCATGATAAGGATTTAATTCCCCACTTCAGGTTGGAAATGAGTGCTTGACTTCTTCCTGTAAAACAACAGAGCTGATTGCTGAGGTTAGTTACAGCAAATGGTGAGAGGAAGAAATGGCAGAAATCACTTCATGTAGTGTCTAATGTGATGAAACACTGTAAAAATCCTACAGGTTTTAGACAGACCTCCAGTCATCAGCATTTATTTAAAATGTCACACACAGCATTCAACAGGGAAGCAGCGGTGTGTTCTCAAACTCCCAATGGGTTGATATGGGAATGCATCATTATTGAGGAAGGTTCCAGCTGCGGCCTGGGCGTTCCCGTCATGACACAAGATCACCTATTGGGCATCATCCTTCTATCCCCTCACCATGTCCTTATTTCCTAAGCTTAACGCCCATTTGTGGCTGTGAAAAAGAAGGGGCGTTCCGGTCAACGAAAATGGGAACCCCACCAGCACGAGAGCACCCATTTGTGGCTGCAGTTGGATGATATTGTCATTATTAGAATCAAATAAGATGTCACAAATCCAACAACCCATAAACTAAAACTAGCAATTATGTTTGTGCAAATGCTGGTTTGTAGCCTGGCCAAGAAATAAACACACACACACACACAACCCCATTTCACTTTCAACACCATGGAAATTATTAGTTTGGCAGCATGTGAGAGTGAGAGAGCAGTGAGATGGGGGGGGGGCACTGCTGTACGTTTGTGTGTGTTCAAGTGTGTGTTATTCTTTTTCATAGCCCACGTTCAGTTTAGCCTATAATTGACTTATAAGCTGCATGTGGGTGTGCAATTAACTGAAACCTAATTAAGGAAGTGCCTGAAATCTGCATAAGCAGTTAAGCCAACCCAGCAACAGCCAGGACCCACAATGGAGCTTTCCTTTTATAGACTTCCCATCAAACAAATACACCGATTTATGAATAAATAAGCTCCTTCATCAACCTGCTGTTGACAAACTGTATTTCAGAGCACATTTAGTCCCAAGTGTGTGAAGTGTTCATCCCTATGACTTTGTTATTCTAAGTTCTACACATAGCTGGAAACCCACAGCCTGAAGGTACTGTAATTGATATTTGGAGCAATGAACAAATACTACTATAATAAATAAACAAATACTGAACATAACCAATGATTTTACAGGGCAAATATTCCCAGAATAATTAAAAGGTGAAGGCTATAATTTATGAATTTAAATGATTACATCTTTATTATTTATTCATAACCTTTATCTATAGCTACCAATAATAAAATTAGCAGTCCGACATGATGTAAATTTGCACAGTTTTAGTCAAACACAGTTAGTTAATCCACGGTAGAAATTAACAATGTGTCTCTTTATCCTGTTGAAAAACAAGCCTCCTGACTGGGACCCCACTATAAACCACAAATAATAACACAGGAATACATGTATTATGTATCAATAACCATTCATCTGACTGGCTCATTGATATAAAACACCTTTATCTTTATTAATCCCGACATGATCTTGTGCCAGAGATTGCTCAAAAACTACAAAAAATAAAAAAAAATCTTACACACAACTCATAAATATAAAGTGTATGAGGAGCAAAACTAGCACCACTGCAATAATAAAAAAGCAACATGAAGATAAATTAAGTAAAATAAACTTAAATTGAACTGAAATAAGAAAATTTTGACTTAACAGTGAAAAAGTTCCTAGAATAGGAATTAAAAATAAAGTTATGTTATTTATGACTTATTTTACCCAGAAATATAGTAAAACATTAACACTATATATGTAAAACTCTGAAAATCAACACAGTCCTGACAATTTTTCTATTTTTCACCATCAGATTTTGCCAGCAATGCATACGTTAAGTGTCATCCATGTGCTTCATGTGTTGTTCACCACCAGCAATCAGGACTACAGGAACTTTTACTGCACAAAAACACAAAGCTGACCAATCGCACTTCTAGTGCTCGCCACACTGTGGGGTCTCCACAGCTGCCATTGCCCCAATGTGGAGTTACAGCTGTGAGGAGGTGCCCATATAGAACCCAGACATAAATGATGAGTGACTAAAACAGCCTGTAAGCTGACCATGAAGTACAACATGATGAGTGCAAGCTTGGTTTTGAAGGTAAATAAGAAGTGAAAACAGCAAGACATTCAACACAAAGACAACAATGTCAGCTAACATTTTAAGACTGTTTGAATGCCATAGCCAAAAAATCCAAAGATCTAGGGATAACAGTGGACAAATGACAGCAGATATAAAACACAAAAGAACAAGTCAGTGTAGTACAAGAACATAGTCTCAAAGCACCACCAGTAGAGACAGACAAGTGAACATCACACTTTATGCCTCCATCAGTGAAGGCAGCAGCACTGGGATGGTGTCCAGCTGGCAGCAGCATCTACAGGAGCACAGGCAGTACCTGCAACACATCCACTTTGGATTCTAGTCTGTTGAGGGGAAAATGGGCAATGCTTGGGAAACAATTTGACAGAAATACCATTCTTTAACTTAAATATGAAAGTGGCATACATGATTGAATACATAACCATGCCACTTTTATACATCCCCAGGCACATGATGACAAAAAGTACTGGTTCCAGTTCACTGGGTGTTGGCCAGTATACCAGTCTCATGCCATTTATAACTTATTCAGACAGTTATTCTTTTTCTGCCCCAAAACAGTACCCTCACTGTGGTGTCATCTTGGATGTATCATGGCTGCCACCAGAAACTAATGTTACAAAGTAGTGACGGACAACAGTGTGGTGTTGGTTGTCAATATTTTGCGAATACTACGAGTAACAGGTGTTTTTAATAATAATAACAGGTATAACTGCCATTGGTACAAGTATTGGTATTAGCTGATCCTGCAATTTCAGTGTCAAAATCTGTTGAGGACCAGTATCTGGAAGAAAAAAAAAATATAAATCAATAATTGAAATCAAATCATAACTAATGCTCATTGGCTATCAGTCTGCCAATTATTTTATTTTTTTTTATTCATTAGAGTCAGCAGGCAACAGATATTATGTCTGTAAAAATGTCTTCTTCTTCAATACAATGCACTGATTGTATGTCGATACCTGACATTTATTCAGTGGTTTCCTTGCATTTTAATGCACAACTTTGCATAGGCTACTGCATGTTGAGAAAATGTATATCTGTATTACACAACCACTGTTCGAATTACGTGGGAGCCAGCGGGTAGTGATGGACAAATGAAGCTTCAAGAAGCACTTGTGGCATTTTTAGAGTCTTCTAGAAGGCGCTATTGGTTTAAAGAAAAAGGCAAGTGTAATAGAAAATTACTAAATTTCCATTACTTATAAAACCAAGAGCACCATCAAGAGAAGTCAAAAAATACCACAAGTGCTTCATGAAGCTTCAGTTGTCCATCACTACCAGTGATGGACAGGTATGAGCTCTCATTAAGTCAATAAAATCCTCCATCTGTGGGCATCTCACAGATATATTTTTCTGACTAAAACAAACAGGTTTCCAAAAAAACTAGTAACACTAAGTTTATTTGTTGTGGAAACATTTCTCAACTGTCCCCCTTCTATTTACATATAATGGTTCAGTCCAGGTGGGCGGCACAGTGGTGTAGTGGTTAGCACTGTCGCCTCACAGCAAAAAGGTACCGGGTTTGATTCTTGGCCCGGGGCCTTTCTGTGTGGAGTTTGCATGTTCTCCTCATGTCTGTGTGGGTTCTCTCTGGTGCTCCGGCTTCCTCCCACCATCCAAAAACATGCATGGGGATTAGATTAATTGACTAATTCAAATTGTCCGTAGGTGTGAATGTGAGTATGAGTGGTTGTCTGTCTCTATGTGTCCTGTGATGAACTGGAGACTTGTCCAGGGTGTACCCTGTCTTTCACCTTAAGACAGCTGGGATAGGCTCCAGCCCCCTCACGACCCTATGTGAGGATAAGAGGTAGAAAATGGATGGATGAGGGTTCAGACCAGCTGCTCCGTCAGACAGCCTGCACAGCGCAACAGACAGCTGGAGGAGGAAGGCGCTGTGCCCTTACTGAATGAGTTAAATGCAGAGGACAAATTTTGTGTATTTGTATACATTAAAAAAAAAATTGACATTCCTCCTCTTTTACTCTTCACAGGGAGTGTGTGAATGTGATCGCCACTAGCACTCACTAGACTCACACTGGAACCTGCTAATAATGATGATGTGTTACTCTCATTTGTGGCGGTTAAATCATGGTGACATGCTGGCATTGGTACAGTATAGGGGGAGACAAAAGAGAACTACCTGTGCATGGTTTGACACTATTTGGACAGGCAGATGGCAATGGTAAATGTTATGCCAAAAGTATTTCATTTTAGAAGAGAGCAGCTTTTTATTCAGCAATGCATGGTATCTGAAAAAAAACACAGAAAAAGTCTAACCCATAGCCAAACATACCATAAAATACATGTTTGGGTTGTGAGTACACAGTGACACAGAGACACAGTGAACACTGGGCAAGACACACCCACCCACACATACATACATAGCTACTCACAAACCAAATTAAAGTTGTCACACATGGCACAAAGTCATGTGCATGGACTGTACATCCATCAAGAGACACACATCCATTCAGTCATAAATAAATAGCCTCACACAGATGCACACACACACACACACACACACACAGATGAGACACAAAAACAATGTTGCTGAAAAGGCCATAAGGCATAACACTGTGGAGATGGCCTGTCTGTCTGTAGGTCAGCCAGCTAAATCTGCAGAGCAGAAGGGGCCACACACACACACACACACACACACACACACACACACACACAGTCATAGAGTGACAGACAAACGTTCACACTCTCTCATCGAAAGAGAGTAACGGTCACACACGCACACACACACACACAAACACACACGCATAGCTGGAGTGCTACTTCACACTTTCAGTGCACTTTAAGGACATTTAAGGATACAGAGAGCTAATCCACATGGTCTGACTGGAGACTGAGAGTTGTGCAGACTGAACAGAATCAACACTCAGAGCTGCACACACAACATGATGATGATTAAGAATGCAGTGGTCGTACCATTTATTGATGAGTTGTTCAATTTAGTTGGGAAAGAATTCCTGTAGCGTTGCTAAAATGTCATCTGCAAGGTCCCTGTCACCCTCGTGGTTTGTTTGGCCATTAGTTGGCACTTTACAACCATAACTAGGAAATGTTTTTTCCCCTCAGATGAAAGTATGAATTATAGCCAACATTATCTGCATGTAAATGCATCATTCCCTGTAGTAATAAATTGTTCAGAGGCATCCCATTTGTCTTGTTTCCTTACAGTCAGCAAGTTGATTTATTCTCACCAACCCCACATTTTATTTTGATTTATTCTCACCAACCGCACATTTTATTTTGTGATATTTAGGACATTCACTCGACAGGTGGATTGAAACAGTGTCAGGATCAGTGTTGTCTCTTCCATGTTTTACTTATTTTTATCCGGAGGAAACAGGCAGATATAATTCTTCTTTAACATCCAGACAAGGTCTTCAGAGTGCTGCTTCTCACTGAACCTTCACCATTTGAGGAGGGAGAGAGAGAGCATTCCTATTGGCTGAACTTATATTGAATATTTCTTACATTTTGCTGAAAATATTACATCTCTGCTGTAAGTGTTTAATTTCTGGTGCAAATATCTCTGTAAATACAGGTGTTGTATATTTCATATTTATATCTTCCTGTATCTTTTATATCTTTATTTGTATTTCTTCATGTGTGCCAGAATGTTGTTATATGTACATAATAACACTAAAGAATCTTGAACCTTCATTCAGCAGAAGCAGCTGTCAATCACCCACAATCGTACTGGGCAATGTTAATAAAATATGTATGTTGCTGTAATGCCTATAGCTTTAATAAAATATGTTCAGAAACATGTTCTGTTTAATTGTAAAATGAGACAGTTTGTTCCATCTTTGTGTTTCCTCAGCTGATCTCAACACGCTCTCATTTTACAGTACTACAGTACAGTACAGTATTTTAAATTACATACAGAAACAGAATATTGATTCATATGAGATCATTGTTGCCTTGTTTGTGAGTGATTGACAGCTGCTCAGAGGCAGTGAGGCTCCAGCTCGTCTCTGATTGGTTGTTTTCCTCCATTATGTGAACTTCAGATGCCATTAGGGGCACCGGAGGCACATGATCCAACCTGCCTACCCCAACTTTAACAGCCAAATCAAGCGTCCACAACAGGAAGCTAACCATTGTAAAGACACTGTTTCTACCAGAGGAGCTGCTGAGGAGAGTGAACACCCATCCCCTCCATCACCTGCTTTGATATCTTTCTCTCCCTCTGTTCCCTGCTTTGTTTTGTATTTATATTATACATTTTACTGTTCTTTCTTGTCTTAATCATGGGAGTAGGGGGCTGTTGTAATTCTGCCTTTTAACACAGTGAAATGCAACGGTTTCATTCTGCTACTGGATCAATAAAAGAGCATTTTAAATTTCAATTATCTTTTATCCCCTTTTCCCTCTCACACTCGCTCTCTTCCTACTTTCTTTTACATGCTTCATCTCAAGCTCATTCCTTTCCCCCGATCTCTCCTTGGCTCTCTGGGGCACTTTAAACGCCCCCACCATCACCACTATGCACACACTCAGTGCTGAGCTCTGCCTTACATAGTGGCAGCATTTGGAGTGTGATGGAAATGGCATATCAGAAGAGTGGCAGGGATATGGAGCAACAAATTTGTCTTTTTACATCCTCATTCTCAACACCTATTTTACAAATTATGTCACAAAACTATGGGTTGGTTTTCAGACCATGCCAGGAAGGTTAAAAGTATGCGATTAACCCTGAACTCTGAGCAGTTTGTTGTTTTATGGGCATCTTTGACTGACTGACTGACACTCTTATAAGTTTAACAGTTGAGTCACTGTTGGTACTTCATAATGGGTTGTGCAGACAATGAAGGAGGTCCAGCACAATAGATAAAAGGATATAAGCAGGATAACATATCAACGTGGGTAGGATGAAGTTCTACTTCCCTGTACTTCAATGCGTTATACTAGGAGATGATTGTAGATTGTGGAAGTCCAGAATCCTGAGACCAGTCCAGTACAGCAGACTCATTATTCTTGATTTAGTTGGTAACAGAACATTCTACGGTACTTGAGGCCTACATTCTTCCACTGCTAGGGAACATACAGTATATCTACTGTATATAGATCTACTGTATCTACTGTCTACTTCTTAACTAGGGATATCTGATATTAACATAAAAATTTAATATCGGTAAATATCGGTATTTGGTTTTTATAACCCATGACCAACTGCTGTTTGCTTCAGCATTTCCAAGTCTCCCTGATCGCAGCATGCTCCGTTTACTGGCACTCGCTTGATGACATACTACAACACGTGTCAAACTCAAGGCCCGCGGGCCGAATGTGGCCCGCCACCTCATTTCATGTGGCCCGCCAAGAGCGTGCCAAGAATGTAACTTGCTCTGGCTGGCCAACTCATGTCCATGAATATCAATAAATACATCACAAAAGTCTGTCTGAGAAGCAAAGCTGTTGTTAAACTGGCCGTGAAGCAGCCCCAGCAGTTTCTCCGCCTCTGAGATCTGCACATACGCACATGCACGCACAGCGCAGTTAGTGGTCAGCTGATCTGAGCGGTGACAACGCTGCCAGTCAGTGCGTTAAAACTTTGTAAGTGTGAAGAAATATTACAAAAGCATCAACATGATGAAACGGTTCCAAAAAAAATAATTGTTTTAATCTGCTCTATTCAGTAGCCTTTCTGTCCTCCGCCGTTGCACAGTGCTGGCTCTGACAGGAGAGTCAAGTTTATTTTTTTTACTCAAAGCTTTCTGCTTTAATTTCAAAATAAAAGCACTCCGGTGTTTTGTCTGTTCATAGAACTCCATTTGTTGACATGATGCCTTTATTTTGACATACTATATGTACAAGAATAAATCCTCAATGCAAGCTTGCCTAGTTTTATAGAGAAAAACAATGAGTTATCTTGATGTGTAGAGTTTATTCTGAAGGACTAACCGGAAGTAGTGACGTGTAAATATGCTGTTATGATCAAGTGTAGACTACAGAGCTGTTATAGATTTATTATCTTCATTAATTACAGGAGCAACACCTTCACAAGCTCAAACTAAAGCTGGCAGCAGGTTATGTGACTTTTGAAGTTAGTTATAAAGTGATCAGTTGACTCATCCTCTACCAGCAGCACTAATGTTATCTACAGCAGAACATGACAGGAGGGAGAACTAATACTGACTGATATCTGTGTTCAATCTCCACTCTTTATAATCTTTACTAACATCTTATTTATTAGATATTAATGAGTTTATATAGTGACCTTGTGGTTTTCAACATTACAGTTGCTGATTAGAACATTTAGCCTAGTTATATTTAAAATATATGGATAGTTTAAAGTCATTATTATCATTTAAGTTATTACTAAAACCAATAATAATCAATATATTGTATTTATATAGTCTTACACTTAAAACCGGCCCTTTGAGGGCAACCATAACACTAATGTGGCCCTCGATGAAATTGAGTTTGACACCCCTGAACAACAACAAGAACAACAAGTGGACCTCTAGCCGTAGCTAACAAGCTAGCTCGTCTGGTCCTTCACTAACGTTATGTCTCTGGTTTGAATTATTTCAGTGTGTCCTACTCATGGTAAATGTCCCATCACACATGAGGACATGAGGAAACAGGAACAGGGCAGTCATAGAGCCCTGTCAGTATCAGTTTGAAGCTTCATTTTTTGAATTTTAAAGGAGGGAACTACTAGACTGAGGATGGACTGAGCCCAGTTTATCATTTAATGATTGTATTATTTGCCAAGTCATGGCCAGTTATAAGATAAGATACAATAAAACTTCATTCATCCTGAAGGAAATTCTTTCACAACAGTTGTCACATACAGTTGGAAAAAGTAAGGAGATGTCAGTTTACCATAACTCCAGTTGAAGTTGGTGTTTTATTTTGCACAGAGGATGTTTCTAATTAGAAAGCTATGTAGCATTTATGAATCATCGAATAGGGCTTCACAATAAAATGAGTCATAATGTGTTAATGCCACAGCAGGAGATACGGATGGGTGGTATAAACGGTATACGACATAAATTTAGACAACGGGAGAGATTTTGGGTTATACCTGCCTATCGCGGTACAGGACAAGCAGCAGCTAAACTCTCACAGGTTTCATTGTTCTACAGAGTTAGTGAGAATATCTGCCTCTAAGTATTGTTGGTTGTCATATGTTCTACTCTGTGTGCTGCTGCACTGTCTGTGTTGAATATAGCCATTTGTTTAACAAGTTAAAAGGATCACGGTCTCGATGCTAATTATGTTAGCCCATCTATGGCATTTTCCATTATGTGTTAGCATTAAGCTAGCAGAGTGTAGGTGTATGTAGGACTAATACTGAAGGCAGTACTGTTGTGTCAAAGGTACTACAACCAGTAAAACTATGTGTTTTAATTCTTCTTTGTTTATGTGATTTTAGTTTTACAGTTAAACTTGCCTTGTAGTGTGCCACTAATTGGCACTAAATTTGTTTGTTTGTTTGAATAATTTTCAATATAGTGTTTTTATCTTTGGGTGAAAGTTAGCTGTTGTACTTTGTTGTAATTTACATACCAAAGTATATACCGTATCATATATATAGTATATATATATATATATATATATATATATATATATATATATATATATATATGTATATATATACGTATATATATATATATATATATACGTATATATATAAATTTATGTCACGTATGATTTCAGTATAATTTCACCCAAAATCTATATCAGTATAATTTGATATATATTTTATTCTATAAATTTTGGCCCATATCGCCCACCACTAACAGGAGATATAGTATTGGTGTAAAGAGCCCGAACATATCAGTATCGGTTGATACTGGGCTCGGAAATGAAGAGTTGGATAATATCACAATATCAGATACAAGCAAAAAAGCCAATACTACTCTTAACTGACCTGTTACATGGTTTGGAACATTTGTCATTGGAAACTATTTGGAAAACGAAGCGAATCCAGCTGTCAAGTACTGCTCAGCATCTTCAATTCTGTAAGCATGGAATTTACTGTGACAAGGATATGAAGAAGGGAACAACAGAGCAGACAATGTGCAGTAGATCTGTAGCAGATTAGAGTGGACCAATTTTGCAACGACAACAGTATAGAGGTTTATCTGATAAATCGTAGGGTATGGTAGAAGACATGAACAGTGAAGGCTCAGAGCTACATCCCAGAGAAAAGACAGGGCACTGCAGAAAAGCAAAGGTGATGTGCCACATAATTTCTATAAAATAAAAAGGGTACAGTATAAGGTATAGTAGGGCATTCAATAATTTTGAGTTCGGATACTGAGGAGCACAGATAAAGCATCTGTTCAAGACAGTGATTGCAGCTTTGTTAGCAGATATTGACAACAGAGATGGAAATAGTCTTAAAAGCACCCATATATATATATGAGCAGCAGTAGATAGTATATGTGTGCGAAAGGGTGAGGACAAAGAGCATTGGGTGTTTGTTGTGCATATTCAGGAGAAATAGTGAAACAATATGAAGGGAAAGAAAGGAGGAAAAGAAAATGAAGGATAGTGGAGCAGCTTAGCTCAAAAATATAAAGAAATTGTTCAGTTTGTGATAAAAGCATGAAATTTGGTCCTTTTATAGCCACAGGTATCCCTAAAAGACTTGGATATGGACACATATTGAATTTTCAACCTGGCACCTATGTCGGAGGGAATGACTGTAGATTGAGCATCTTCACAAATAATGTCCTCCTTGCCTTGTACTGGGGTAAGACAGTAAAACTGTGATATGTCATTTGGGTCTGACGACAGTTTCAACAGGACTTGTGTGAGCTCAGGAAACACAGCCCATGCAGCTAACACAGTGTTTTTTCCTGTGGCCAACAAAGCTTGACACAGTGTCACATATTCATGGAACACTGGTAGTGCTTATCAGGTCTTAGACATGCTGCAGTTTCAGCTAATAATCGTAAACTCTTCCCAGCTCGGAAAGCCAACCAAAGTCACTGCCCCAGGTAGCACCACATGATCTGTGGCGACTGTTTGAATTATAGTTTTGTGTTGGCCATTTCCTGCTGCATGGGTCACATGTAATAACGTGTGACTATCATCTTCCTCTATCATACAAGAAGCAGTAAAATATCTATCTGGGAGTGGTCGCTTGCTATACTTCCTATCATTAGCAACAAGAAAAGCACTCATCTGCCAAGGCGGCGGCAGCGACTATTTATTTAAAGTGACCCCCACCTCCAGGGAGGTTATGCTTGTTTGTTTGTTTGTTTCTTGGTTTGTCGGTTTGCAAAGTAACTCAACAAGTTATGGACTGTTTTTGACCAACAAACAAACCCCAGTGAAAACATAACCTCCTTGGCGGAGGTAACAATATGAGCAGAGCATCTGAGAGTAGGCAAACAGTTCAGTCTAATTGCTGTCAACTCGAAGAAAGTGTTTCCTGTAAATGGCTGCAGCACCTATAACACCTGCACCACTGTCCCACATTTTGCTCTTGTAGCAGCTTTCACAGAAATAGCCGTCCCATACCAGATCAAGCCTCATCCTGTTCACTCAGGTGCAGCTCTCCAACTACATCTAAATATGTAAACTATTTAGTAGATATGGGAGTCAGAACAGAGTCAGAACATTCAGTAAAAGGGATGAAAAGAATCAGACCTCTGTGGCAGCTACAGGACTGTAAAAACTCTGATTCGGTCTCATTGGAAAGAACCAATCAGATGCCTTCATGTCTGTTCCTCCCTCCTCCTCACTGTTTCTGGAAATATCCAGCACACTCCTCTGCAGAAATAATAATAGTTAGCAGGAGAATCTGTTCTGTAGGGAACAATGTTAGAGAAAATGCAGCCAAAAATATCACTTCCAGTGTTACTTCTAACAGCTCACCCTGCTAAACAGACAAAGAGAAGAAAGAGGGAGGCAGAAAAGACTGAAAGACAAAACTCTGGATAAAGCTAAGAGGACAAACCAGAGTGATCATGGATGCTGCCTTTGAGAGGTGGAGACAACTGGGGAGGAGGGATGGAGCGACTTGGCTCTCTTGCTAACTTTCCAAGATTACCAACTATACCTTTAAGCAAAGTGTAATCTGGCACTGTGGCCTGGCTGTGCTGCCATATCCATTCTATTCAATTTCAGTTCAATAAAATACAATGGTTCATTTTTTATTTTGCAGATATAGGGATTTTTGAGTTTATTGATGACTCCATATCCAGTTCTTTTGGGAATACCTCTGGCTATAAGTGTACCAAATTTCAATTTTGACTATTTGCCCCACTAAAAGACAAAGATGATGCTTAGGTAGAGCAATGCTGACATAGGGGACTAGGTGGTATGGTTTGGTAGGAATGCCATGTGAACCTGAAGGTCTGATTCTGGTCACAAGTCACCAATCTTTTTTCTCTATTAGTCTTCACTGTAAAACTATTAAAATGCCTGTGAAGATAAAAATATAAACAAAGTTAAAATTAAGCAGGTTGTAATGTGAAAAGAACAGAAAACCATCAGGAAGGGAACAACTGACAGCCGAACAGATAGGGTAGATGAGGTTGTGAAATAAATTATTTGTTAGGGACTTAACCATCAAAAGACTTGAAATATCTTTGAAACATGGAGAGAGAATGATACTATCAGGCCTCTGGATGGGGAGTTTTCATTCCTGGGACAACGCTTTACACTGCTTTTAAAAACCTACCTTCTGGGTCACGCAGTGACAAGAAAAACATTGTGTGCCTCATAAATCTCTTGTCCTTGGAGACAGAGCTAATCTCAGTTTGGTGAATGAAACCACATACCTCTGCAAAAAGTAAATATGTTTTTTTTCTGGGAATGAAGAAAAGAAAACTTGCCAAAACCATTGTTGAGTTTTGACAATATGACTCGAATCGGTTTCTAGGGCCAAGGATCATAAAACAAATCAACAAAATTGTAAGTTGCTCTTGCTATGAGAAGCTGTGAGGTGTGCAGCTCAGTCACACAGAGGAGTGCCTCAGAAAGCAATCAGGCCAGGACAAGCACAGCAGACTTTAATCAAGAGCGAGGCAGAGCGACAGGCAGCAGGTCAGCTGTACGGTTCCATCAGGAGGATGTATGTGAGGGTCTGCAAGGTGAAAAACAATCTGCAGAGGCTCTGTGGCCAATGTATAACAGCTGTGACCATCAATCTGTACAGGCTGTATTCACCACATTAAGATGCAGACATATTTAAGAGCAGGTGATTGGCTTCTCTTTATGTGATTGTCACTCGAGGAAGGAGACATGATTGTGTTGGTTGGAGCTTGTGTCTGGGCTAGATAGATTGTTGTTACTTAACGCTATTGTCTGCTAACCTGACTCTTGTCAACAGAATGTCGTTCTAACTCCACACATCCATCTGGGATTGCTCCATTGGAGATGTATTTCAGAAGATGGGGCCTTATCAAAAATCCTTGCATGTGATTGGATAACCACTTGTGTATCATCTTTAATAATGTGCAACTTCAACCACTCACATCAACCCGTGATGCTGATGAGAGCAACCTTCAAAACTGTTCTCTGTTTATCCTTTAAAGAATGAATATGCGATAGATTCGACAACAAAGTTGAAATAGCAGAATCAATGTTGACGTATGATTCCTCGCTGCGAGCCGCCATTGTTGACTGAATCAAACCGTCGCTTCTATGAAAATCCCACCTGGCTATCCTGATTGGTTCTAGGACTGGGTATCAATTCAGATTTTCCAGATCGATTCAATTTGATATTTCAAGGTCCTGATTTGATTCCACGATTCAATATCAATTCAGTCAGGGATATTTCAGTTAAAATAAATGCTCCGTTATTTTCTGTACACGTTGAGAGTTTGCTGGTAACTTAGTTGCCAATACCTACTCCAGGCTGGTTTGTTTGAGCCATGCCATCTGCTGACTGTTTCAGGTGATGTCTCCTCAAATGGTTGTGGAGATTTGTCGTATTGCCGCTGTATTTTATCTTCCCGTTGCATGTTTTGCACACTACTTGTTTTTTGTCCAACTCGTCATTTTCTTCCAACTTCTTAAATGTGAAATGCATCCAAACATCAGCTTTTAAACTCGTCGGCGGTGTCTGGAGAAACACTAAACGCTGATCACGTGAGACTACTTCTTCTTTGGTTTCGGCAGACTGGACGTATGTATGGCGATTGATGCCCTCAGGTGAGACTGGCAGGCGGGTTTATACTTCAGGCTGCTTCTCCTTACGTCCAATGAAGAAAAAAATACACCAAAGACTGATCTTTGGATTTTATGACTCGATTATCAACCATTTAAATGAAGGTCGATTAAAATTGATTGAATTAATTTTTTTAACCTGGCCCTAATTGGCTCAGTCATTTTTTGTTCCCTTGAAGTCCTTCCCATCGAGTGTGAGTCCAGATGAATGTGTGGAGCTAGGCAGAACGACATTCATCTAGTGAGAGTCAAGTTAGTAGTCTGCAATCCTCTTCAGGCAAAAAGAAGAAAGAGGGAGACAGAAAAGACTGAAAGACAAAACTCTGGATTAAGTTAAGAGGACAAACCAGAGTGAACATCAGTGGAGACACTGAGACATCTGAAGGGACTGAAAAGTGATACAGAAGTTTCTGTTTTTGTTCTGTTGGACAGGTAATTATTTGTTTAGCTTCTGGAAGAGTCATTTTCATGAAATATGCAATGTTTGCTAACTTAGCTACTTTTGTAGCTCTTATTAGCCCAATGCTAGCATTAGATTCTTTGTAAACTGGTCGTCAGTGCTGCTTGTATTGAAGAGGTTATAGGATATGACATTTTTTTCCATATTGCACAGCCATAGCCATCAGTGTTTGCATTATAAAGGTGACAAGATGATGTTAATTATAGTGGCTTTGAATGGAACGTTTCACAACTGTGGTGATGTAGCATATCAGCCCAGCTCATCTGCTGAATATTACAGTCAGATGGTTCAAGTTTGAGGGACGTGGCTTTGGAGGAGTGAGTGGGGCTTAGAGGAAGTGCCACTTTCAAATCTTGCAAGCTCTATAACATGACAGACAGGCTTTAAACCCATGAGTGGATGTGACTGACCCAGGTTATTCTGGCAGGTAGCTTAACACCTTTACTTCCAACAAGTGTGAAACAACAATGCTTTTCCAAGGTCTACGTGGGTAGATGATGCTGGATGAAAGAAAGGTCATATGGTTATATGACCTCAATGAGCCAATCACAAAACAGGGGCATTAAATTAATTGCAATATAAACAATGACCATGAGAGAGGAAAATAACTTGGGAGTCCATAGGATGACTGCATATTTGCATATTTTATCAATTGTGTTTATGATTATACTTCAGCAGACATAACTTTGATTTTTTTTTTTTGTGGGAAACACGATATCATCAGGACATTCTTCCTAATTGCTTTAATTGATTTAGCACGTAAAATATGTGAAGTGGCCAGAAAAATAATTATGCAGATGGATATTAAAAAGAGGAAAAAAGGAAACTAGAAGAAAGAAAGACAAAATGAAGAAAGGAAAAAGAAAAGAAACAGAAGCTAATACAGACACCAACAAATGGAGAGGAGGACATGAAGTATGAGGAAGGCAAAAATAAGCTGCAAAAATGTAGGACAAAGAGAAGAGAGAGAGAGAGAAGGAATAAAGTGAACTAAAGCAACCAGAGGCAAACAGATGCATGATAAAAATGATACGAAAAAGAGAGATTATGTGGAGGGATGATAAATGAGAAAAGACAGAAAAAGAGAAGAATCAAGAGAGAAATAAAAAAGGGAATATGAGACAGTAAAGAGGAAGAAGATGAGAGGGGGAAGAGAAGAGAGTTTGTTGTTCTGGCTGTGCGTGAGTCATCGTCAGATCCTATTATGACTGAAGCAGCGTTACTGCTCTCACCCACTGCTAACCTACGGCTACATGCATCTTCGCTCTTCACACACACACACACACACACACACGTTGCCTCTGCTATTTTTTATCTATTGTAGTATTTTAAAAATGCCAAGGTAAGGGCTTTTCTATCAGGGTCCACAAAAACACAGATTGCAAACAAGATTAGGACCCATAATACATTGAATTGTGTAACATGTGACACTACAACATGTTCAGTTATGTTTGTTTTCTTACCCTTGAACCACACAATACAATCAATACCTTATCCTACACAGTGGAATTCTGCTATTGTAGCAAGCAATCAACAACCTTTACATTGGTGGTAATCACAGCATTACCATAAATATATACGTACTATTCCTGTGTGTAGTGGCATTTTTGACTGCTACGAGTCACCACAGTCACAATATTGTAATTTAAACTTGTTTATGGTGTAACTCTGACAGCCTGATCCACAGGTTCATCTTCACCTGCATCACTGAATGACACATCACTGTCCACACCAGAAAAAAACAACAGCTTTGTTGTCTAAAATACTGTCAGGCATGCCATAAAAATACATCCAAGCATCACAACATTTATTTAAAGATACTATGGATAACTGTGATAACATTAAACCACTACATATCCCATGTCATACTGTATATCCTCCAAAGACATAAAAAGAAAACATTCACCTTCGACCCACCAAAGTTTTTTTAAATGATTAATTCCTCATTATATTTTCTTTTACTTCATTCAGCACCTGTCATACTCAACCTAGGTATAAATTATCCTCACTTCCAGCTTCTTAGGTTTGTGAGAAATGACTGGCCTCTCTCAACAGGTCTGAGTGGACTGTTGACCTTCACCAGGTAGGCTTTGTGTCCTCTCTACTATCAATGTCAGTTTCTGTTGACTGTGATGGTCACTTGTTCTCCTTAGCCCAAACATAACATTGTAATAACCATCAAGATGGCAGATGAGAAAATGCAACAGTCATTTTTTGCAGTGGTCAAATGAGTGATTTTGGAAGGCACTGACAAAAAGAACTCTATTTGTCAGTTAGGTTATGTAGCTGTAATGTAATCTGCATGTGAATCAGGCAGACTCAGGCAGCAACACTGCATGGTTCGGGAGCTGGAGCACCAGAAAAAGAAATCAATCAAAATGACGTGTAGAAAAAAACCTAAAAACTTTAAGGACACAAATAATGAGACTCCACATGTCAGGCTGCTTGAGCTAACCTGACCCTATCACATGGTTTGTTTCACAGAACCATTCAGTGGAAACTGTGGTGCAGTGGTTAGCAATGTCACCTCACAGCAAGAAGGTAATGGGTTCAATTCCTGGCCGGGGAGTTTGCGTGGGGATTAGGTTAATTGGTTAATTTAAATTGTACGTAGGTGTGAGTGTGAGTGTCAGTCTGTGTGATGAACTGGAGACTTGTCCAGGGTGTACCCCCCAACCCCATCTGAGGAAGAAAATAAGCGGTAGAAAATGATGATGATGAATCAAACTAAAAAATAACCTCTAACTGAACATTGTTAATCGAAGATAATTTCAAGCATATTCAGCAACTGTATAAAAAACAGATTCAGATCCAAAATGGGAAAACAGTGTAGGGTCTGACTCCAAAGAAAAAAAAACAGTTCTTTGTTTTTTTTTTTTTTGGTGTCATTTTCCAATTTTTGAACTGAATACGAGAAAAATAAATGATACACAGATTTGCATGTTTTTTTCTCACCTAAAATGGTTTCCTAAACAGTTTTTTGTAATGTAAAGAGAGGAAAAAGGTTTGGCTGAAGCAGTTCCTCACAGGATGCTGATTGGTCCATTGTGATATTTGATCATCTGTCACCATGTTGAGAGCTGTGTGGAGGCAATAGAAATGTTCCCATTTAGCACCTGTAAGTGTCCACCCTGCTCTGTCTACTTGGAGCAAGCAGTCGTGATTTCTGCATCTTGCTCAACAACACTTCAGACATGATTATTGATGGAGATGGAGCAATCAATCACGTGACCTTTTCAGCAAAAAGGGCTGCATATGGCTTTTTCACACATCGATATATCAGTGGAAAAATGATCTGATGGTTGAAGGACCACCAACTCACATAAATGAGGAAAAACATAGCACAACATAAAAATACGACCAAAAATAAATAAAAAAGGACCTGGGCTGTAAATATGTGTTATGCTAGTGTTAAATGTAATGACTAAAATAAATAATATGCTAACATTTAACCATAAGTGCCTGCCATTTTATCCTAAATGAATTGTATTCTGGGTAATATTTCCTCACCACGCTCTGTGGAGCTTTCACTGGTGCAGGAGTATCTATCATCACATTTTCATTTCACAAAGCATTAGTGCATCTGACAGAACGATAGTAAGCTGACAATGGCAATGAAAATCTGTAGATCTGCTCTGTAGATCAGTATTAATGAGTCATAGTGATATAGCACTTTTATCCACAGCACTTGACTCTCAAACACACCAGCAGGAGGTCTGGACATCAGGAGTAATTCAGGTTCAGTGTTTTGCCCAAAGACACTGTGGCTAGGCAGGGTAACCACCACCCCTGCAATGAGTAGCCTGCCTGCTCTATGTCCTGAGCCACATCCTACATCCTGCCTCGTTAAAGGCATTACACTGGTGTCATTTCCTCAGAATAATAAATGACCAATTTAATGTTACAATTGACGTATACATACCGTACATATGTACTCTTCTATGCTTCTTATTTTTGAAGTTTTGGAATTCCTTCTCAGTGTACAGTCCTGTAGACGTTGCTCAGTTTCTCAGGAATCATCTCATATAATAATAATAGTAATGAGTAGAAATCAACACAGTAAATGTTGCCACTGTTGTGTTCTGCCATGTCTTTCCTCACCTCCTCCTTTCTCCTTTCCTGTCTCCTCCTCTAACCGCCTCCTCTCCTCCTCTTCCTGTCTTCTCCCTGCTCTCCCCATCCATCAGCGATAACACAACTAAGCCTTATTAAAAGGGTTTTTGAGGTTGGAGCTAAATCACACACACTTTTACACACCCACACATACAATTGCACTAACCAGCACTTTATTTGATCTTCTGGTATCCTGATTAATGGGATCTCCTCCTTCAGCTGATAAGGACTAGAAACCGCCCTTCTTTCTCCTTCACTCTCCTCTGTTTTTATCGGTTTCCCTCTCAGGTCTCTCACTCTCGCTTTTCATTTGTTCTCATCCTCTTTCTCCCCCGTCCTTCATGTAAATGACGGTGGCCATTATTATTTGTACCCTTAGATTTCCCCACATTGTCTGCATGATAGATAAGTGTTACATGCACACTCACACACACTGACCGGCTGTTTATCCATAATCTGTCCTTCAACAGGGGAATGACATGTTTGATCAAACATCTGCTCACAGTGTTGGTGAAGCTACTTAGAAATGCATTAAACTATGGTCATTTCCTTTTAACTGGAGACACATTGACATTGTTGCACATTGAAACACATTGATGTATGCAGAAAAAGAGTGACATTTTGGCAGGTGCTTAGAGGTTACTGCAATGACCATGAGGCACAACATTACTGGTTTGTCATTCACTGTCTCTCTCCCCTCACTCCCTGTCATATAGCTTCTGTAAAAATATATGGAATAAGTCCATATGTTCGCAGCTTAAGTGCCATCAAGGCAGTGACCTCCACAGAGCATTCCTCAATATAGTGGATAAACCAAGGATGCACAATGTGGATGTTCTCAGTCAAAATTACCTGCTCCCCATGACCAGTGCTGATACAATAACCACAATAACATTTTCATATTTTAAAAAATAAATTCATAATCTGTAGTTTATTAAGCAAACCTGAGATGAATCAATTAATGCTCCATAGCTTCGTCCAAAACATACTTTAACTTTACCTTAGTTGTTAGATTTTCATTAATTCTTGTTCATTAAAAAAAAAGACAGTTCAGATTTTTTATTATTAACTTCACAAAGTACTGAGCATTTGCCTGATTGTTAAAATTCAAATGAAATGCTTTGGCATTATATGTCAAGCAGACACGTCAGTGTATCAATTACTCTATAGGGTTTATTTAATTACAGCATGGTTTATTTATTGAGGAAAGGGAGGGCTCATTAGGTTCTATTACCACTCACTTTCAAATTCACACCAAACCTCATGATGCACTCCACAGGCTACCTGAACTTACTGCGAAAAACTTTTACCTGGTTATGAAACAGTCTAAATTTCATAGTTTCTTCCCTGTTAAAAGGGATTTCAGGGAAGTATTTTCCTTCATCAATGTGAAGGTCACACGTAAAGGACAGAGGGTGTCTCCTGTTCAGATTATAGAGTCCTCTGAGGCAAATTTGGGATGTTGGGATATACAAATAAAATTGACTTGACTAAGGCAGATGCCTCAGTATGACCTAAATAAGTGAAGACTGTCCCTTTCTCTGAATATTGGCCCTTTCTTAGTCTTAACTCACTGACTGTCATTGACATATATACAGTATGAGTCATGTAAAGGCCAACGCTTCAGGGCAAATGGTGTGTACATATACATATATATATATATATATATATATATATATATATATATGCTCCTCTCTTGTAGGGTGGTATCTGTGCTATCCTCAAGCTCGGGTTCTCTACCAGAGTCCTGGAATCTGCTGGAGCCACTCTCCCAGCTTGGCGGTCACCGCCCCCGAGTGCTCCTACCACCACAGGGACCATGTTGGCCTTCACCTTCCACATCTTTTCCAGCTGTTCTTTCAACCCCTGGTACTTCTCAACCTTTTCATGCTCCTTCTTCCTGATGTTGGCATCAGCTGTTACCGCTGATCAATCACCATTGCCCTCTGCTGCTCTTTGTCCACCACCACTATGTCCGGTTGGTTAGCCAGTCCTGTTTGTCAGTCTGGATGCTGAAGTCCCACAGGACCTTAGCCCCATTGTTCTCAACCACCTTTGGTAGTATGTCCCATTAGGATTTGGGTACTTCTAGTCCATACTGGGTACAGATGTTCCTGTACACTATCCCAGCCACCTGGTTGTGCCTCTCCATATACGCTGATCCAGCTAGCATCTTACATCCCGCTACTATGTGCTGGACTGTCTTGGGGGCCTCCTTACACAGCCTGCACCTTGGGTCTGGTCTACTGTTGTAGTTCTTGGACTCTATGGCCCTCGTGCTCAGGGCCTGTTCTTGTGCTGCCATGATCAGTGCCTCTGTGCTGTCTGTCAGCCCAGCATCTTCCAGCCATTGGTAGGTCTTCTTGATATGAGCCACTTCCTCTATCTGACGGTGGTACATGCCATGTAGGGGCTTGTCCCTCCATGTTGCCTGCTCCTCACCCTCCTCACACTCTTCAGGTTTCTGTTGCCTGAGGCTTTAACTGAGCAGTTCATCTTTAGGGGCCATTTTCCTGATGTATTCTTGGATTTTTAGCGTACTTAGTGTACAGCCTCAGGGTGCTGGACTCCATGCATGGTGAGAAGCTTCCTTGTCTTGGTATCTGTGGCTTCTGTCTCCTCCTGTGGCCAGCTTATGATCCCAGCGGGGAATCTGATGACTGGTAGTGCGTACATGTTGATGGCTCGGACTTTGTTCTTACCATTCAGCTGCCGCCTCAGGACTCAGGAGATATATAGCTTTGGCTGACTTCCTCATGACCTCTTCATGGTTTCCATTAGCCTGTGGGATACCAAAGTATTTGTAGCTGTCTTAGATGTCTCCTATCCTGCCCTGTGGTAGGTCAACTCCTTCAGTTCTGATCATCTTGCCTCTCCTCGATACCATCTGGCCACACTTGTCCAATCCTAATGACATCCCTATGTTGTTGCTGTAGATCCTGGTGATGTTGATCAGTGAGTCGATTTCTTGCTCATTCCTGGCATACAGCTTGATGTCATCAATGTAGAGCAGGTAGCTGATTGTTGCCCCACTTCCAAATCGGTATCCGAAGCCGCTCTTTGTGATGATCTGACTGAGGGGGTTCAGACCTATGCAGAACAGCAGTGGTGATAGTGCATCCCCTTGGTATATGCCACACTTGATGGTGACTTGGGAGATCGTCTTTGAGGTGGCCTCTAGGGTCGTCTTCCACATTCCCATGGAGTTCTTGATGAAGACTCTTAGTGTCCTGTTGACCATGTACAGTTCCAGACATTCCAGTATCCATCTGTGTGGCATTGAATCGTAGGCTTTCTTGTAGTCAGTCCAGGCAGTGCACAGGTTGGTCTGTTGATTCTTACAGTCTCTGTGAACTGCTCTGTCGACCAGCAGCTGGTGTTTGGCTCCTCTGGTGTTGGTGTTCATCTGTGCTGCCAGGCATTTGTGGAGTGCCGTCAACTTCTTAAGCCAGTATGTATGGATCATATCAGGGCTCGGTGCTGTCCAGTTCTTCATCTTTGACACTCTTTCTTGGACATCTGCCATTGAGATGATTACTGGTTCTTGTTCTGGGGGGCTGCTGTGGTCAGTTTTCAGTTCCACTAGCCATTGGGCCATTGGGCATTGGTGTTGTGTGATGCCTCTCTTTCCCAGATGCTCTTCCAGTATTTTTCAATCTCAGCTTTTGGTGGGTCTGGGCTGATGTTACTTCCCTGCCACTGAGAGTACACCTTGGCTGGGTGAGTGGAGAACATCTTGTTTATTCTCCTAGCCTCTACCTCCTTGGTGTATCCGTGAGGCCAGAGCTGTTAGTCTCTGTTTGGCAGTTTTGAGTGCTTCAGGTATGGGCAGCTTGTTGTATTTCCTGGGTACCCCTTATTCACCATGTTCCCTTTCTGCATCTCTGTTAGCTGGCTGACTTCTCTCCGTGTTGCCTTTATCTTGGCTCTTGGCATCTCTTCCATGGAGGGTACTGCCTCCTGCCAAGGGTACTGATCTTATATCCTAGCATCTCAAGGAGTACTGTTGCTGTATGGTCCCAGTTGGGATCGTTCTTACTGCAGCATTCATATCTTCTAGCAGATCTTCTTAAGGTACTTGACAATTCAGCTTCGGTAGTTGTCGGAGGCTCCAGGTTTCCAGTTGGTTCACGATCATCCTTCTCAGGTCAGCAGTTCTTGTGTTGAGGCTGACTATTGGGGTTGGTACCCAATCTCCGATTGTGTGGATATATATATATATATATATATATATATATATATATATATATATATATATATATATATATATATATATATATATATATATATATATATATATATATATATATATATATATATATATATATACATATATATATGTATATATGTATATATATATATATATATATATATACATATATACATATATATATATATATATATATATATATATATATATACATATATACAACAATATATATATATTGTTGTATACGTTGTCAAATGATGGCAATAAAGGCTATCGATTTTATTAGATTTTGACTTGTTATATACAGAGTGGGGGCGCTGTCATGCACCCTGTGAGTAATTTTGGGGCTTCTTTGATATGTAGAGGGAACATGATATACATCACAGATATCAAAGCAGGAAGCGGAGTCGACAAATCTGGACAAAAAGTGGTGATTTTGGTGAAAGTGTCCTCTACTCCACCTCTGATAAAACAAGAATGGAAAAAAGGTAAAAACAAACATTTTTTCATGATGAAATAGAGAGTCTCTTCTTTCATTTGAGCGATTCAGTGTTTTCAGAGTCATAGTACAAAATAATCTGTGCATCATGAAATGTGACTGAAAATGGCCAAAACCACTGGCACAAGGTACTTTCAGACTTAAAATAAAAGTTAATTCTCAATTAACTCATTGAGTTAATTGATTAACTCAGATTGAGCAGTTCATGGCACACCAGCTCACCAGAAACTCCTTTAACTGGACAGCACTCAGTCTTGTCTTAACCTACCATGAGGCTCTGGAGCTGTGAGCTTCTGTAGACCCCTGAATGGATTCTTCTTACAATACTAATATTAGTCTGTGGCACAGAACATTGTGACTTGTCCCTCTCTGACCCGGATAATAACACAATATTTAGATGCAAATGTTGCATCAAGCTGCAAAGCATCACCAGGAGCCACAATCATTCATATCAAAGGCTGGACATAAAATTCAACAAAAAACAAGCTTTTGTTGAATTTTATGTTGTTGTATTTTTATTGAGTCTTGATCTTCACAGGCCCTGGGGCTTCAGCCGGGGGCTGCAGAAACTGAAGTTCCTTGTAGGAGCTATTACAAAGGAGAAGATGTACTCAGCCTGTTCACACAGATTTTGGTACAATCACAGATCTTTAAGGCAGATATCACTCGACAGCAGGGTCTCACACACACACACACAAACACAACGCTCACACAAGCACACATCATAAACAAACATCAGTCTTGCTCTGTTGATTCATCTCTCTCCCGGCCTCACACAT
Organism: Synanceia verrucosa; assembly: GCA_029721515.1. Taxonomy (NCBI): domain Eukaryota; kingdom Metazoa; phylum Chordata; class Actinopteri; order Perciformes; family Synanceiidae; genus Synanceia; species Synanceia verrucosa. Next base: position 29,107,678 of record CM056552.1, read on the forward strand.
AGTCTTCTTGAGCAAACACCTTTTCCGCTTAGTCACACACCTAAATGTGATTTGCACCAGACACACAGACTCTACACACCTATTCTCAGTAATACATCACTACCTGTCCTTCTCTTGTGCAGAGATCAGAAGATCTCATCTTCATCTTCTTCTCAGATAAACATCTTCACTTGTTAGGAGGCACATGGTCACGCCCCATAAATAGAACATTTATCTACTGTTATTTTATTGGTACACAAAATAGAAGGGGTAAACACTGACAGGACAGAGCACATATACTGTAACACAAGAGATGTGTTACGAAGACACACTGCATTACATCACAAAGAAACTACACTATAATGGCAATATAATGCTGCATTTGTGAAGCGAAAAAAAAAGATCATTCATTTGGCTAAATACTGAAAAATTATTTCTGCAGCTGAATAATTGGTGCGTCTGCTTAGGCTAACACAGACAGCACTGCTGCGATGGTATGACTTGTGTACTGCAAGTGCAAGTGTTGTGTATTGTGTGAGCATCTACAGTATCATTCATTCATATACTGTAACAGAGACATGTGTTACAAGAAAGAAACTACAATATAATGTCAAAACTAATGACATCACTTTAATTTCCCAGAGGGCACTGTCTGAAAGGATCAGTAAAGTTGTATCTGATCTGATCTAATGCAGTAGGGATTGTGACCATAAGAGGACAGAAGAAGAAGAGGACAGATTCAACATGACAGCAACCACTAGTGTATGAAAAATGATTCTGAAGCCTCATGTATTCATTTGTGTATTTTGGGTCAACACCTTGGTTTGTCCATCACAATCTTGATTTTTTGGAGCCAGAAGTGATTTATTTAAATGTATTCTAAAATTGTAGAATTTTTTACCAAATGTATCATCTGTAATTTGTTACTCCCCACACCTGACCATAATGTATTAAATGAACATTATGGTGAATTGAAGAAGACTTGAACTAATGATTTAGTGGTTTACTGAAGTAATGAATCAAGACAGAAGTAGTATTGTTTTCTATTAGATGTCTATACAATCAGGAGGTTGCTGCCTGGTTGTGGTAGAGGAATGAAATGCACTGGATGCATTTGTTTGTAGGGGATTCAGGAGCGGCTGCACCACCCAGACCCCTCAGAGGCTGCTGGACCTGTGGAGGCACCTGAGAACATTTCCTACAGATTTCAGTGAATGTTTTTTCACCCACCTCCACTGGGACTCTGCATCCACTCTCCTCAGTCTCGCAATCTACTTTCCAACAAGCTGTCAGAGTTGTTGCATTATATCAATATATTTATTAATGAGTGAGCTAAAGAATGGAATGTCTGAAAGCAGGAAACCCTGTTAATGACTGCTCCAGTAAAAGCAGCAGCTTCTGTCATTCACACATCAATGAATGTTTCCACCTCATTTAGACCATGAGATCATTAACACACTGCCACCAATTCTGCTGCAGTCCTCTGTTAAGATTACAAGTGTTGTATACGCTGCGTGACCATCAGTGTGCACAATCGATCCATAAATCTATACGTGATTGTCATGCTTCACATTCCAAAATGATCAAACTGCTGCTATAAAAGCTTCCAGTTTCTGCTGGTCAGTCCTTCCACATTAAGCTAAGAATAAAACATTTCTATATGTACCTGGCTGTGTCAAACTGTTCTCACAGAGTTTGAAGATTAAGAGCTCAAAATGAATGTGTTAATGTGGATAGCTGTGTCTACAAATAGGCCACAGAATGCTCATTGTTAGATGTTATACACATACAGCATAATGAGTAATAATGTAGCTGTGTTTTCACTCTGAAGTTATTTAGTGCTGCCAGTCACACTGGTTCAGTTAATGACACAGTTCAGACAAACTGAACTGTATGTAAGAGATTCCCTTTTTGAGGTTCGTATTAAAACAGCCAGGTGCCAATAACACTAAACACTGAAAAGGGTTTGCTGTAGTTCCTGTTCACACTGGCCTTTATGACAGCATGCTCCCACTGTGTGTTAAAACTAGGTGTTAGTTTTAAACCACATGGTCTTTTGTTATCTTTAAAAGTAGTTTCATAATTGATAATTACATCGGATTTGCATGTATTAATTAAATGGTTCATACTTTTCTGCATGTATTTATTTGCAAATATTGAAAATGAACATAATTTCAAGATTATTTCGTCATAAAAGGGAAACTAATGGTAATAAGTCAGAGAAAACCAGCAGGATGCTGCCTCACTAACTTCATGACCTTAACAATTAGGGACTAATGTAGAAATGAAGAATCGCTCTCATCTATACCATGGTTAATACGGCGTTTCACATGCGACACTTTCCCAGCTGCACAAAATCCACAAATGTGCACTATGGCGCACGCACGTGCACAGTGTAGCTGACCAACAGCATCAGTGTCTGCCTCCTCCTGTGTTCATGCTGCAGCACCAGGCAGCCTCTCTCTCTCTTCCTCTCTCACCACACAAACACGCACGCACACGCACACGCACCCCTGACCTGCCAGCATCAGTAGCCTCGCGCGATCTCCGCTGAAACGGCGGAACAAACCAGTGGTGACACGTGTGCGCACAGCGCGCGGCTCCACCAGACCAAGCGTGTCCACGCACACACGAGCTGCAGACACGCACATACTCTCTCTCTCTGTCTCTCACTCTCTCACACACACACGCACTAGCACGCACGCGCCCAATGAAGCAATTACCAAAGCTGAAGGTGCTTTTCAACCAGCCCATGAACTCATGCGCAAGAGACGCGCGCGCAGACTTCCAGTGATCCAGAAAACTCTGAACACATGAAGCGGAAGTCACAATGATTCAAAGTGTCTCCAGAAACAAACTGCTCACATTTCAGCACTAATTCAAGCAGCAAGAAACACACATCTGCTGGAAACACGCACACGCACACGCGCGAGCACACGTACGCACGTGCCGGCGCAAACACATTCATTTGTTCAGCCTTCCTACCTTCCTCGTGCATGCGCTGCAGACAGAAAGTGAGGTTCCTCCGCCAGCCCGGCATGTTCATGAGGAAGAGGAGGATGTGTGTGATGAAGAGGAGGGATGGTGAAGAGGAGTGGTGCTGATGAGGGCAGTAGATCCTGTCCGGTCTGGAGGAGGTGATGACACACAGGCGACAGCAGCCACGGCCAACTGTGACTCCCCCGTTTCTCCTTCCTCTCCTCCTCTGCTCCTTTCCCGGGTTGTCTATCGATAAACGGCGAGTAGGGGCTGCTCGCTCCGGTAAAGACCCCGTTGACAGTCCGTGTGACAGTCGGTCCCGCTGCGGCAACAATGGTCTCTCTCTCTCTCTCTCTCTCTCTCTCGCTCTCTCTCTCTGACAGAGTCCAGACACCTCTTTCTCGCTCTTTCATTCATTCTTTCTTTCTTTCTTTCTTTCTTTCTTTCTTTCTCTCTCTCTCTCTCTCGTCCCTCCATCACTCTCTCTTTGGCTGTCTGTACTTTATTTTCATTGTCTCTCCTTGTCCCTTACTATTTTATCCTCTTCTCTCTCTCTCTGCATCCCACCGTTTCTCCCCTCTGAGTTCATTTTCAGTTCAGTGTTTATCAGATAAAACATATTTCCACCAAAAATTGACACAAATTGTTATGGATGCTTTTATTTTAACAAATAATTTATGCATAAGCTGCTATGAGAACACATGTGCAGTATATCGGCCACATAAACAGTATATGCACTGAGCCAGTTTGGATGAACATAAGCTTACAGTATATTAAGGCTTAACATGCAGCAGCTGCAGGTGGACCATTCATGAACTTATTGCCAAACTTTGTTGAAACTCACAGAACTTTTTTTGGTCTTAAAATTTGAGTTTCCAAATAAATCAAATGTGTGTGTTTTCCAGAAATATGCAGTGTTGTTTGGTAAAGGGACTTTTTATTGCTCCTTCCTAGTCGTCTGACCACGTAAAGTGCTTAACTCTAGCCTACATGTAAGAGTTCACGCATTCAATCATGCATTCACTGATGACACAGGCTGTCATGCAGAATTCTAACTGGATACCAAGCGATACAGGATTTTTGGGTGCAATGCTGATACCATATTAGGGAATAGAAATTTTATGGATATATCGTCTGGCATACATGCATTAGAGGTGTGAATCTTGACTACTTTTTCATCAATTAACAATAAGCACTTGACAGTTCTGCTAGCTGCTATGAGTCAACAATCTTGAGCTGAAAAAACCTGCATGAGTAACATGCTGACTGTTAGATACCAGTTGTAATCTCCTGAAGAACCATTTGATCAAATCCTTATAGACTTTATCATAACTGACTCTATGCATGTAGGTGCCTTTAATTAAAGTCCTGAGCTCAGTGCACTCTAGTGGGAAATCAAGATTGAGAAAAATTTATTCATTAAATGGGAAATTTAAGATCCCCCAGCACCCCAGGGTCATATTTTACATTTTATGTTTATTTGAAAAAAAATGTTCATATTGGTGCAACTTGGCCGACATGTTTGTGGATACTGATATATCTGGATATATATTGGAGTTCTCTAGGTTCATAGGAGTGCTAAGTGGATATAATAAATAGTAACAGACCAGAGACATAAAGCTTTAGATGAATGAGTCAGCACTTCAATGAAGACTATAATTAACAGTACAACAAACAGTCTGCTTTAGCTATCTTTAAGATTTCTTTGTTTATCCTGCTCTATGTAGATTCTTTATTGGTTTCTTCTATAGCTTGTCAATTTAAAATATTGCTTGTTTGAGGTAGAGTCTACCTCAAACACCAATTAGTCTACCGTAGACTAATTGGTGTTTTACTTATTTTAAATTAGATTTAGCAGTTAATTATAACCACTGGGATGTGTTGTGCATTACATAGGTATGCTGCAGAATGGAAAGAAGTTTGACTCTTCGGCACATCTCAGTTGCACGTAATTTTAATAACCACTAGATGTCCTCCTAGAGCACTGTGTCATTGGAGCCTCGAGCAATGAACCAGGTTTCGTAAAAAGTGTTGAAGCTCCAAAAAGCCTCGTTCGGCCATCACTAGCAACAGCAATATCCTGAACTAACAAAGTAACAAAACAGTTCACTCTTGACAGCAGAGTTAACATGAACAGAGACAGAGACTCCGCAGGCTGGCTGACTTGATGCAAGATGAACTGGCACAGGACAAGGGAAGATGCAGACTATTTTTACATGAGGTAAGGGGACACAGCTGGAAAGAATCAGGGGATGGGCAGACAAGGGAAAACAGGAGGACAGGAAGTGGAGTGCTGAAACAGGAAACAGTTAATAACAAAATAAAACAGGAAATGACAAGAAAACATGCCTGGAAAATTTGAAAAAAAAAAATGATGACTTAACTGAACAAAATGATGAGACATGACAAACAAGGTGTAGAGCTTTTTCAATGGCATTTTGTGAAATGAACATTTACCGAAGTGAACCTTGTCTGAAGACAGCTCTAGCAGCAGTCTTAAAGGCAGCTTTTGGCCACTTTGTACTGACCAGCAGTCTACCAGAGGATCTCCAAAAGAAAGCATCAAGTGACAGACAACTGCAGAGGTTTTAGCTGTTTTAATAATCAACTGAAAAAAAGAAAAGAGATTTACCAGGGAACTAACATTGGATTTGCCTGGTGTGGGTGTGTGGTGGGGGTTAGGGTACAATTATTTTGACTTTCACAAACCTACACTCCTCTGCACACAGTGGTTGGCCAAGCATGCAGAGGTGAAACAGTGTGCTGGATCTGAGCTCTTCTCACACAACTAGTCCTGTCACTTTCCAAATGTAGAACCGAGTAGAAACCACAAATGCCTTTGAGGAGACCTTTATCCTAATTTGTACAATTCATCACATCTCGCCTCTGTCTATGACAGCTGGCTTGACGCTCTTCCTTTGAATGTGGACTTTGGATCAGGTATAGACACTTTTGCCTGTAGATGTGGTCAGGTGCGGTGAACTAGAGTGTTTCATGCACACCCCTTTAAATCTACTTTTATTGTTCATTACCTGATGACAGTATGACCACAACAAGCTGACAAATACACAGCCATCATACACAGCATCGCTTTATCAAGTTGTTAAAGCTAATGTTGTCTCAATTGTCATTCTCCTTTTAGCTCTGGTGTGCTTTGGTGATGGGTCTCAGTGGTTTCATCACTGTCTCTTTTCACAGCACACACAGTAATTTGGCCTCTTACTAAACCTTTCTAGTCCATTTAGTATTCAACAGAAGAGCTGTGTGCTCATGCTCAGTAGAAATCGCCTCCCGTAGCTCCCCTGTCACACACATGTTCTCCAGTTTACTCTCTGTGGAGCTTCAGGAACGTCTGTGTGACATCACAGATGAGTAGGTGTTTATTTGGTGTTTACCAGTACAGTCCTGAGGCATAACAGCAGCTTCACGAAGATACTTCCCTGTCTCTGACTCAGCTGTGGGCCTACAGACTGTAAATACAGCATCAGATAAACACTATAGTGATCTCTCTCCTCCATTTGTCTATTTTCATTTTTTCATTTCATTTATTTATTAGACACAATGAATTTGGATAAAAGTGTGCAATAGTTACTTAAAGTGGGTGAGATGGGTGGCCAAGCCCCAAGAAAGAGCACCAGACTTTGAAGCAAACTGAATGTACTGCAACAACAAATCAGCTAAATAGATTATGATTTTACAGAGCAATTGACTAAATACCTGCAAAAGTAGCTGTCAAACAACATGTAAACCAGCACCAGGCCTTCTCATAAGTTCATCTGGACATCATATTCACAGTGGTACACTTCAGTTGTTTGATGCTACTACCCCTGATATCCTGAATCAGCAGCTTGCCTATGTTTTGCTGTAATCAATTAACTTGAAACAGAATTATAATGACTGGCAACATTATAGGCCGAACTTAATAAAATAGCAAACCATATAGCTGTATTGACTGGAATAACCTATTTATGTAAATCACCTCAGCACACAGTGAAAGGTGCCCTCTGTATTTAACCCAGTGCAGTGACAGTACAGTTCACACACACATCGGTCAAATCTGGAGGGCTGCTTAGTGGAGGAGTGTGACCTCTTGTGGTTCTTCAGCAGAGATGCAGTACTATTTATCCTGCAGTACAGTGCTACTAAAGTCATTGATCCATCAGCTACCTGCATTACAAACTGCTGACTTCATCAAATTAGCACACACACAGACTTTACTGCAGTGTTCACTCTAAAGACATCATTTCATTTTCATGCAGTCTCATCCACCCTTCCTCCTCCCCAGCTCTCTTTGACACATTGATCAGATGTTACACAAATTAAAGCAAAAGGTGAACTTAGATGGTGCATTTTGTAGCTGAAGCACACACACACACACACACACACACACACACACACACACACACACAGTATGTTCTCTGTTCTCTTCCAAACCAAAATGGAAACATGTTAGGCAACACAGCAAGTAATTACAGTACAAGCCCTGCTGACACAATACAACACATAATAAGGTACTGATGACAAATGTGCAGTTCAGCAGAAGGTTTGATGTTTACAGACCTGCAGCAGAGATGCAGTGTGGGCAAAAAAAGCAAAAAGAGGTAAAGGTACAACTTTTTGCACATGGAGCGTGCCATATTGGAAAACAAGCTTTGGATCGTTTCTGCTCACAGCAGCTGTAGCTCTGTGATAAGCTGGACTGAGGAGAGAGAGCTTGGCTGTGATTTAATATTTCACAACTGAATGCTTTGTCAAACCACAACGCTCACTTTAGAAGAATAAAATAAGTAATTATATGTGTTTGCCACAATCTATCTATCTATCTGTCTGTCTGTCTGTCTATTTATCTATCTATCTATCTATATATATATATATGTATCTATCTATCAATCTATCTGTCTGTCTATCTACTATCTATCTATTTATGTATGTTTGTACCTATCTATCCATCTATCTATCTATATATCTATCTATCTATATATATATATATATATATATGTATATATATATATATATATATATATACATATATATATATATATATACAGTCATGGAAAAAATTATTAGACCACCCTTGTTTTCTTCAATTTCTTGTTCATTCTAATATCTGGTACCACTAAACGTATAATACAATGAACACAACAAAAATGCAGCTGGTCACATAATACTTTATGTCCTATTTGACATTCTTAAGCTTAATTGATTCCCAGGGTATATAAGAGGCCATTTCATGTCACAAGCAGCACTGCACATGCAAAGGCCTAGAGTGGTTTCCTGCTTACATTCAAGCCGTAGCACAACTCAGAAGTTGTCAGCTCTCACATAATGCCTAAAACGAAAGAATTATGTGAAGCAACAAAGGCAGCCATCTTGGCACTGCTGGAAATTGGCATGAGTGAGAGACAGGTAGCGAAAAACTGAAGATCTCCAAGACAGCCGCTCATTCCAACAAAAAAAAAAACAAGCTGAACATGGCACTACCAAATTGCTACCTGGCCGTGGCAGGAAACGTCTTTCTACCCCACGAGATGACCGTGCACTCATCCGCTCCTGTGTCAGGAATCGTCGCCAGACCTCCAGGGACCTTAAAATGAGTGGGCACTGTCGAGAAATGTGACTTGCTCGGCAAGGACAGTTCGAAACCGACTTGTTGAAGCTGGTTTGAAGTCACACAGAGCATGCAAGAAGCCCTTCATCAATGAAAGGCAGAGGAAGGCCCGGTTACTCTTTGCTCGAGACCACAAGGATTGGACTGTTGATGATTGGGCTAAGGTTCTCTTCAGTGATGAATCCAATTTTGAATTGATGCCCACTCCAGCCAACTTACTGGTTAGGAGGAAGCCTGGAGAAGCTTACAACCCAGACTGTCTTGCCCCTACAGTAAAACTTGGGGTTGGATCAGTCATGATCTGGGGTTGTTTCAGTCTGAGTGGAACAGGGCAAATGCAATTGTGTGAAGGCCGAATGAACCAGGTCAAGTACAGGACTACCCTTGAAAACAGTCTTCTTCCATCAGCTGGAAAACTCTTTCCTGCCTCGAATGACTGGATTTTCCAACAAGACAATGCCCCTTGCCACACGGCAAGGTCAGTTAAAGCCTGGATGGAGAACCACAACATTCGCACCATGCCTTGGCCTGCTCAATCACCAGATCTTAATCCAATTGAAAACCTGTGGAAAATCATCAAACTCAAAATGGAGAACCACAAGCCCAAAAACAAAGAAAATTTGTTTGAATTTGTCCAACAGGAATGGGCTGCTGTGACAGCAGAACAATGTCAGAAGCTGGTGGAGAGCATGCCAAGACGCATGGCTGCAGTCATCAAAAACAATTGTTATGCAATCAAGTATTAACTCTTGTGTGTATCATGTGTTTAAAGCAAACAGAAAAGAAAACATGGAATGCTTAAAAGTAGTGTTTTTGGCGGTACAATGCCATAGCTATTGATGTAAGAATTTAAGTAATTTTGGTTATTATCAAGAAAACCATGGAAAATGAATAATCCTTAGTTCTTAAATTAAACTCTCATGAGCTATTTTTGTTGTTATCATTATAATTGTCCAAACAAATGTACCTTTAGTTGAGCCAGGCATTAAAATTAACAAGAAATTGAAGAAAACAAGGGTGGTCTAATAATTTTTTCCATGACTGTATATATGTGCTTCATGTCAATGAAAGTGTCAGTGTGATCAAGATGAAAAGTGCTGACTGAGTGCATTATGACAGTTTACTCTGTCAGTGTTTTCTAATGCAGAAAAAAGTCAGATCTCTGTGACACCACCTAAAAATGGTCAAAGCAGCACTACAGACTATTTACACAGCCATTTGAAAACTACAGTAAAGTTGATCCGTAACTGTAGCCCTGATTTCATCAGGAATCCTCCTGAACTTGGCCTCCTCTTCCTCTTCCCCTTCCTCCCCACATCCTCACGACTCTTCCACAAGGCTTCACATTAGTGATGGACAAATGGAGCTTCATGAAGCACTTGTGGTATTTTTTGACTCCACTAGATGCTGCTCTTGGTTTGCAGTTTTTCTCAGCCGCTTTGGTGCATTTCTCACATCACTCTTTATATTTGCACAACAGTTAGTTCAACCTCCACAACATTTAGTCATTTGTGCTCATCAGATCTCATTCCTTCCAACAAACTGTACATGCTTTGGACATGCATCAATTGCTTTCATACAACTCTCTGCTGTTTAATAATATTATCCTTTGCTTCTGTCATGTCAGTCAAAATGAACTGTACTTGTGAATGCTGAATAGTCATTCGCTGAAAAGCTGATTGCTTGAGTCATTACATACAAAAATGTTGAACTAGTTGTCAAAGTCTGTCAAACAAATATTATCCTTTTTATCTTTTATGTTTTTTTCATGAAATCTTTTAAATATCCTACACTGAACAATTTCTCTCAGATGAACCTCAGCTTTCACAGGTACAGGAGAATTCCTGATGAAGTCAGGGCTAAAATTATGGATCATGTTGTCAGTCACAGACTCACAATGTTTGAGGCTGATCGAAGGTGCAGATAATGTTGGGAGAACCACTGTAAAATCTATTTTTCAAACATTTCATCTGATGTAGATGAAAATATGTGGGCAGACAGACAGGAATGTCTGGATGTGCATGAATGATTTACAGTACAGTGTATGTTATTGTTTGTAAATAAGGGTGATTTTATTCTTTTAGAATTGCAAAGAGCACATGCAGTAAAAAAGTGAAACCAAATATTCAGTGTCTTGTACTCAGTTACCTCACTCAATACAGGAATGTGTAACTTTACTGTGTAAATAGTCTGTAGTGCTGCTTTGACCATTTTTAGGTGGTGTCACAGAGATCTGACTTTTTTTCTGCATTAGAAAACACTGACAGGGTAAACTGTCATAATGAAAACATGACTAAGACATTTGACTATCCTGTTCATGAACATGATGTCAGCACTTTTCATCTTGATCACACTGACACTTTCAGTGACATGAATACTTGCTTTTGAGGAATGAACTATCCATTTTGAACAAGTGACTCACTTTTGCAGGTTATCTACTAGGTTTTGCAGTTTGTACTAATTCTTTTGAGAAATGCATTAACTGTTGTGTAAATGTAAAGAGTGATGTGAGAAAAGCACCAAAGCGACTGAGAAAAGCTGTAAAGATCTAATGGAAATTTAGTAATTCTCCATTACACTCGTCTTTTTCTATAAGCCAAGAGCACCATCTAGAGCAGTCAAAAATGAGTCATGTTCTTCATGAAGCTTCATTTGTCCATCACTACTTCACACTGTCCTTCTCATCAGTGAAAGCTGAGGTTCGATTTGGGAGACATGTTCAAGAGAAAAAGCATAAAAGATAAAAAGTATAATATTTGCTTGACAGATTTTGACAACTAGTTCAACATTTTTGTATGTAATGACTCAAGCAATGAAATGAGGATTATCAGCTTTTCAGGGAATGACTATTCAGCATTCACAAGAATAGATCATTTTATTATTAAACAGCAGAGAGTTTTATGAAAGCAACTGATGCATGTCCAAAGCATTTACAGTTTGTTGGAAGGAATGAGATCTGATGAGCACAAATGACTAAATGTTGTGGAGGTTGAACTAACTGTTGTGCAAATGTAAAGAGTGATGTGAGAAATGCAGCAAATCGACTGAGAAAAACTGTAAGCTGCTTCCTATGGACAGGCCTGCAGTGTGCCCAGTGATTTGGGTCATTGGTTACCAGCATGTCTGCTCATAATGATCTGCATTTATTTGAGTTTGAGGCTAATGGAAGATAAGGTTTGTCTCCACATGTAGGCTGTTGAAATTTGTTCGAGCTAACTTTTTGTTTGGACTTATATCACTGAATGCCAACCTGTAAATTATTCTTTTTAATATTTTGTGATCTTGTGACCCCCATGTGAGTCATATCAAGCATGATGCCAAATGTAGTTTCATGTGAGAGGGGTGTCATATAGCAGTAGTAGTTGTAGAGGCAGTTTTACAGAATGTATTTATACGCTCATGTTTATTGCATCTTTAATTTATTCGTTTGTCACTTTTCTTATCTTCTCTTTAGGGTTTTATCATGTGCAAACTCACTTGGCAACTTGTTTCTGATTCCAATAAGTTGAGGAATAAGGGGAGCAGGCGTGACGATGGTCTAGGACATGGTGAGGTTCTGAATGAGCTGAGAGTTGGAACACCAGGAGTCTGGACTGAGCTGAGGTGTGAGTAATGGTTAGTGTTTACTGGGACTACAGTAGGTGAGTAACACGAGGATCACATAACCACTGTCCGTGGCTGACAGGATTGGTGAACAGGCTTTTATGGATTGACTGAATGAAGTCAGGTGAGCCTGTCTGCAGTGCAGTCCAGCCACTCCTCCTACCTCACACACACCCAGCCTGGGAGAAACCAAATACAAAGAGGGGGGAAACACACCAGCACAACTCCTCAACACAGTCGTCCTTTCTCTCCATCCATGGCACAATAAGGCTTATTGACAAGATTCTTGATGAATCTCATCTATATAGCATGGGAAGGCTGTGTGATCTGTCTGATCTATTTCTATGAGGAAGAGGATGAGGCTTCTCTAGCAGACATGGATCTATGAATGGGGAGTTCCTCGCGTCATTGACTTGATGCTCCTCTTCAGGAGCAAGGGAGGTGAAGACAGAGAACAGTGGAGGACAGCAGGAGAGGAGCATCGCCAGCATCCTGGCACGGATCAGTGTTTAGTCACCTACATTTAGTGTCTTTTCCTTTCATTTAATCAGTATTTTGTTATTTCTGTATAAAAAAAAACAGCAGCCATACTAAGTTTTCGTCCTCATCGTACAAACACAGTCTCCAGCGATGCTCGCAGCTCTGACCGCTTGCCTCTGCGCTGCGCATCTGTGCGCGGCGGCGACAGTCCAGCCGCTCAACGAGCGACCGGTCATCGGTAAGCCTCATCCTCATGAAGTGCTGTCTGTGTGTGTCCCTGTGTCCCTGTCCCTGCAGAGACCGACTGATAGGTTTATGTAATCCTAATCGAGAATGTTCGAGAAAATGTGTGTTCGCAGTGTGTGTCTGTGCGTGTGTCCCATGTGCACGGGATACTATAATATCATTACAAATATCAATATGGTGCTTATGTTGCACATAGCCAACAGATTTGATTGAAAACCAGCTTGACTGATTATTTCGCCCAAACTCTTGTAGTTTACAGCCCTTCAGTAAAGGCACCTGCATGACATCCCTCATTAGTATTTTCAAGACTGCCCCAAAAAATTATGTGACTTTTAGCTAAATATTTTTTTTTCCTTTATCTGAACATTTATGGAGACATTTTCTTCTAGTGTCTTATATAATTGTTTGTGTATGGAAAACCTATTCATGTCTAACAACATTTTTATACTTATTGTTAAGTTTATTTTTCTATTTACATTCTAAGATTTCTGTACTTTTTTCACACTTATCTCATATTTTATACTTATTTTTAAGCTTATTTTTGTATTTACATTCTAAGATTTCTGTACTTATTTTCACACGTATCTCATATTTTTATACTTATTTTTAAGCTTATTTTTGTATTTACATTTTAAGATTTCTGTACTTATTTTCACACTTGGCTCATATTTGTATACTTATTTTTATTATAGTGCACTGAAAAAGGGAGAAGCTTGTTGTTCAGTTGTACTGTATAATGACAATAAAGGGCATTCTATTCTATTCTATTTCATTCTAGAGTAGCACCATACACTGCCTGGCCAAAAAAGAAGTCGCCACAAAAAAAAAAGGTCACACACTCTAATTTCATCGGACGGGCTTTAGCTTTGATTATAGCACACACTTGTTGTGGCATAGTTTCAGTAAGCTTCTGCTTCTGTCACAAGATTTATTTCCATCCAGTGTTGCATCAATTTTTCACCAAGAACTTGCATTGATGATGGTAGAGTCTGACCGCTGTGCACATCCCAGAGATTCTCAGTGGGGTTAAGGTCTGGACTCTGTGGTGAAAATGATGTCTCATGCTCCCTGAACCACTCTTTCACTATTTGAGCCCGATGAATCCTGACATTGTCATCTTGGAATATGCCCGTGCCATCAGGAAAGAAAAAAATACATTGATGGAATAACCTGGTCATTCAGTATATTCAGGTAGTCAGACCTCATTCTTTGAGCACATACTGTTGCTGAACCTGCAGTAATTATCTAATTGACACCTGGATTTTGCTTAGTTTAGATTTGCTTAGTTAAATCCAGGTGGCGACTTTTTTTGGGCCAGACAGTGTATATTCTCTCAAAGAGATGGTCCTGTGAAGCTGAGGATGCTCTGAAGGGCAGTTTCAATACAACTTTATGTGACGTTTTCAGTGATGATCATGAGGACATTGAAGGGTTCCCACACTGCCTGATGGACTACATTAACTTGTGTGTAGAGAACACTGTGCTCAACCCAGTGGTCCCTGCCCCTCCTCCATAACGTTCACCTCACTGCCAGCCAACACCTCCACACCACATCCTGTTCTGCCCCCTTCCCCCTCTTCTGCACCATCTGACACTACCCCCGGTGAGGAAGCAAGTGAGATGCGTGAAGGCGAGAAAAGCAGAGGGTCATTTTTGCCTGTTCAACCAGAGCCTGAGGCTGGGGAGAGAGCCACAGAGTGGAAAACATTCTGTCAGGTCCCAGAGCCAAAGACTCTACACCTCAAGAACGCAGCAGCTACCTAATGGTGGCACTGACGTCTCACCTCATGAAGACCCTGGAGAGACTGATCCTCATCCACCTGTCCCTGCTGGTGAGCCCGTTTATGGATCATCTACTCACCTGGAAAAGTCTGGAAGCACTGGGGGACAAGCTGGACCATGCTGGGGTGGACCACCACCTCACTACATGGGTTCTGGTCTACCTCACAGAGGAACCACAGTATGTGTGGATACAGCACTGTGTGTCCAGCTTCTCTGCAGCACTGGGATCAATTCTGGCTCCTCTCCTGTTCACTGTCTACACAGCAGACTTCAGCCACATCCAGGGACAGGAAGAGACTGGACAGACTGGTGAGGAAGTCCAGCTCTGTACTGGGATGTTCTCTGGACTCAGTGGAGGTGGTGGGAGACAGGAGGATGGTGGCTAAGCTGTCATCCCTGCTGGACAACACCTCCCACCCCCTGCAGGAGGCTCTGGCAGCTCCTTCAGTTCAGCTGCTCCACCCTCGCTGTGTGAAGGAGAGATACTAATGGTCCTTACTGCCTGCTGTAAGACTTCACAACAACACACTCAGGCCCTGGTAGTTTAAAAACATCCAACAACACAGCAGACATGGGCACTAAACAAAGACTCATGTCTAATATTAATACTCATCGTTTCAGCAAACTGTCTGATTTCATTTCACTCTTTCATTGACAATGTGTAATATACGTATTTCCATCCGTATTGTGTTCAGGATCTCTTCAGGACTGCTTTGACTTTAGTCCATTGCTTCCAGTACAACAAACAGGACACTAATCAGTCACACCAAACAAACAATCCTGTTCTGAGACATAATTTTGTTTACTTATGTGCAGTTATTACAGAAGCTTCACTTCAGGGTGAGCCCAGGCCAAAATTATAAACAGAACAACCGGACTCTATCCTGGAAACGCTCCAAACTAAACCCTACAGAAAACGAAATGAACAAAAACACAAGAACTACGCCTGACTCCCTAAACTAAATTAAAACAGGAGAAAAAGGTCCAACAGAAACGGCAGCTCACTACTACTGCTTCGTGCTCAATATGTACAAGTGAATGTGCTGGTGCCGGTATTAAATATCTCATATCTCATATAATTCTATATATACACACTGTATATTAGCTGTTGTTATATTGATTTGGACATAAACTTGACTTGACTTGACTTTATACAAGTGCAACGTGATTGAGGGGGTGATCAAACAAAGAGGGAGTCAGCAAATATCCTCAAAAAGATGTCACACACCCAGAAATAACAGAAACAGACACACACACACACACACACACACACACACACACAAGGAACAGAGATGACAGTTATTCTCATACGGCTGGTACATTTCACAAGTTCTTCTGGTGTTTGGTCTGTGTAACTTTCAAATGTTATGTTGTTTTTGATTAATTATGTTTATTATTTTTATTATTGATTATTATTATTATTATTATTATGCTCATACATGCCTGATATGTGTTATGTTGTCCTCTTGTTTCCTCCCTAGGTGTGCTGGCACAGGAAAATCTCCCAGGAGACGTGACTGATCGTGGTTTCTCATACATCGCCGCCTCCTATGTCAAATACCTGGAGGGAGCAGGAGCGAGGGTTGTACCCATCAGGTACAACATCCTCATGTGACTCATCTCACATACTTGTTAGATGGTGTAGATGAATCCCTTCCATTCAGTAGAGTGGATGCAGTAGACTAATACATAGTTTACAGCTCCATTATTTGCTCAGGCAACATACAATATAGTAAGAACATGCTTCCCATGAAACTGTCGGCATTTAAATTCCCTCGATATATTTACTGTTTGACATCTGATTACGATACAGTTTAAAAGTTCTGGAAAACATCCATCATTTTGATGACTGGTTGTATCTGTTAGAGGCAAATACAATAAGATAACTAGAAAAGCACTCAGAGAGCGCAGACCTCCACCAAGGCAGCATTCTGAGAGAGCGTATACTCCTGCAAGCCCACAACACCTTGAAACCCACATTTAACATTGTATTCACATTAATATCATGTATTGTTATTTTTTCATATTTTGTCATATTTGAATTTCGATTTTAAAAGAGACCAAAATACTCGTAAAACTTTGCAAACACAATTTGAGAATTCTTTTCCGGATATTTTGAGACCAGTTGCATCACTCTAGCTCCTTCCTATATGACGTTATGGTTAAAAACGTATATTTGACCTGGGTGACCTTGACCTTTTACTGATCTTGACCAAACTGAATCGGTGACTTCTGGATTCCTATATTAGATAATATATCAAATTAGGTGATGATTGGCTGGAAACTGTACACCCTGGAGCTTTCAGAAATATGTGAAATCTACCATACATGACTATGGTGTGACCTGTCATTTGACCTTAATGACCTTGAATCAGATCTGATCACCACCAAAAATGAATGTTTTAAGTTAGGCCCCTTCTGACCAATCCAGTTATTTTGCAAACCAACAAATCAATAAACAAATAAAGAAACCCTGGTGAAAACATAACCTCCTTGGAGAAGGTAATGACTATAATACAAGACATAGTTTAATTTGCTCTTTGTTCTCATTGATGGGCCATTTGCTTTGTCATGATGAGTAGTGATGTGCAATATCACTGGTTTCTTTTCTGATCTGTTACCAAAAAAATTCAGGCTGGTATTGTTGATACTGATACTGATTGTGTGTTTGGAAAATCAAAATAAAAAGTAATGTATTTCAAATTCTAGCTTCATCTTGAAAACATCAGACAACTTGTTTTTATTGTTTAATTGTGAAGAATTATCATAAAATGTCAGAAAATAAAAATCAGATGAAATACTATAAGGCTAGTGGAATGGAAAATTACTAAACTTCCATTACATCTTTAAACCAAGAGCATCATCTAGAGGAGTCAAAGAATACTGTTTTGTCCTTCACTACACAAATTCATATTCATTCAGGCCTATTTGCATTTTGTGCCTTTTTCACCAGAATAAATCGCACAGAAGAGGAATATGCTGACATATTCTCCTCCATAAATGGGTGAGTTAACCTTTTGTTCAGCTCTATATAACACATGACACACTGACTGACTTCTGCTAACATAGACCCATTAATTACACAAAACAAGCCTCAGTCTGAAACTTGCTTCCATTGTAACACAAGCAGTGCATAACTAGATAGCTAAATAAGAAGTAGTAATAGAAACAATGCAATCATTTCGACTGACGATTTTAACAACATATTATTCTATTGGTTGTAAATCTGGTCAGAGGCTTGAAATAGCAGGTTTTGAGTTATTTATCATTTTTAATTTTTATTCATTTATTGATTTTTTTTTTCAATACATATAAAGGGACAGAGACCACATTTGTTCTATCTTTGGTCTATGGCTTTTACCTGTGAATGTACTCTTGGTTCATTGCTTCTAATTTTAACATGTTCTGTAAAATCAAAAAACATACACTATATTGCCAAAAGTATTCGCTCACCTGCCTTGACTCGCACATGAACTTAAGTGACATCCCATTCCTAATCCATAGGGTTCGATATGACGTCAGTCCACCCTTTGCAGCTGTAACAGCTTCAACTCTTCTGGGAAGGCTGTCCACAAGGTTTAGGAGTGTGTTTATGGGAACTTTTGACCATTCTTCCAGAAGTGTATTTGTGAGGTCACACAGTGATGTTGGACGAGAAGGCCTGGCTCTCAGTCTCTGCTCTAATTCATCCCAAAGGTGTTCTATCAGGTTGAGGTCAGGACTCTGTGCAGGCCAGTCAAGTTCATCCACACCAGACTCTGTCATCCATGTCTTTATGGACCTTGCTTTGTGCACTGGTGCACAGTCATGTTGGAAGAGGAACAGGCCAGCTCCAAACTGTTCCCACAAAGTTGGGAGCATGGAATTGTCCAAAATGTCTTGGTATGCTGAAGCATTCAGAGTTCCTTTCACTGGAACTAAGGTGCCAAGCCCAGCTCCTGAAAAACAACCCCACACCATAATCCCCCCTCCACCAAACTTTACACTTGGCACAATGCAGTCCGGCAAGTATCGTTCTCCTGGCAACTGCCAAACCCAGACTCATCCATCAGATTGTCAGATGGAGAAGCGTGATTCGTCACTCCAGAGAACACGTCTCCACTGCTCTAGAGTCCAGTGGTGGCGTGCTTTACACCACTGCATCCGATGCTTTGCATTGCATTTGGTGATGTATGGATTGGATGCAGCTGCTCGGCCATGGAAAACCATTCCATGAAGCTCTCTGTGCACTGTTCTTAAGCTAATCTGAAGGCCACATGAAGTTTGGAGATCTGTAGTGATTGACTCTGCAGAAAGTTGGTGACCTCTTCACACTATGCTCCTCAGCATCCGCTGACCCCGCTCCATCAGTTTATGTGGTCGACCACTTCGTGGCTGAGTTGCTGTTGTTCCCAAACACTTCCACATTCTTATAATACAGCTGACGGTTGACTGTGGAATATTTAGGAGGGAGGAAATTTCACGACTGCATTTGTTGCACAGGTGGCATCCTATCACAGTTCCACGCTGGAATTCACTGAGCTCCTGAAAGCGACCCATTCTTTCACAAATGTTTGTAAAAGCAGTCTGCATGCCTAGGTGCTTGATTTTATACACCTGTGACCATGGAAGTGATTGGAACACCTGATTCTGAGTATTTGGATGGGTGATCAAAAACTTTTGGCAATATAGTATAAGTTATGGTTCCACAGCTTCCAAGCCTGTCGCCTAATTGTAAACAGAAAAGTGTCTTCTCAGGTTGTTACTGCCTGGAGGGGATGTAGATATTCAAACATCACAGTTCAGTCGAGCTGCCAGGATCTTTTACAACTTGGCTCTCAAGGTAAAATATTAAATATTTGACATTTAACATCAAATGTTTGACAAAGGTTGGATAAGGCACCGTTTGTTTGTGTTTTAACGGTGTTAGTTTGCCTCCATTTTCCTTTCATGAAAAGCTATACTTTGCGAAAATGTGTGTTCACATTTGTGTGACTCAGATTGTTGAATAGAGCCTCTGCTGTACTTGGTGTGCAGTATGAGATCAAATCACTTGTATTGTAGGTGTAGCAGAAATATGTTACACCACCTAGTTGTTACCTTCTCATTCCCTATGCTCCTGTCCTCTGCAGGCCAATGATGCTGGGGACTACTTCCCAATCTGGGGAACCTGTCAGGGCTTCCAGCAGCTGTCTGTGCTCACAGCCAACAAAAACCTGCTCACCCTCACTGACACCAGGGCTGTGGCTCTGCCTCTCACTTTCACTCCAGGTAGTCTTTTCTGCCCCTGTCCATGGATGGATCTATGCTTTCATGGTGTTTATTTCAAACTCTGACCATCTACCACCTGAATGTTCATCTGAAATGGAGATTGGTCAGACCAGGCAACGTTTCGCCATCTTCTGTTGTCCAGTTGTGGTGATCCTGTGTGAACTGTAGCCTCAGTTTGCTGTTCTTAGCTGACAGGAGTGGATCCAGGTGTGTTCTTCTGCTGCTCTAGTCCATCTTCTTCAAGGCTCCAGTGTTGTGTGATATTCTGCTTTCCTCTCACATCAACAAGACATCTTTCTCACTGGTTATTTCCTCCTTTCTTTACCATTCTCTGTAAACCCTAGAGATGTTTTTAGTTAAAATCCCAGTAGATCAGCAGTTTCTGAAATACTCAGACCAGCACGTCTGGTACCAACAACCATGTCACGTTCAAAGTCACTTAAATCCCCTTTCTTCCTCATTCTGATGCTCAGTTTGAACTTCAGCTAGTTGTCTTGACCACATAAACATGCCTAAACGCATTGAGTTGCAGCCATTTGAGGGTTGGCTAACTATCTGTGTTATAGTAACAAGGAATCGAACAGGTGTACCTAATAAATTGGCCAATGAGTGTATATAACTTTGTCTCCTGCTTGTCTGGACCCCTGCCTCACCACTAATCTGTGTCTGTTCTCAGCTGCCCAGTCAAGCCGTCTGTTTCGAGGTTTCCCCAAGGATCTGATGCAGTCTCTGGCTGAGGAAAACATCACTTCCAACTTCCACCAATGGAGTCTGTCTGTACAGGTATTTCTGCTCCCTTCCCTCTTGTCTTCTTTCTGCCCATGATCAGAGTCTGTTGGTGTTTATTTTTCTGGTTGCTCTACTTTTTTAAGGTACATGAGTTAGTACTAGTGATGGACAAATGAAGCTTCATGAAATACTTGTGGTATTTTTTGACTCCTGTAGATGGTGCTCTTGGTTTAAAGATGAAATGGAATTGAAGTAATTTTCTGGCCTTTTTCTTGAAACCAAGAGCACCATCTGAAGGAGTCAAAAAACACCACAAGTGCTTCATGAAGCTTCATTTGTCCATCACTAGTTAGTACTCTTCAAAGTGTGTGACATATGCAAAGTGGCTATGATGCTGCATTCATGTATTGCTATTACCTCAAGTTGTGTTGTACCCCTAATCATATGTCATGATGGTGATGCATGATGCATCACCATCATGACATGATGCATGTGATCCCCAAGTGTGACATCAGAAAGCTGTTAGTGTGCTTGACTCATCTAGGAGTCCCTAAGCATCATATAACCACAAACCATTTGAACAGATATCTGAGCATTTCTGTATTTATGCTCCATGCAGGAGAAGCAAAGTAGATTTAAGACAACAACTACATTAACATGAATCAAATCAATAGAAAACTCTTCTGAACCAACAGAACTACAGTCGAAATGCCAAGCTGAAGAGGTTCTATAAGGTCCTGTCCACTAACAATGATGGGAAGAGAGAGTTCATCTCCACCATGGAAGGTACCATTCCTCCATGACTGTTTCAGTTTGAATGCTGCATCACTCATAAATGTCACTATACAGTTGTTATAAACAAAACAGGTAGTGCTAATTCATAGTGCAGTGAATTCGGCTAGATGGCACCATTAGCAACTCATAATTATAGATTTTGAAATAGGGTTAGTGACAATCTCACTGATCATGATGATCCTATTTGGAAATGAGAATTTTCCTGAAGATGTGGAGTTATATGATCTATTTAAAAAATGAGCAATTATGTTTTCATTTTGTTTTATTTTTAGTCTGCTAACAATATTTCTGGTTCCCTTTAGCCTACCGGTACCCATTTTATGCAGTGCAGTGGCATCCAGAGAAAAGCTCCTTTGAGTGGATAGATAAGCCGGGCATGATTCACTCACCTGCTGCTATAAGAGCCTGCTTCTACACCGCCAGCTTCTTTGTCTCTGAAGGTAAGCAGGAAGTTTGATAGTTTGATAGGGGCACTTTAAAAATGATGATAGTAATTAATTATGCATTTTCTGACTTAGAAAAGTATAGCAGATGTGACCTGTTCGAGCTTGTGTGATCAGTCTTGAATTGATCAATTGATCATCTTCTTCATTTCCCCCTTCCTTCCTGTCTTTCTCTTCTCCAGCCATGAAGAGTCAGCACCGTTTCACCAGTCTTCTGGAGGAAGAGCGAGCTCTCATCTATAATTTCTCTCCCGTCTACAAAGGCATCCATGCCATCTTTGTGCAGAACTATTACTTTGATTGATGGACAGTTCTGAAAATGAAATAGACAATTTTCTCCTCTTGGTCCAAACTTAACACCAAAAGTTCTGGTTTAGTTTATTTTTTATGATGGATCATTAGTCTTCACCACAGTGAAGACGATTCTTCTGGGGTCCAAACACTCATACGTGACAATCAAATCAAAGATGATGCAGCACATATTAAAAGCATTAGTGTTGTTAGTCACAGTAGCCTTAAGCACCAACTTCACTGTCACACACACCAAAAGAATAATCAGAACTTGTGTTTAGTTCAGCTGACTTGCAGAGTAGTGTGAGCTGCTGAAGTGCCAATGACAGAGATGAAATGTAGTGAAAATAATACAAGAAGAAAATAAACCAAATGTTATGTTCAAAACTCTGAGGGGTTTGTTGTGTCTAATATTAGACAAATTAAAAAGGAAAATTTCTAGAGCAAAATGCAAATTTAAAACTGCCTTGAATATAAATCACCATATAGTGTCAAGATTATTTTTTTTCTAAATTCCTGTCTGACTGGCCCGTACAGGGAGGCATTATTACCAATCCTCGTTTACTAGACAGGAGCCAGTATTGCCAACATAACTTTGGTAATGTATCAGGATTTCGAGGGTTCGGGTACTTATTTGGTAGTTTTGGGGTCAATAATAAAATGCTCTTTTCAGCACAGTTATGGGATTTTAATGACAGGATTTCCTTGTGTGTTTGATCATCGGTAAGAGGTTACTGAAGGCCAGATAGAAGGTGACCACCTGCTGTTTCAGTATCAGTGTAAAATAATAAATGTGCAACAGTCTTTCCATGGAAAAGGAAACACACTTTACTCCTTGCCTTTCTTCTTTTGCTATGCATAGTTAGGGCCCGAGTTCGATATTTTGGGGTGTTCGCACACGGTGCACGCAAAATGGCTGAATGGCGCCCCCGACAAAGTTGAAAAATTCCCATAGGGAAAGTCGACAACTTTGTCGTAACTCAATGAAAATTGGTGGAGATGTTAAGCATACCCAGACCAGCAAGATTTCCTCTTGACAGGAAGCTGAAATTCGTACAGGAAATCAGCCAATTTGAATTTCGTCACAGGTCAATGCTGGCGGCCTCTAATATCTGATGTGGTCCCCACCTAGGGGCGTGGCCAAATGCCTCCACAGCGCCACCCTTTACGTTTATATGTTCTGATACGACATAGTTGACCCCATCAACTTTATTCTACTTCTAAAACATCCACAACACCTTGGTGAAGCTACGTTACGAACGCCTTGAGGCTACGATAAATGGCGTTCATATGGCGGCACCGCATCTTCCGATTTTTCGCCAAGAAAATACGTTTGGCCTTTTGATGACTTCAGTAAAGTCGTATCATCATGAAATTTGATACACAGGTCAAGGGTGACGACCTCTAACATCTGATGGGGGCCACGACCATGGGCGGTGAAAATGCCTCCATAGCGCCCCCTTCAGATATTCAAAAACCCCTCCCCATAGGGGTTTTTATGGAGTTGGAACATGAAAATTGTACACATGTGCAACTTGACCAGACGCACAAAAAAGTTTCTTGCACCAATTGTCTACTCCAAACAGGAAGTCGGCCATTTTGAATTTTGGATTTTCTGATGAAAACAAACTCGTCCTAGGGATTTCGTCCGATCGACTTGAAATTTGGTACACTTCATCTCCAGATCTAGCTGAGCAAAAGTTGTGCTCTGCATGTAATTAGGTCAAAGGGCATGGCTGCTAGGGCTCGCTAAACTTTGGCAAATTCGCCGTCTTCACATACTAGATCCTAGCAGGTTCAAATTTTCTGAGCATGACAGGGGCTCAGCTCTGACTGTCCCAATATATTAATGTCACGCCTTACTCATGGTGCCCCCCGGTGGTAACAGGAAGTGACCAGTTATTTGGCTTTTTGATGGCTTGAATAAAATTGCATCATCATGAAAGTTGATTCAGTGGTCAAGGGGGGCAACCTCTAACCTCTCCGGCGAGTTTTTCGTAGGGATATGAAATTTGGTACATGCGTAAAACTCATGAGGACCTTCGATTTTGTCCATTGGCACGTTTCTCTAAAATGCACAGGGAAGGCGCTACAAATTTTTGTTTGGGCGATATTGATGTTTTGCACATGCCACATTGTAATTTTTGTGATTTTTTTCTGTCCATGTGATCTGAAAAAAGTCAATGCCATTGAAATGAAGACAAAATTAGCTTTCAAAGAAAAAAATAAAATGATCATATTTGCTTCATCCTGGCTCCTCTAGGGGGCGCTTAAGTTTGACAAAATTTCCAAAATGTAAAAACCTTTCTAATTCAGTTATTGTCAAAAAATCTGAAACTTTCTGAGACAATGGAGCATCAGACCCTGAATGATTACCTAGAGAACTGCATGTTTTTGAAGTAGCGCCCCCTCGCATGAAGAGAAAGTCCAAGTTTTATATTTTGATGCACAGCTTCCACTGTGTTTACACTACTGAGGTCTAAATGGTCTCAAAAAATCACAAACACCTTAAAGTTGTTCGAGCATAAATATGGTGACGACTCGCCAAAGGGCATGGCCATGGCAGTGCGGCAACTCCTGCTATATTTAGGTGATGCAGCTAAAATTGCTTCAGGGCACTCATGACACATTGTCAAAGCTGCAAAAAATTCATCAACATGTTTCGTGATACTGCACCAAGGTGGCGCTAAATTGTTTCTCAAAAAAATAACATTCTGGGATATCGCCTTTGAAACACAAAACCTCATGAAATTTATCATATAGCTCAAGAGGAGTGTCCTCTTAAAGAATCTACTGTCAAAATGGAGAATCGCCAAAAAAAGTCTCTGTAGCACCACCTAGAATTATTCAAAAATTAAGCCCCGCCCCTGTGTTTGAGCCACAGCTATGAAATTCTGTAGGCTTATGTAGGACCCAAAGATGAACAAAAAAGCCTCTTGGTCCCATGGCCCACGCCCAACAGGAAGTCTGCGATTTTGATTTGAAATTTTGGATTTTTTGCGATTTTGGCCAATTTTAAGATATATTCAATTGCATACTCCTCCTAGAAATTTTGAGGTAGCAAGCTGAAACTCTAGCAACAGGTGTCCACACTAGTGTAGTTTAAAACTACAGGTCAAATTTCAATTTGGACATTTAATTTGGCAACGGCACCCCCTTGAACAAAAGTAGTGCTTTTTACCATAGCAAACAAATAGATGCCTCAAAAGCAAACAACATACAAGTTTGACTTATTTATTATTTCACCTACAGGCTGTAAATTAGATGTTGGGGAGCATAATATCCAAAAATCAGGCTGGTAGGTCAAAGGGCGTGGTCGTGGCACTGCTTGAAACTTTGATGTTCTGCCATGAAAAACAGCTTTTCTGGATTTTGGCCGATTTTAAGGTATTTTCAATAGCAAACTCCTAGAGATGTTAAGGTAACAAGCTGAAACTCCAGCCTCAGGTGGCCACACTAGTGTAGTTTCAAAGTATGAAAAAAAATTGGGGCTGGAGGCTTGGTTTGGCAACAGTGCCACCTTGAACAAAAGTAGTGCTTTTTACCAAAGTATAGCAATAGATGCCTCGAAAGCAGATTTTAAAGTATTTTCAGTTATATGCTGCTTTTCTGGATTTTGGGTGATTTTGCCTGATTTTAAGGTATTTTCAATTGTATACTCATCATGGGGATTTAATGCTGACAAGCTGAAACTGAAAGTGTGCCATAGTGGCGCTGTGGAGCTCGACAGACACAAGGGCACAACCTTATCCAGGTGCCCCGTGCAGTTGGGGGTTTGGTGCCTTGCTCAAGGGCACCTTGGCAGTGCCCAGGAGGAGGAACTGGCACCACTCTCCACATTTGGTGGAGAGTGGTGCCTGGACTTGAACTGGCGACACCCCGATTCCCAGCCCAAGTCACTACAGACTGAGCTACTGCCATCCTACACAGCAGAAAGAATATTGAGTTCAGAATAAACCGTCTGCATGTCTGTCTTTTTTATAACACTGACTCTGTGCACACAAGACAGACAGAGCAGATCCAGGGTGTGAGCTCAGTTTAAACTGTAAAAATCAAAATGAAATTTAGACATGTAGGATCACTGTATGGTACTTCCATGACCAGTGGTTATACTGAGTCCTCTGTTCACTGATCCAGGCTGTACTGGAGCTTTTGACATTATGAGGTCTCTACAAAAAAATCCAAATTTTTGGTGAATGGAGCATTTTGTTTTTGAAACTGCTCAGAATCTCCCTCATTACTGATATCCCTAATCCATACGTCCTCTGAATGTCATAGGTCGAGTTTGTGGATGTAAAGTTTCATGAGGCATGAACACATTTTCATTCTGATAGCTTGAGGTCAGAGGTCAAGGGACCCCTGTTGTGAGGTGCTGATACCGTTTATTTCAAATAAAAGTAATACCACACTGTAGAATTACTCTTTACAAGTAAAGGTCATGCATTCAGTTAATATACACACATACCAACATGCAATATACCAAAAGCAAGAAAAGTTAAAAGCACTCAAAATGGTTAATTTCAGAATATTATGTTATGATAACATTATTATTATAAATGTATTATGCATTACAACATATATACAGTGCTTAACAAATATATTAGAGCACCTGTCCTGTTTGTCTCAAAGAGCCTCCAGCATCATTTCAGAGCTTTAATTCACTCTTTTGTTCTCACTGAGTTCACTACGCTTCACCATTTTGAACAGGAGTGAGGAATTTAAACTGAATTCACCTTTTTTATACCCAAATTTGACCCAGACCACTGGAATTCTGTCAGAAATTAATCAAGATTAACATACATTCACTTAAAAAATGTGTTCAGGAATGACAGTAAATAATTGTAATTTGGCATCTCCATCAAAAGTAATAATGTACTTTGCTATATTTTTCTGGCAAAAACACACACTGGTGGATTAACCATTACAGAGACATTAATTAATTAGCAATACTGTTAATTTGGGGCAGCAGTGTGTGAGTGTTTACATGCATCATGTTTTAAAATAATACATAATGCACTTGTTGATTTTTGAAAAACTTAGTTACTGTGGTTGTCCAGGTAACTAAATATGCAAATGAGGATAGAAGTTCCAGAATGCAACAGGACAGAAAATAGAAGACAACTGGGCTGTTTATCAGAACAGAACACATCCTGCTCATTTCACTCGTGGATTTCACTGTGAAAACATCTACTTTCTTGTGAGAAAAGTCAAGACAAAGTATTTTAACTCACCAAGCCATCATATGATCATCATATATTACCCACCTTTATCTGCATAAAGTAAGTACACAAATACTGATAGATTATAGCTGATTAAACAAATCATTAAGCAGCTATTGTTACTTTTACCAAAACACATTTCACCAATGGTTTGTTAGCTGTCAATACAACACTTTTCTACAAAATCTTTAGAAATTTAAAGCACTTAATCTGCAGAGACCTGCTCCAGTTCATATTGTATCATATATTATATTAATGGATTATTAATACTGATACATCAACATGTAAGCTGTATTTAAATGTCATATGATGTGGTGAAACAAGTTTACCAGTTTTTAGTTTTTTTTTGTACTTTTGGATTATTCAGTCTTTAAAAAACACACCACAATGTTGACAATGAAAATGTTTCTCTGCATTTAGTAGGTTCAGTAGGTTCGTAAAAGCTATAGCTGTCAAAAAATGTCCAGTATTTTCCTTTGAAAAAAAAAAACTGTGTTTCTCTCTTAGTGGTAACCCAAAGTATTACTATATTATTATTATTATTAGTAGTAGTAGTAGTAGGAGTAGTGGTGGTAATGGCAGCAGTAGTAGTAGTAGTAGTAGTATTCCAGATCGTGTTATCACTCTTGGTCTGCTGAAATGCTGATCTGGACTCTAGTCAAAAATGTGCATATGTTACTTCAGTCCAGACTCTGAAAATCATCTTCTTATTAATGTTTGTCACAGGTTCCAAGACTTTCAGACAGAATGAAGCACAAGTTATTCTTTACAGAGACAGCTGACAACATGTCTGAAGATAGCATGGTTCTTTTGGATGAGGGCCAATACAGAGCATTGCTTGAAAACAACAATGATGTATTCGGTATTCACTCCACTTCGGCTCTTTCTGCTCCACTTGTTGATATTGTTGAGCAACAATTGATTCAGTTTGTGGACAGTCTGAGTAAAGAAAACCCTCAGTGCAACCCCATAGAATCAGCTCCGCCAAGTGACCTGAGCAGTCCTGCAGGACCTCATAATCCAGGACAGGACTTCAGTGTCGACCATCAGCTGACTGAAAGTTTGAACAGAGCATATGCTGGGTGCACCACCCTGGGAGCAGCTCCCTCCAGCTATGAGCAGCCACATCCAGTCATATCCATTTAGACACTGAATGTTGGACAAGCTGCTCCCATCATTGTCATGCAGCCTGGTCCCCTGCATGGTCAGCCAGATGCTAACAGCCAGGGACAGATCAGATTTAAGGTAGGATAAAAGTTTATGTTAGGGATAGATCATCAAAAAACCCAAATCATATCAGTCAGAGCCAAAAGGACAGGCAGAGTAATCGATTAGTCGATCTGCAACTGTTTTGATAATTGATTCATTTTTCATTTTTTAAGTGACAATGACCATTTGGCCTGTTGGTCAGAGCAATAAGATATTTTGAAGATGTCATCTTGGGCCAAACAATTAGCCGCTATTAATAAATAATGAAAATGATTTGGTTACAGCCCAAGTATCAGTCAGTGGAGGATGCATTAGAACAACAGAATGACAGAAAACAACCTATTTCAATCCAGTCTGAATTCAAAATGATATGTTCTATGAATGGAAAACTTTCCAAATGTGTGCATGAGGCTGTTCTGGATGTGTATACTTTGTCCTGCAGAAAAATGACAGATTTTAGAAGTATTGTACTGTGGGAGATGACATGTAGCTCTGATGATTTATGTGTTATATGAAGTGTCAGAGTTACAGGTGTCAGCCTGGTAGACAGGTGACTCCACTGCATCTTGTTTATCCACCTCCTCTGTGTGTTTGTGTCTTCAGAAAAACGTGTCATCGATTGAGGTCCCTAAAAGGTACAAGCTGTGCCAGCATCATACTGGACAAAGGTAAATAGCACGCACACACAGAAGTGTACACAGATATTTGGCCACTGTCTGCCTCATCAAGTAGTTCTCTCTATTCAAAATTCAACAGGAAGTAAGTGAGCTCTGGCCAGCTTTGGTCCAAATATACTTTCTTTTTCATGATCTGCGGCAGTCGTCCCCAACTCAAAACAAAACCACATTCACTTTGAATATTATTATTATTACTATAATCAGTCTTTTTAATGGATTTAATGTATTTCACCCTATAATACTGTTTACTGTTTTCCTGAAAGTCTTTTTTCCTGTTTTTCTCTCATAGGAAGAGAAAGTATGGAGAGGAGCAGAAGGATGATGGCCAATGTGTAAAGAAGCCGCCCAACGCCTTCATGCTGTTCATGAAGGAGCAGAGGCCAAACGTGAAGACCACACTGACCAGCGAAGGTACGGCAAGAGTACATGCCACCCTGGGTCAGATGTGGAAGTCACTGTCCGCTGATGAGCAGGCCAAATACTACCAACAGGCAGACAAAAAGAAACGTCTGCATGCACAGCAACACCCTGACTGGTCGGCCAGCCTCAACTATGTATGTATGTTCTGCAAACATAAGTTATGAAACAAAGTCACTGAAAAGAATCTTGTTTTAAGTTTGTTGCTTTTTGTGTAGGGCAAAAAGAGAAACGTCAGGACGGACAGGAGGAAGGCCTCAAAAAAACACTGAAGGTGAGTCAATATTTCTGTCGATCAAAGCGTGTTTTCATGTGAGATGGGATGGGATGAAAAGTGGAGTAAAGTGGACTATGTTTGATCACAGTTGGTCAAATTACATAGAATAAGAAGCAGCATCTTTTACCATGTTTTAAAAAAGTCTTAGTGGACTGATCAGTGTTTTTGTTTGTTCGTATCGCATCAACCTCCACAGAGGTCACTAAGAAGGCCAAGGAGCCACGAGTGACGACAGACAATTTTCCCCACCAACAAAGACAGGTGTCGGAGTCGCTGCCCTCCACCTCGTACACAGGTGTGATGGAGGCTCCTCACCCACAAGCAAATTGGATGGAGTTGCTGCCCTCCACCTCGTCCACCGGTGTGATGGAGGTTCTTCGTCCACAAACACATTGGATGCAGTTGCTGCCCTCCACCTCGTACACAGGTGTGATGGAGGCTCCTCATCCACAAGTACATCGGATGGAGTCGCTGCCCTCCACCTTGTACACAGGTGTGATGGAGGCTCTTCATCCACAAGTACATGAGACGGAGTCGCTGCCCTCCACCTCGTACTCTGGAGTGATGGCGGCTCCTCACCCATGGACCGGACCAATGGTGCAGCATCCCCACTTAAAGGATCTGAACACCATAAACCTCTTTGACTGGCTCCACTAATGATGGACTCTCGTGCTGCTCTAGCTGCAGCATAAACAACATCCACGTCCAGAGACAGGATGGAGACGATACGGTACGGGCAGTTGGAAATGGTCGAGTCTCTCCCCCCGACACCCACCTTTGCCTACCCTCCACCATAATCAAAGCCATCTGTTTGTATGTGTAACACAGGGTTGGAAAACCAGCAGAGATGCTTAACAACAAAGAAGGACAAGAACATGCTTGCAAATGATTTGGGGTTTATTGTAAGCTTGCACAATGAAGACAAAAGGGGGAGTAAGGGGGACAGCTGCTTACCTTCAGGATAGCACTACACACAGAAACCACAGCAATCAGGTAGAAAACCCAGTCAATCAACCTAATTGTAGAAAACCCACCACAAATAAATACAATAGACCTGCAGTGAACAACTAACCCCCTACTACAGCCAGTGGCCCACAAATGACAAGCTTAAAACCCTGCAATTAACTACAATTCTAAACAGTGTTCCTTAAAGTTATAAAATTAGTTACTGTTATTAAATTTATAACATCTTACAAGAATAAAATCAACCACTAACAAGTACTGTAGTGGCGGCAACTAAGTATAAATTAAATTAAACCAAGGGCTGTATCTTAGATAAATAAACCCAAATACAGGGCTGTGTAGAGCCACCGGCGTACCTCTATGTACTTAGCAATTTAAAGTGGAAATAACTGAGGGAGGGAGACAGATTGTAATCATAAAGGCAAATATTTACAGTATATGGGGAAATGAGTAGGGCAAAAAACACACAATGCAATATGAACAATCACAGTCATAGCCAACTAGCTAAGTGGTACCGTTGCGGCCGGGTGGAGCTCTTTGGGGGGGGTATGTCCTGGAGACGGAGGGTGATGACGACGGTGATGATAGCTGTTTGAGGCCTCTCCGTGGGGGGTCGAAACGAAGTAGAGGGGCGGGGGCGCCGGTGTCCCGAAGATCGATGGATAACTTAGTTAGTGACGATGTCCGCCGAAACAACGGCCGTCCCATCCTCGTAGACAGCCGCCGACGAAGCTAGCTCCCCATTAGCCAGCTGCTCCTTTGTAGTCCTCTTCCTCTAGCGCGCCCCACGCGCACTTATATAATTGCCGAAACTCACGAGAAGTCCACACTCACGTAGCTGCGGCTACTGACCGCACCAGCTGGATCCGGACGACGGAAAAACTACTCGGCACTTGCTCCCAACTCCACTCCCAACACGAACTTCCCATCTGCTTCCGTGCTTGACGTGCACAAGCGACCAAGACAGGACGTGACATAACCACGCCACCCCAGAAAAGCAGGAGCAGACTACTGTAATGCAGCGAAAATGCATCAGAATACACTCAAATGGCATTCAACTACAATATAAGAACTAGTACAAATGGATTCTCAACTTAAAACATTCCAGTAACAGCAATATGGCATGTCACATTCAATGAAAATAATAAACAAATAAAACAGGAATGGGATTATGCAAGAACTGTAAACTGTAGGCTTATGGGCTACTGAACAAACCAAATTCTAACATAACGTGAGCCTTCACGACAGCCGCCCCCTAATTCCCTATGGGAATTAGCAAACTGAATGAAGGCGAACAACTAGGTCAGGGATCAAGTCAGGAGTCTCAGTAATCTGGAGGTGGGTCAGGGAATGCTAGCAACTCGATCAGTCGGGCCACTGGTCTGGTGTAAATCTTCCCCCAGACAGAGACCTCCGCTGCCCTCATTTGCCCGTCCGCTCCTGGGATGATCTTCTCCACACGGCCAACGGGCCACATCTCTCTTGGCAGTGACTGGTCGACTATCATCACCACTGTGCCGGTGACTAGGTCTTCTCTGTTCTTAGTCCACTTCTGTCTTGCCTGCAGGTGGGGTAGGTAGTACAGATGGAAGTGGGTCCAGAATTGGTCAGCCAGCACCTGGCTGTATCTCCACATTCTCCGGCCCCGAACCTCTGAGGGGCAATAGACAGTCTGAGGAAGGGTGGGGTCTAGCCGCCCCATGAGGAGATAGTTCGACGTCACAGGGTCAACGTCGGCGACGTCAGTGGACACGTAGCCCAGGGGCTTTGAGTTGAGTACACCCTCAATCTCAGTAAGGACAGTGGCGAAGACCTCGTCCCTTACAGTCTGCGCTCCCAGAATGGTGTACAGCCCTGTCTTGATAGATTTCACCTCTCTCTCCCATGTCCCTCCGAAGTGTGGAGCGTTCGGTGGATTGAACTGAAACTGAACCTGACTGGGGGCTAGTTGGCGCTTTAACTCATCCACCATGGACTCGAAGCTCTCTCTCAACTCTGCCTCCCCCCCTCAAAAGTTCGTCCCTTGGTCGGACAGTAGGGTGTGTGGCGTCCCTCTTCTAGACTGGAATCGCCGAAACAACATCAGGAATGAGTCGGTGGTCATGTTGTGCAACACCTCGAGATGCACTTTTCGGTCCTTCTTCCTCTCCTGACTGAGAACGGTCCGAAACAGTCCACTCCTGTAGAATGGAATGCCCTCTCTCCTACTTTGAGGCGACAGGGTGGTAGGTCTGTCATTTGGGGTATGGTGGGTTGGGCCCTCCACTTCTGGCAGTCAGTGCAGGTTCTCTGGAACCGATGGACCGCCTCTCTTCCCTGAAGAATCCAGTATCTTCTTCATATCTCAGCAAAGACTCTTTCTGACCTTGCATGGAAAACCGCTCTGTCGTACTTCTGGATTATCAATTCAGTGATTCTGTGTTTGGCTCCCAAAACGATGGGGTGTTTCACATCAACAGGCAGGTCAGTTGCGCGACGCAGTCTGCCTCCCACTCTGATTAGGCCC
The DNA here is from genome assembly GCA_029721515.1 of Synanceia verrucosa. Classification (NCBI taxonomy): domain Eukaryota; kingdom Metazoa; phylum Chordata; class Actinopteri; order Perciformes; family Synanceiidae; genus Synanceia; species Synanceia verrucosa. Next base: position 29,141,131 of record CM056552.1, read on the forward strand.
TGAGAGTCGAGTTCCGGGGCAAGCATCAGTAGTCTGCTGTCCGACGGGACAGGCTTCCCCTTCTGCAGACAGTCCAGATCCTCGGGGAAAGAGTCCATCTGTGCTCTCCTCAAGATAAGTAATTCTGCTTCTGCATAGTCGGCAGCACTGAGATTTGTAGTGTTGGGGAGGCCTTTGTGATGCCAGAAAAACATCTTCCTCTCCAGATCCTCCAGCGAGGGGCAGTCGTTCAAGTCGGGACCCTCAGCGGCCAGGGCCCGACTTAGCCCACAGAAGAGGGCTTGCTTCAGCTCTGGTTCGTTTTGTACCTCCATCACAGCCGGCTGGCTGGGCCATTCCTCTTCAGACTGCAGGAGGAAGTCCGGATCATTGCTGTAGAGGTTTGCTTGTGACAGAGTGGAGAGAGTGGCTCCTCTCGTAATGACGTCTGCCGGGTTCCGTCCTGTGTCGACGTACCTCCAGCACTCCACCCCCACCAGATCCTGGATCTCTGAGATCCGTGTCCCCACAAAGACTTTGTACCTGCAGGATTGGGACTGGAGCCAAGTGATCACTGTTGTCGAGTCTGACCACATCACAATCTCGCGTAGTGGCAGAGTGAATTCTTCCCGGACCATCTTGGCGAGCTGGGCTGCGACGAGTGCTGCGCAGAGCTCTAAGTGGGGAATGGACTGTTGTTTGCGGGGGGCAACTCTGGAACGTACCAAGACGAAGGCCACGTGGACGTTGCCAGCCGCATCCGTCACTCTGAGGTACGCAACTGATCCGTAGGCGGTCTCGGAGGCGTCACTGAAGACATGAAGATCGATCTTGCTGTTGATCATGTCGACGGTCGGAGGGAAATAACTCCTGGGAAGGGTGATCTTGTGGAGCAGAGGAAGCTCTTGCTCCCATTCTCTCCATTTCTGGGTGAGGTCACCAGGGACAAAGTCGTCCCAGCCTTGCTCCTTCGTCCACAATTCCCGCACCAAGACCTTGGCTTTGGTGGTGAAGGGCAAGATGTGCCCTAGTGGATCGTACAGACTGGCGAGAGTGCGATAGATACTTCTTCGGGTAGTAGGCTGCGTCTCTGTGGGGGTACTCCGATAGTGCAGATAGTGCAGTCTGTCTTGCAGCGCCAGATGAGGCCAAGGGTCATCGCATGCGCATCTCCGGGGCCCTGCGCCACCCAGGTCTCGCTGCTTGCAGCATTGGCTTCAGGAGGGAGCTGACTAAGGACGGCAGGGTTGCTTCTTGCCCATTGGTGTAGGTCGAAACCCCCTTTGGCCAGTAGGGTTCTCAGCTCCGTCACCAGCTTCTTGGCTTCTCCTTCTGTGGTGACGCTTTGTAAACAGTTGTCTACGTAGAAGCACTTTCTCACACTATGACGGGCCTCCTCTGTTGCCTCGGCGTCTTCGAAGACATGACGCTGTAGCGCAAAGGTCGCGCAGCACGGGCTACACGTCGATCCGAAAGGCAGCACCTCCCACTGGTAGGTTGAAGGGTGTTCGTCATTAGGGTCATCCCTCCACAGGAACCTCAGCAGAGGCTTATACTCCTCCAGAAGCCGGACCTGGTGGAACATCCCTTTTATGTCCCCGCTGACTGCCACATGGTCCTGGCAGAACCGCAGGAGGACTCCAAGCAGGGATGGCCCTAGGGTGGGACCTGGGAGCAGACAGCTGTTGAGACACTGATTTCCGACCTGGAAGCTGCAGTTGAAGACCAGCCGGTTCTTTCCGTCGTGGCTAACCTTGTGGTGCGGCAGGTATCAAGTCTCCTTTGTCTCTTCAGTTCTGTTGTCGAGTTTCTTGACGTAACCAGCGATCACCAGCTTGTTCATCTCTTCTCTGTAGATCTCGGCTTGGTGAGGATCTCTGGCCAGTCTTCTCTCTGTGCTCTTGAGATAGTTGTTGCCCACCTCCTTCAGGACATGCAGGGTGGGCATGTCCTCTCTTCTCAGGAGTGGGGTGGCGTACCTTTGCACTCCTTCGATGTTTACTCTGACGGTCTTCTTCTCAAGGAGGGCCACAGCATACTTGTCCTCCTTCGACCTCACCATCTCTTTGTCATTCTTGAATAGCAGGGTGTCAAGCTGCCAGAGCCGCTCCACGTGGCTGAGGAAGGCCACGTCTGCTGAAGTCGCTTTACTGTAGAGGCACTGGCACTGGGTCTGAGCAGGTCTCTGGTTGGAGATGTAAAATGGACCTTGTAGGGTCCATCCCAGCCTGGTTTTGATGGCAGGACATCCTCTGGGTCCCAGGTAGACAGTTTCTACTGGAGTGATGAGGTCAATGTAGTGTGAGCCGATCAGGATCATCGGTGTTGCTCCACTGATCGGTGGTATCGGTAGGTTGTGGAGGTGCCGGTGCTTCTCTTGGAGCTGTGGGATGGGGTAGTCATACTGAGAGAGTGCGATCTGCTGACTGGTGAACACGTTGCTGATGGTGTACTGTCTGTCTGGTCGATCAGCCGATGAGATGGTGAGAGCGACCCGCTCAACGCTGATCTCCTTGACATCTCGATGAATCGTGCGGATGGTCAGCGCTTCTTGTGGGCCCTGGACACCCAGCTGAAGGGCCGCTGAATGTAGGAGCACCGTTTTCTCGGAACTGTCATCCAGCACAGCGTAGGTGTCTAACATCCGTCCTTGATGGTGTAGGTGGACTCGCACAATCTTCAACATAACTTTCGAGCTCCCACTCTTAGCCGGGTCCACGTACATGATCTTGGACTCTGTGTCAGCGACCTTCTCCTTGGTCCGCTGGTTGACATTGTGCAATACGTCCCAGTGCACAGCAGAACAACGGCCACATTTTCTTTTCGGGGTGCACTCTGACGCTCTGTGACCCTTGCGAGCACACCTCCAACACCTTTGGTCCTTCCGGATCCAGTCTCTTGCTTGGTCCGTGCTCAATCTTTTAAACTCCTCGCAGCTCAGGAGCCAATGTTCTTTGTCGCAGTGGTGACAATGTGGACTCTTCTTGTCTTTAGTCTGTTTTAAAACACTACCCTTGCTGATGACTTGTGACTGTTCTCATTCTGGCTCTCCAGCTGTGTGTATTACTGTAGCGGTTCTCCCTTGACCCTTTGCTCTGCTGTCCCTCTTCTCTCTGGGGGCAGGACATGGGAGGAGCGTGTCCAGGCTGAGACTGCGGACCTCATCCTTTAGAAAGGCTGCAAGATCGATCAGGGAGGACCCTGACTTATTCGGGTGGAGTCGATTCTGCAAGCATCGGAACCTCTCCTGTCTGAATGGAGGGAGCTTCTCCAGGATACGCTTTACGCTTGAGCTGCTGTTGAGCCCCTCATCGTAGAGTCCCTCATCTCCCTGGCACTTCAGTCCTCCAGTGAAGTGCCAGACAAACCCTATTCAGAATCCATAGTGGCCCTAGATGACCCACTATGGATTCTGAATAGGGTTTGTCAGACCAGCCAAACGCTGAGATCATCATGCGTGCCCTGGGAACGTGTTGCAGCAAGATGGCGTATTTGTACCTCTCATCATAAGTGTCAGTAAGGAGGGAGTCTAGGCACATACGCAGTTCCAGGTACTGGGCTCTGTCCTCCACCTTGAAGTTGGGGAAGGTGGGCGGCGCAACATATGGGAGCACTGGCTGTAGGTTAGGCAGAGCGGGGATCGCTGCAGTCTGGTTGGTCTTAGGTGAAGGTTGACAATTCAAGGGGGGTACCATGGTGTTAGTCTGTGTGGGCCATGACCACTGGTGAGCCACTGCGGGGGGTGCTGGAGCTGGAGGCTGCTGATCCCTCGGAGGGAATGTAATGTTGATGTGAGCAGGTTCTAAGCCCGGAGGGCCGAGGTTATGGCTCGAGGGTGAGAGTGTGGTCCTCTTCTGCTGCTCTACTGCCAGTCCCTCTAAGCGGTGGATCAGTGGTCCGTTTCCGTCTGGTTCCTCCAGAATCTGGTCCAGTTCGTATTTTTCTCTGCTGTGCTCCACTTTACTCTGATGATCCGGAGAATGTTCCCTTGAAGGTCTCTGTGACGTCCTCCTCGAGGGTCGGGCTGAAGGGTGCGGTGTGAGGCCCTGGATGACTTCGCCGATCAGCTGCATGGACTGTCTCATGGTGTTGTCACTTTGCTTTGCTAGCTCTTTCGCTGTTTGGTCGTTCTGTTTCGCTAGTTGTAGCATTGCCTGGATCATGGCCTGGGTCTGCTGCAACGAGGCTTGGGCCTGTAGCCGTTCCCTCTCCAGGGCGATTTCAGCCTGCTGGGCTATAACTTGGGCTTGCATGTGCTCCCTCTGCAGAGCTGCTTCATCCTGCCGGCGCGCTCTCTCTCTGAGGCTGAATGGTTGCTTTCAGTCTAGTTATATTATCTGCACTGCCACTAATGGGTCCATCAACTCGGGTGCTTTTCCTACAGTAGGCTAAACTAGCAGTGCTGTGGGTGCGTTGACCCATTGAGCTATAACTGGGAAGGGGTTCAGTGACATACTCATCTAGATACCTGGGCCTGTTCAGTGTACGTTTGGGGCGTGCCAGTCTGCCCTCAGAGTGTCCACTGCTAGCCATAATGGCTAAACTGAATCTTTATCCGGCTTGAAGGACCAAAACTGTAGTGGCGGCGACTAAGTATGAATTAAATTAAACAAAGGACTGTATCTTAGATAAATAAACCCAAATACAGGGCTGTGTATAGCCACCGGCGTACCTCTATGTACTTAGCAATTTAAAGTGGACACTCAATGAAATAACTGAGGGAGAGAGACAGATTGTAATCATAAAGGCAAATATTTATATGGGGAAATGAGTAGGGCAAAAAACACACAATGCAATATGAACAATCACAGTCATAGCCAACTAACTAAGTGGTACCGTTGCGGCCGGGTGGAGCTCTTTGGGGGGGAGTATGTCCTGGAGACGGAGGGTGATGACGACGATGATGATAGCTGTTCGAGGCCTCTCCATGGGGGGTCGAAACGAAGTAGAGGGGCGGGGGCGCCGCTGTACCGAAGATCGATGGATAACTTACAGTGACGATGTCCGCCGAAACAACGGCCGTCCCATCCTCGCAGACAGCCACCGACGAAGCTAGCTACCCGTTAGCCAGCTGTAGTATTCAGTATGTAGTGTATTCCTTTGTAGTCCTCTTCCTCTAGCGCACCCCACGCGGACTTATGTAATTGCCGAAACTCACGAGAAGTCCACACTCACGTAGCTGCGGCTGGATCCGGACGACGGAAAAACTACTCGGCACGAACCACTCCCGACACGAACTTCCCATCTGCTTCCGTACTCGGCGTGCACAAGCGACCAAGACAGGACGTGACATAACCACGCCACCCCAGAAAAGCAGGAGCGGACTACTGTAATGCAGCGAAAATGCATCAGAATACACTCAAACCTCAAACGGCATTCTACAACTACAATATAAGAAGTAGTACAAATGGATTCTCAACTTAAAACATTCCAGTTAAGGCAATATGGCATGTCACATTCAACGAAAATAATAAACAAATAAAATGGGAATGGGATTATGCAAGAACTGTAAACTGTAGACTTATGGGCTACTGAACAAACCAAATTCTAACATAACGTGAGCCTTCACTACAAGTACTGTACAAACCAGTAAAAACCAAATGAAACTGACAATAACACACACGCGCGCGCGCGCGCACGCACGCACGCAGATACACACACAGACAGACAGACAGACACAGACACACACACACACAGACAGACAGACACACACACACACACACAGACACACAGACACACACAGACACACACAGACACAGACACACACAGAGACACACACACACACACACACACACACACACACACACACACACCAACAATCACACTCTGAGACGGCGGCAAACTACTTGCCTAGAACAGACCTACAGAAACAAAGCATTTACCAGTCTACACAGTATCTATAGGACCTCAGCCTACACACTCTATCTATGGAATCTAAACAGGTCAATCAAACAGCCACACCGTGTATCTAGCACACATCACACATGAACAAACAAAAGAAAAACCCTGCACACCACCAACCTTACCCCCTGCACAAAGGGAGACCAAAGAGGCCCAGCCCCTTCAACTTCCTGTTTATATATGGTAGCCATCTTTACAAATCGCCCACTTCCTGTGTCACAGCTCCCCTACTGCCCAGGCCCAATCACTGCACCCACCATCAGCCTTGTCCATTCTCTTACATATGTGTAAATATGTAAATGTGTTGTCTAAAGCAGGTAATTTCAACGTTTTTCTGCACATGTGACACTACTGTACTGTTGCAGTCCGTCTGACCCTTGAAGAGGATCCCTCCTCTGCTCCTCTACCACTGAAAAGAAAGGAAGTTAAGGAGGTTTCCTCATTCAAATAGAGGGTGAAAGTGTCACATGCTGCAGATAATAATTTGATTTTACCCGCTCAATAATTTTACAAATAAAAGTATAAAATTAGAATTACATTTTTATTGTTAACAATCACAATAACAACAATAAAGACTATTGTAATTATTTTAACAAAATAACACTGTTCATATTATGACTGTTATTGCTATTATTATTCATAATGAGGATAATATCCATAATCTAAAATAAATTCACTGTCTCTTTTTCTATTCTAATTTATTTATGCTCTATGCTTCATACTTTCGTTAGTTGTACGGTTGCATTACATGCCAATTCTTCAATAAATCACAACACAATAGACAACAGACTGGGTCGACAGAAATCCATACAGTGCAAGCTGACTGAGCAAAATGGATAATAAAGAGAAAGAACATATGCAGGTTTCAGTATGCATGTGTTAAAACTGCAGTTTGAGCAGTATGTCTGTAGTTTTTTTCATGTCGTGTGGAGTACTAATATAAAAAGAATGAGTACCCTGAATGTTGCTGCCTTAGTAGAGGAGAAATTATTGTACTGAACGGTAACTGCAACGCAAAATTAAATGAATAATGACCTATATAATCATGAAAATAATCCCTGTGATTGCAGTCTTTCTAGATGACATGAGGTATAAAGGTGCTGACCGTTAACCATGCTGCAAAATACATCTACAAAATAATAATAATGATTATAAAATTAAGGAAATAAACCTTTATTCATTTCACTTCCTAAGTCAGGGAGTTGGAGTTAAAGGAAAATTTTAAAAGTGTGCATGTTTACCAGACAAGAATAAATAAAGGTGAGTAAATATATGTAGGGTCCAGCTACTCTGTAGATAAACCAATAAGTAATGAAATATCTTGACCTCTGCAGCATAAAAAAGTGACAATTATTTCTTTAATATCTCTCATCTAAATACATAGGTAACTGCAGAGGTCAAATGTGATGATGATGATGATGACAAAGAAAATACTGTCAACATTCATGACATCAAATAGCATCAAATTAGTAGACCTAATTAAAATCAAACTTATCAGATAAATTAACACTTGAACAAATGTGTGAAACAATTTTTGGGAAAAATGTGTTTGATGGACTTTTATAGACCAGGGGGCGACTGAGACATTTGGGCTTTTCTTATGGGAAACGATAGACTGTAAATAAATACATGGGGAGCTGCCATGTCGTCCATCTTTAAATACTGTCTGTGCTGTCCAGCTCATCCCTGTTGGTCCACAGTCTACCTGTCTACCTGTGCACACTCTGCTCGTGCACGTCACCGGAAGCTTTCTTAAGCTGCTAGCTGATAACTGCTAGCTTCACAGCTGCAAGTACTAGCATTAGCCATGTGTGTTGTTTGTGTCCAGTATGGTATGTTTACTGATATGTTCGTAATACCTGGAACGACGGACTGTTTCCAACTTGGTGTCTTTCTCTATATATTTTAGGGAGTTGGTTATCAGAGACTAGCTTTTATGGAGCTAGTTAGCAGCTAGTGCTGCTAGCTACTTTCCCTGGACAAGAGTTTGCATCACTGAACCTGGTTTCTGTTGGGTCATTTTTAAAATCCACTGTCAGCTACTTTTACCAATTTCTCATGATTAATAGTGTAGGAAAAAGCAGGGTGGTTTATCTCTCCTTGTAGGGTACTTATGTGTTTACTTTCCCTTACTTCAAATGTGAATGGTTCTTACACTAGACTCTTCCTGTACTTTACTCCTTAGGGCAAATGGTACTTATGCTAGTTTCTTTACTTCTTCACTATTGAAAGGTACCTCGTAACCAACTTCCCCTACTATAAGCAGGATTAAACCAGTTACAAGTGTCTGACTCCCAAGACAACTTAATATACCTTTCACCTGCTTTCCTGCGTGGTCGTAGCTGAGAGGAAGAGTTGACGAGGAAGTCAAAGAGATTTTCAGTTAAAACCTCTATTTAATGAGTGAGACAAAGAAGGTGGTACAGATCTGGGTTTCTGAGGCCTTGGGTGCTCCAGGAACCTCGCACAAGGCTAAGCCCAATCCTTTTATAGCTTTTACAAGTTTCACTTTCTAACTAGGCGTTGTCTTCTGGTCTTCGGGGTGTTGGATGTCATCAGTTCTTCTCTTCATTGGTTGATATTTGGTGAAAAGGGCGTCTTGAGGAGGCACACGGCACAATAAAGTGTTATTGTGTGCCCACCGGAGATATCTCCGGCCAAAGGAGATAAGGACACATTCCTGTACTCTGTGAATCTCTGTTCTTTGTTCATTTTTATCAGAATAAAGTGGTAGATCTCACAACTAGTAAAACTGTATATAACTGAATACATCATAACGTGTGTGTATAATTAAAACAAACCATAATTAGTAAAAATATCTGATAATAACAAACCATAATTAGTAAACATGTCTATGCTTGAAACAAATCATAAAATAGCACAAGCATGACCTTTCACATCTCAACAGGGCCTATCTATCATGTTAGGGAAAACAGAACCTCTTTTTCCCGCTGTGTGAAACCTTCCTATTGTCTCCTGGAGATACATAACTGCAATGAGCACAAATCTAATGGTTACAAAATGCTTAGGAACTATACAGGCTGAATCAACAAGAGTCTGGAGAAGAATACATTTTAATTTTACCATGCACTCTGAGCGTGTGAGACCTAGGCAGTAGGATGAGAATGATGTGACCTTAAAAAGAGAAATAAATTCCAGTCTGCAGCTTTTACGTGCAGCTGAAAAACCATCATTTAAGCAACACTTCTGGTTATATGATTTTTAAACTTAGGCTAATGAAAGCATAGCTACAATCTGACTAAATGCATACACAAAATCCTAACAATAGCTGCTAGAGCATTGCAAATTAAAATCATAACCACAATCAACAATGTGAAATCAGCTGATTTCACTGGTAAACAAACCTTCAGTAAACAGCTGCTGGTGCTGTTTAGTTGGCGTGAAAACTTGTGTACTCATGGCTTCAGACAACAGACAGAAACAGGATCAGGGTTGAAGTGATGGCACGCATTAAAAGGTGATATAATCATAGGAAATATTGTGTGTTTGCCTACAGTACAATCTGCAATATGAGCAACATCTGAGATGTTGTGTTTAATGTCACAGCAGAGGTGGTGTTTGCTGTTGTAGAAACAAGAGTAAACAGGCAGTGGAGCTGAGAAAGCAGACAAATTAAAGGACAAGTGACTAATGAATAACTCCTGGAGACAGACTGAGGTCAAAGTGGGTGAAATGATACTCTGCAGAGTTTACTGGAACACTTTACTTAAACATTAGAAAACACTTTTAGCAAAATGTCCATGGTTTTAAAGCTTCAAAAACACTTATAACACATTGATGTTCTGGGATTCACTTGCAGATCAGTGAGTGAAGTAAAGTTCAAAGCTTTTTTTCCACATTAATCATGAATAATGTAAAAACAAAAGTTGTATCGTAATCGTCTCATGTTTATTCACTCACACATACAGAAGTGCGTCAGAGGCTTGTCTGCTTTTTCACTCATATCTGCCTGCTTCTCTTTCACACTGTAGCCTCTGGCTGCCTTCATAGATCTTCCCACACAGAGCTGTAATTCATGGTCAGATCACATTCACATGTAGGCCGCACTAATAATTGACTGGACTGAGAAAAAAAGTCTGATCATTTAGATGAAGAAAGTTCAGTTCATGTCTGAGCTGTGTTCTTAAAGCTGAGAAAGGTTAATCACATTGTAGATTGTTTTTTTCTGGTATGGTCAGTCTTTTTCTTAGTGTAAAATCGAGCTCACACTGTCCCTGTCAGACCGAGGCATTGAGCACTGAAATCCAAAGATCCTTTTGTGACATATTTTTATCCTTATGCAGGCAAATGACTACACAGCTCACATTTGAATAACCTGAATTGCACCATACACACTGTTGTTTGGGCTCAGGCTGAAAATACCCTCCTGCTTTGTTCGCTGTCATTGATGTGGTGAATGTTTGTGCTCTGCAGATGCCTCATAGACTGCAAAATGACCAGTGGGCGGATTTAACATTGGCACAACATGAAGGCAAATGACTCAGACTCCAACATCAGGGATGTCGATAAAGAAAAAAAGGTGCCACATTAATATGTTAATTACAGTAAGTGGAGACTATGGACCACCAAAATGTTATGGTGTGTAGGCTGACGTACACTGTTGTTATTATCCGTGGAGCAAGACATTGCATCATTTGAAAGCATCATTGTATGGATATCCTCGCTCCTCTACACTCACAACTGCTGTTTGTTTAGTGGTTGAAAAAAATTGAAAAGGCTGTCAGATGCTAGCATTATTTCTTTTATTTTTTTTATAATTTACATGTAGTACACATGGGGAGCAATACAGATATGAGAATGGACACTCCCTTGTTCTATCTGTTTTTATCAGTCTGTTCAAGGCTGATTTCCATTGAACAAAGCTGGCTGAGGCTCAAGACATATAGACAATCAGATAAAGGATTTTTTTCTTCCCCTTACATGATATATATCACAGCATTACACCCATTGAACAGTATACACAGCCTTGCACTGAGCTTTACAGTAATGTGTATTAGTATGCAGAGCGCTTAAAAGCATAGATAGACAGCTTTTATTTTATTATTATGATTCAAATTATTTAGTGAAGCTGAGGGCAGTACGGTGGTGTAGTGGTTAGCACTGTCGCCTCACAGCAAGAAGGTACCGGGTTCGAATCCCGGGGTCTTTCTGTGTGGAGTTTGCATGTTCTCCCTGTGTATGTGTGGGTTCTCTCTGGTACTCCGGCTTCCTCCCACCATCCAAAAACATGCATGGGGATTAGGTTAATTGGTTAATTTAAATTGACTGTAGGTGTGAATGTGAGTGTGAGTGGTTGTCTGTCTCTATGTGTCCTGTGATGAACTGGACACTTGTCCAGGGTGTACCCTGCATTTCACCCTAAGACAGCTGGGATAGACTCCAACCCAACCTTTCTCCTAATAATAGGTCTCTTCTCCTTCTTTCTTTCTCCTTTTTGTTTTTGTTTGACATTTGAATGTAAAGCCAGTGGGATCAGTGCTGGTTAGAAACCTTCACAATGCTTTCTGAGAATGTCAGGTGGGAAATGGGCATCACAGCTTCAGTGACTCATCGCTCTCAAGCGACAATAATCACAATATTTTTGAGTAAAAATACAACTAATGAGAATTTAGGAAATATTTTATTAGCTTTCAATGGTGCTAAATTTTGATATCATAGCAAACAACTATTTGCTGTGTAACGATGTAGAGGGGGATGGTCCACCTGAGCAGAGAATGAAGTTGCTCTCCCTCTGTCTGTGTTTTTACTCAGCTTCTTGCTTTGTTGACACACTGGGCTGTTTGCCCTACTTTGCTAGCTCACAGCCACTCTCATACAGAGATTAATGCTGATAACGTTGTGGAGGTGCAGGTCCTGCCTCAGGTTAACTTTTGGTATATTGACAGCCTATGAGAGACAACAGAAAAGCTGCCAATCCTTTATTTAGTACTTTAGATGTTTATGGGACACTTATTGTATATGGGCCATGCTTTTACGGTGTCAGTAAACGGCATATATTTGCATATCAAATTTCTTTTATTGTTTATTTCTGTGTTTAAAAAAAAAGAAGGTGTGCCACACACCTCAGAGTCAAGTTTGCATCACAATTAACATGTCCTGGATTGTGTGGTTAACAAATTTATTAGGCCACTTTCCAGTGTAAATTGTTTGACTATTATTTATCTATCTATCATCTATCTATCTATATATATATATATGTGTGTATATATATATACGTATATATACGTATATATATACGTATATATATACGTATATTTACGTATATATACGTATATATACGTAAATATATATATATATATATATATATATATATATATATATATATATGCTAAAATATAAGTATCATTGTCATCCATTAATTTACTGCTTCACAAAAAAGCTGAAAAATATAGTTTTATAGACCATGAAATGAAATGAAGTTGAATAATGGGGCAAAATAGTCTTTTCACATGATGGCTACCTTTGGTTTCCATGTGAACAAATGGCATGATTTAAGTTTCTTACTATTTTACTAATTTGAAGGATTAACGTTGTCAGTATTTGGAAATACAAAACCTTTAATGTTTTCTATTTGGATTTGAAATAAAATATCCAATGCATTTCAGAAAAAAAAATGTCACAACATGCAACACACTTGATATTTTGGAACCAACACAAGCGAGTGCACACATTTCCAGGGATGTTTAGTTTTGTCAATGTTTCACTGTGAGGCAAGACGGAGCAAATACAGCTCACAAACACAGACCTAAAGCCTGTAATGTCCGAGGCATAATGCTACAGACTGGTTACCAAAATATCCCAACTCACCAACATTTCAGTCCTATAATTCTGTGTTTGTGCATGTTGGGAGGATAATTACCACAGTTTCCTTTAACTGCCATCAGACAAACAAAAGCTCACCATGAAGCTAAATAGATTATTAAACTTTTGCGTATGTAGATTCTTCATTCATAATTCAACTTCTGGTGAAATGTGTATTTCATGTGTTAGCTTGGATTGGCATAGAGGGAAGTCTTCCTAGCTCTTGTCAATGTGAACTGCTTTAGTCTTGTTTTCCTCTGGCATGTATTTTTGCTGTATAAATGTAGGAGCTGCTCCAGTGCTGTTAAATTTGCACAAAACGTGTGCCTGTCATTGCTCTCAACTGTAACTGGCTTGAGTACAATTGCACTTCATTAGAGTTATTCAGTAGTTTGCTACAGAACCAAAACCGTACAAACTCAATAAAATAAAGAAATAATTGTTGACTCATTACACTGTCGCCTTTTATTTTGCCATTGCCCCTTTTTCCCGAAAATATTATTTTGAGAATGAATAAAAGTAATACCACAGTGCAGAATTACTCTTTACAAGTAAAGGTCATGCATTCAGTTAATATACAAGCATACCAACATGAAATATACCAAAAGCAAGAAAAGTTAAAAGCACTCAAAATGGTTAATTTCAGAATATTATGTTATGATAATATTATTATTATAAATGTATTATGCATTACAACATATATACAGTGCTTAACAAATATATTAGAGCACCTGTCCTGTTTGTCTCAAAGAGCCTCCAGCATCATTTCAGAGCTTTAATTCACTCTTTTGTTCTCACTGAGTTCACTACGCTTTACCATTTTGAACAGGAGTGAGGAATTTAAACTGAATTCACCTTTTTTACACCCAAATTTGAGCCGGAACACTGGAATTCTGTCAGAAATTAATGAAGATTAACATAATAATAAACTTTGCTATATTTTTCTGGCAAAAACACACACTGGTGGATTAACCATTACAGAGACATTAATTAATTAGCAATACTGTTAATTTGGGGCAGCAGTGTGTGTGTGTTTACATGCATCATGTTTTAAAATAATACATAATGCACTTGTTGATTTTTGAAAAAACTTAGTTACTGTGGTTGTCCAGGTAACCAAATATGCAAATGAGGATAGAAGTTCCAGAATGCAACAGAACAGAAAATAGAAGACAACTGGGCTGTTTATCAGAACAGAACACATCCTGCTCATTTCACTCGTGGATTTCACTGTGAAAACATCTACTTTCTTGTGAGAAAAGTCAAGACAAAGTGTTTTTACTCACCAAGCCATCATATGATCATCATATATTACCCACCTTTATCTGCATAAAGTAAGTACACAAATACTGATAGATTATAGCTGATTAAACAAATCATTAAGCAGCTATTGTTACTTTTACCAAAACACATTTCACCAATGGTTTGTCAGCTGTCAATACAACACTTTTCTACAAAATCTTTAGAAATTTAAAGCACTTAATCTGCAGAGACCTGCTCCAGTTCATATTGTATCATATGTTATATTATTGGATTATTAATACTGATACATCAACATGTAAGCTGTATTTAAATGTCCTATGATGTGGTGAAACAAGTTTACCAGTTTTCAGTTTTTTATTTGTACTTTTGGATTATTCAGTCTTTAAAAAACACACCACAATGTTGACAATGAAAATGTTTCTCTGCAATTAGTAGGTTCAGTAGGTTAGTAAAAGCTATAGCTGTCAAAAAATGTCCAGTATTTTCCTTTAGTAGTGGTAATGGTGGTAGTAGTAGTAGTAGTAGTATTAGTAGTAGTGGTAATGGTAGTAATAGTAGTAGTGGTAATGGTGGTAGTAGTAGTAGTAGCAGTGATAATGGTGATAGTAGTAGTAGTTGTAGTAGTAGTAGTAGTGGTGATGGTGGTAGTAGCAGTAGCAGTAGTAGTAGTAGTAGTAGTAGTCGTAGTCGTGGTAATGGTAGTAGTAGTAGTAGTAGTAGTGGTGGTGGGTAGTAGTGGTGGTGGTGGTAGTGGTGGTAGTAGTAGTGGTAGCAGTGGTGGTAGTAGTGGTAGTGGTGGTAGTGGTGGTGGTGTGGTAGTGGTGGTAGTAGCAGTGGTGGTGGTAGTAGTGGTGGTAGTAGTGGTAGTGGTGGTGGTGGTGGTAGCAGTAGTGGTAGCGGTGGTGGTAGTAGTAGCAGTAGTGGTAATGGTAGTAGCAGTAGTAGTGGTAGTAGTGGTAGTAGTAGTAGTCGTAGTAGTAGTGGTAGTAGTAGTAGTAGTGGTAGTAGTGGTAATGGTAGTAGTAGTAGTAGTGGTATGGTATAGTAGTAGTAGTAGTAGTAGTAGTGGTAGTAGTGGTAATGGTAGTAGTAGTAGTAGTGGTATGATATAGTAATAGCAGTAGTAGTAGTAGTGGTAGTAGTAGTAGTGGTAGTGGTAATGGTGGTAGTAGTAGTAGTAGTAGTGGTAATGGTGGTAATAGTAGTCGTAGTAGTAGTAGTAGTAGTAGTGGTAATGGTGGTTATTTTTCAAAAAAAACTTAGTTACTGTGGTTGTCCAGGTAACCAAATATGCAAATGAGGATAGAAGTTCCAGAATGCAACAGAACAGAAAATAGAAGACAACTGGGCTGTTTATCAGAACAGAACACATCCTGCTCATTTCACTCGTGGATTTCACTGTGAAAACATCTACTTTCTTGTGAGAAAAGTCAAGACAAAGTGTTTTTACTCACCAAGCCATCATATGATCATCATATATTACCCACCTTTATCTGCATAAAGTAAGTACACAAATACTGATAGATTATAGCTGATTAAACAAATCATTAAGCAGCTATTGTTACTTTTACCAAAACACATTTCACCAATGGTTTGTTAGCTGTCAATACAACACTTTTCTACAAAATCTTTAGAAATTTAAAGCACTTAATCTGCAGAGACCTGCTCCAGTTCATATTGTATCATATGTTATATTATTGGATTATTAATACTGATACATCAACATGTAAGCTGTATTTAAATGTCCTATGATGTGGTGAAACAAGTTTACCAGTTTTTAGTTTTTTATTTGTACTTTTGGATTATTCAGTCTTTAAAAAACACACCACAATGTTGACAATGAAAATGTTTCTCTGCAATTAGTAGGTTCAGTAGGTTAGTAAAAGCTATAGCTGTCAAAAAATGTCCAGTATTTTCCTTTAGTAGTGGTAATGGTGGTAGTAGTAGTAGTAGTAGTATTAGTAGTAGTGGTAATGGTAGTAATAGTAGTAGTGGTAATGGTGGTAGTAGTAGTAGTAGCAGTGATAATGGTGATAGTAGTAGTAGTTGTAGTAGTAGTAGTAGTGGTGATGGTGGTAGTAGCAGTAGCAGTAGTAGTAGTAGTAGTAGTAGTCGTAGTCGTGGTAATGGTAGTAGTAGTAGTAGTAGTAGTAGTAGTGGTAATGGTGGTAGTAGCAGTAGTAGTGGTAGTAGTAGTGGTAATGGTGGTAGTAGCAGTAGTAGTAGTAGTAGCAGTAGTGGTAATGGTAGTAATAGTAGTAGCAGTAGTAGTGGTAGTAGTGGTAGTGTGGTGGTAATGGTGGTAGCAGTAGTGGTGGTGGTGGTGGTGGTGGTGGTGGTGGTCGTAGTAGTGGTGGTGGTGGTAGTAGTGTGGTGGTAGTGGTGGTGGTGGTAGTGGTGGTAGTGGTGGTGGTGGTGGTAATGGTGGTAGTAGTAGTAGTGGTAGTGGTGGTGGTGGTGGTGGTGGTGGTAGTAGTAGTAGTGGTATGATATAGTAATAGCAGTAGTAGTAGTAGTGGTAGTAGTAGTAGTGGTAGTGGTAGTATTTGTAGTAGTGGTAGTAGTAATAGTAGTAGTAGTAGTGGTGGTAGTAGCAGTAGCAGTAGTAGTAGTAGTGGTAGTGGTTATGGTGGTAGTAGTAGTAGTAGTAGCTGTAATGGTGGTAATGGTAGTAGTAGTAGTACTGGTAATAGTAGTAATAGTGGTAGCAGTAGTAGTAGTAGTGGTAGTAGTAGTAGTAGTAGTAATGGTAATGGTAGTAGTAGTAGTAGCAGTAGTAGTAGTGTATTGGTAGTAGTAGTAGTGGTAGTGGTTATGGTGGTGGTAGTAGTAGTAGTAGTAGTATTGGTAGTAGTAGTGGTAGTAGTAGTAGTGGTAGTAGTGGTAGTGGTGGTAATAGTAGTAGCAGTAGTAGTAGTGGTATTGGTAGTAGTGGTAGTAGTAGTAGTGGTAGTGGTAATGGTGGTAGTAGTAGTAGTAGTAGTGGTAATGGTGGTAATAGTAGTCGTAGTAGTAGTGGTAATTGTGGAAGTAGTAGTAGTGGTAGTAGTAGTAGTAGTGGTAATGGTAGTAGTGGTAATGGTGGTAGTAGTAGTAGTGGTAATGGTGGTAGTAGTAGTAGTAGTGGTGGTAGTAGTAGTAGTAGTACTGGTAGTGGTAGTAGTGGTAATGGTGGTAGTAGTAGTGGTAATGGTGGTAGTAGTAGTAGTAGTGGTAATGGTGGTTATTTTTCAAAAAAAACTTAGTTACTGTGGTTGTCCAGGTAACCAAATATGCAAATGAGGATAGAAGTTCCAGAATTCAACAGAACAGAAAATAGAAGACAACTGGGCTGTTTATCAGAACAGAACACATCCTGCTCATTTCACTCGTGGATTTCACTGTGAAAACATCTACTTTCTTGTGAGAAAAGTCAAGACAAAGTGTTTTAACTCACCGAGCCATCATATGATCATCATATATTACCCACCTTTATCTGCATAAAGTAAGTACACGAATACTGATAGATTATAGCTGATTAAACAAATCATTAAGCAGCTATTGTTACTTTTACCAAAACACATTTCACCAATGGTTTGTTAGCTGTCAATACAACACTTTTCTACAAAATCTTTAGAAATTTAAAGCACTTAATCTGCAGAGACCTGCTCCAGTTCATATTGTATCATATGTTATATTATTGGATTATTAATACTGATACATCAACATGTAAGCTGTATTTAAATGTCCTATGATGTGGTGAAACAAGTTTACCAGTTTTTAGTTTTTTATTTGTACTTTTGGATTATTCAGTCTTTAAAAAACACACCACAATGTTGACAATGAAAATGTTTCTCTGCAATTAGTAGGTTCAGTAGGTTAGTAAAAGCTATAGCTGTCAAAAAATGTCCAGTATTTTCCTTTAGTAGTGGTAATGGTGGTAGTAGTAGTATTAGTAGTAGTGGTAATGGTAGTAGTAGTAGTAGTGGTAATGGTGGTAGTAGTAGTAGTAGTAGCAGTGATAATGGTGATAGTAGTAGTAGTTGTAGTAGTAGTAGTAGTGGTAATGGTGGTAGTAGCAGTAGCAGTAGTAGTAGTGATAATGGTGGTAGTAGTAGTAGCAGTAGTAGTAGTAGTAGTCGTAGTAGTGGTAATGGTAGTAGTAGTAGTAGTAGTAGTAGTGGTAATGGTGGTAGTAGCAGTAGTAGTGGTAGTAGTAGTGGTGGTGTGGTGGTGGTAGCAGTGGTAGTGGTGGTGGCAGTGGTGGTAATGGTGGTAATAGTGGTAGCAGTGGTGAGGTGGTGGTGGTAGTGGTCGTGGTAGTGGTGGTGGTGGTGGTAGTGGTGGTGGTGGTGGTGGTGTGGTGGTAGTAGTAGTAGTGGTATGGTATAGTAGTAGTAGTATTAGTAGTAGTAGTGGTAGTAGTGGTAATGGTAGTAGTAGTAGTAGTGGTATGATATAGTAATAATAGTAGTAGTAGTAGTGGTAGTAGTAGTAGTGGTAGTGGTAGTATTTGTAGTAGTGGTAGTAGTAATAGTAGTAGTAGTAGTGGTGGTAGTAGCAGTAGCAGTAGTAGTAGTAGTGGTAGTGTTTATGGTGGTAGTAGTAGTAGCAGTAGTAGTAGTGTATTGTAGTGTATTGGTAGTAGTAGTAGTGGTAGTGGTTATGGTGGTAGCAGTAGTAGTAGTAGCTGTAATGGTGGTAATAGTAGTAGTAGTAGTAGTAGTAGTAGTGGTAATAGTAGTAATAGTGGTAGCAGTAGTAGTGGTGGTATTGGTAGTAGTAGTGGTAGTAGTAGTAGTAGTAGTAGTGGTAATGGTAGTAGTAGTAGTAGCAGTAGTAGTAGTGAATTGGTAGTAGTAGTAGTGGTAGTGGTTATGGTGGTGGTAGTAGTAGTAGTGGTAATGGTGGTAGTGGTTATGATGGTAGTAGTAGTAGTAGTAGCTGTAATGGTGGTAATAGTAGTAGTAGTAGTAGTAGTAGTGGTAATAGTAGTAATAGTAGTAGCAGTAGTAGTAGTTGTAGTGGTAGTAGTAGTTGTAGTAGTAGTAGTTGTAGTAGTGGTAGTGGTGGTATTAGTAGTAGCAGTAGTAGTAGTGGTATTGGTAGTAGTGGTAGTAGTAGTAGTGGTAGTGGTAATGGTGGTAGTAGTAGTAGTAGTAGTGGTGGTAGTGGTGGTAATAGGTAGTCGTAGTAGTAGTAGTGGTAATTGTGGAAGTAGTAGTAGTGGTAGTAGTAGTAGTAGTGGTAATGGTAGTAGTGGTAATGGTGGTAGTAGTAGTAGTGGTAATGGTGGTAGTAGTAGTAGTAGTAGTAGTAGTGGTAGTAGTAGTAGTAGTAGTACTGGTAGTGGTAGTAGTGGTAATGGTGGTAGTAGTAGTAGTAGTAGTAGTAGTGGTAATGGTGGTAGTAGTAGTAGTAGTAGTGGTAATGGTGGTTATTTTTCAAAAAAAAACTTAGTTACTGTGGTTGCCCAGGTAACCAAATATGCAAATGAGGATAGAAGTTCCAGAATGCAACAGAACAGAAAATAGAAGACAACTGGGCTGTTTATCAGAACAGAACACATCCTGCTCATTTCACTCGTGGATTTCACTGTGAAAACATCTACTTTCTTGTGAGAAAAGTCAAGACAAAGTGTTTTAACTCACCGAGCCATCATATGATCATCATATATTACCCACCGTTATCTGCATAAAGTAAGTACACAAATATTGATAGATTATAGCTGATTAAACAAATCATTAAGCAGCTATTGTTAGTAAAAGCTATAGCTGTCAAAAAATGTCCAGTATTTTCCTTTAGTAGTGGTAATGGTGGTAGTAGTAGTAGTTGTAGTAGTAGTAGTAGTGGTAATGGTAGTAGTAGTCGTGGTAGTAGTAGTAGTGGTAATGGCAGTAGTAGTAGTAGTAGTAGTAGTAGTGGTAATGGTGGTAGTAGTAGTAGTGGTACTAGTAGGGGTAATGGTGGTGGTAGTAGTAGTCGTGGTAGTGGTAATGGTGGTGGTAGCAGTGGCAGTGGTAGTAGTGGTTGTGATGTGGTGGTGGTAGTAGTAGCAGCAGTAGTAGTAGTAGTAGTGGTGATGTGGTGGTAGTAGCAGTAGTAGTAGTAGTAGTGGTAATGGTGGTAGTAGCAGTAGCAGTAGTAGTGGTAGTAGTAGTGGTAATGGTGGTAATGGTAGTAGCAGGTAGTGGTGGTGGTAGTAGTAGTCATGGTAGTGGTGGTGGTAGTAGTGGTAGTGGTGGTGGTATGGTGTAGTGGTAGTAGTGGTGGTAGTAGTAGTTGTAGTAGTGGTAGTGGTAGTAGTAGTAGTAGTTGTGGTAGTGGTGGTAGTAGTAGTAGTAGTAGTAGTAGTAGTAGTGGTAATAGTAGTAATAGTGGTAGCAGTAGTAGTGGTGGTATTGGTAGTAGTAGTGGTAGTAGTAGTAGTAGTAGTAGTAGTAGTGGTAATGGTAGTAGTAGTAGTAGCAGTAGTAGTAGTGTATTGGTAGTAGTAGTAGTGGTAGTGGTTATGGTGGTGGTAGTAGTAGTAGTGGTAATGGTGGTAGTGGTTATGATGGTAGTAGTAGTAGTAGTAGCTGTAATGGTGGTAATAGTAGTAGTAGTAGTAGTAGTAGTGGTAATAGTAGTAATAGTAGTAGCAGTAGTAGTAGTGGTATTGGTAGTAGTAGTGGTAGTAGTAGTAGTGGTAGTAGTGGTAGTGGTGGTAATAGTAGTAGCAGTAGTAGTAGTGGTATTGGTAGTAGTGGTAGTAGTAGTAGTGGTAGTGGTAATGGTGGTAGTAGTAGTAGTAGTAGTGGTAATGGTGGTAATAGTAGTCGTAGTAGTAGTGGTAATTGTGGAAGTAGTAGTAGTGGTAGTAGTAGTAGTAGTGGTAATGGTAGTAGTGGTAATGGTGGTAGTAGTAGTAGTGGTAATGGTGGTAGTAGTAGTAGTAGTAGTAGTAGTGGTAGTAGTAGTAGTAGTAGTACTGGTAGTGGTAGTAGTGGTAATGGTGGTAGTAGTAGTAGTAGTAGTAGTAGTGGTAATGGTGGTAGTAGTAGTAGTAGTAGTGGTAATGGTGGTTATTTTTCAAAAAAAAACTTAGTTACTGTGGTTGCCCAGGTAACCAAATATGCAAATGAGGATAGAAGTTCCAGAATGCAACAGAACAGAAAATAGAAGACAACTGGGCTGTTTATCAGAACAGAACACATCCTGCTCATTTCACTCGTGGATTTCACTGTGAAAACATCTACTTTCTTGTGAGAAAAGTCAAGACAAAGTGTTTTAACTCACCGAGCCATCATATGATCATCATATATTACCCACCGTTATCTGCATAAAGTAAGTACACAAATATTGATAGATTATAGCTGATTAAACAAATCATTAAGCAGCTATTGTTAGTAAAAGCTATAGCTGTCAAAAAATGTCCAGTATTTTCCTTTAGTAGTGGTAATGGTGGTAGTAGTAGTAGTAGTAGTAGTAGTAGTGGTAATGGTAGTAGTAGTCGTGGTAGTAGTAGTAGTGGTAATGGCAGTAGTAGTAGTAGTAGTAGTAGTGGTAATGGTGGTAGTAGTAGTAGTAGTACTAGTAGAGGTAATGGTGGTAGTAGTAGTCGTAGTAGTGGTAATGGTGGTAGTAGCAGTAGCAGTAGTAGTAGTAGTTGTGATAATGGTGGTAGTAGTAGCAGCAGTAGTAGTAGTAGTAGTAGTGATAATGGTGGTCGTAGTAGCAGTAGTAGTAGTAGTGGTAATGGTGGTAGTAGCAGTAGCAGTAGTAGTGGTAGTAGTAGTGGTAATGGTAGTAATAGTAGTAGCAGTAGTAGTGGTAGTAGTAGTAGTCATAGTAGTAGTGGTAGTAGTAGTAGTAGTAGTGGTATGGTATAGTAGTAGTAGTGGTAGTAGTAGTAGTTGTAGTAGTGGTAGTGGTAGTAGTAGTAGTAGTTGTGGTAGTGGTGGTAGTAGTAGTAGTAGTAGTGGTAGTAATGGTAGTAGTAGTGGTAATGGTAGTAGTAGTGGATAATGGTAGTAGCAGTAGTAGTGGTAGTGTTAGTAGTGGTAAGGGTAGTAGACCTGTTCTTAAATCATTTTCTTATTAATGTTTGTCACAGGTTCCAAGACTTTCAGACAGAATGAAGCACAAGTTATTCTTTACAGAGACAGCTGACAACATGTCTGAAGATAGCATGGTTCTTTTGGATGAGGGCAAATACAGAGCATTGCTTGAAGACAACAATGATGTATTCGGTATTCACTCCACTTCGGCTCTTTCTGCTCCACTTGTTGATATTGTTGAGCAACAATTGATTCAGTTTGTGGACAATCTGAGTAAAGAAAACCCTCAGTGCAACCCCATAGAATCAGCTCCGCCAAGTGACCTGAGCAGTCCTGCAGGACCTCAAAATCCAGGACAGGACTTCAGTGTCGACCATCAGCTGGCTGAAAGTTTGAACAGAGCATATGCTGGGTGCACCACCCTGGGAGCAGCTCCCTCCATCTATGTGCAGCCACATCCAGTCATATCCATTCCGACACTGAATGTTGGACAAGCTGCTCCCATCATTGTCATGCAGCCTGGTCCCCTGCATGGTCAGCCAGATGCTAACAGCCAGGGACAGATCAGATTTAAGGTGGGATATAAGTTTATGTTAGGGATAGATCATCAAAAAAACCAAATCATATCAGTCAGAGCCAAAAGGACAGGCAGAGTAATCGATTAGTCGATCTGCAACTGTTTTGATAATTGATTCATTTTTCATTTTTTAAGTGACAATGACCATTTGGCCTGTTGGTCAGAGCAATAAGATATTTTGAAGATGTCATCTTGGGCCAAACAATTAGCCGCTATTAATAAATAATGAAAATGATTTGGTTACAGCCCAAGTATCAGTCAGTGGAGGATGCATTAGAACAACAGAATGACAGAAAACAACCTATTTCAATCCAGTCTGAATTCAAAATTATATTTTCTATGAATGGAAAACTTTCCAAATGTGTGCATGAGGCTGTTCTGGATGTGTATACCTTGTCCTGCAGAAAAATGACAGATTTTAGAAGTATTTACTGTAGGAGATGACATGTAGCTCTGATGATTTATGTGTTATATGAAGTGTCAGAGTTACAGGTGTCAGCCTGGTAGACAGGTGACTCCACTGCATCTTGTTTATCCACCTCCTCTGCGTGTTTGTGTCTCCAGAAAAACGTGTCATCGACGGAGGTCCCTAAAAGATACAGGCTGTGCCAGCATCATACTGGACAAAGGTAAATAACACGCACACACAGAAGTGTACACAGATATTTGGCCACTGTCTGCCTCATCAAGTAGTTCTCTCTATTCAAAATTCAACAGGAAGTAAGTGAGCTCTGGCCAGCTTTGGTCCAAATATACTTTCTTTTTCATGATCTGCGGCAGTCGTCACCAACTCAAAACAAAACCACATTCCCCTTGAATATTATTATTATTACTATAATCAGTTTTTTTAATGGGTTTAATGCATTTCACCCTATGATACTGTTTACTGTTTTCCTGAAAGTCTTTTTTCCTGTTTTTCTCTCATAGAAAGAGAAAGTATGGAGAGGAGCAGAAGGATGATGGCCAATATGTAAAGAAGCCGCCCAACGCCTTCATGCTGTTCATGAAGGAGCAGAGGCCAAACGCGAAGACCACACTGACCAGCGAAGGTACGGCAAGAGTACATGCCACCCTGGGTCAGATGTGGAAGTCACTGTCCGCTGATGAGCAGGCCAAATACTACCAACAGGCAGACGAAAAGAAACGTCTGCATGCACAGCAACACCCTGACTGGTCGGCCAGCCTCAACTATGTATGTATGCTCTGCAAACATAAGTTATGAAACAAAGTCACTGAAAAGAATCTTGTTTTAAGTTTGTTGCTTTTTGTGTAGGGCAAAAAGAAACGTCAGGACGGACAGGAAAAAGGCCTCAAAAAAACACAGAAGGTGAGTCAATATTTCTGTAGATCACAGCGTGTTTTCACGTGAGATGGGATGAAAAGTGGATTAAACTGCACTATGTTGGATCACAGTTGGTCAAATTACACAGAATAAGAAGCAGCATCTTTTACCATGTTTTAAAAAGGACTGATCAGTGTTTCTGTTTGTTTGCATCGCATCAACCTCCACAGAGGTCACTAAGAAGGCCAAGGAGCCACGAGTGACGACAGACAATTTTCCCCACCAACAAAGACATGTGACGGAGTTGCTGCCCTCCACCTCGTACACAGGTGTGATGGGGGCTACTCATCCACAAGTACATTGGATGGAGTCGCTGCCCTCCACCTCGTACTCTGGAGTGATGGCGGCTCCTCACCCATGGACCGGACCAATGGTGCAGCATCCTCACTTAAAGGATCTGAACACCATAAACCTCTCTGACTGGCTCCACTAATGATGGACTCTCGTGCTGCTCTGGCTGCAGCACAAACAACATCAACATCCAGAGACAGGATGGAGGTGTAAGAACTTGGCAAAACCACAGGAAGAAGGAACCCAAGCGCTCAACTCAAAGCAAAGTAACAACAAAGGTTTTATTACCATCGGGCTGACCCCTTCTGGTTTGACTCTGCTGACATGGAATGTGGGATGTACTTTGAAGAAGCGGGGGAGGCGCAGACGAACCGACGCCGGGTTCACCACCTTGGTGATGGGGTATGGACCGATGAATCTGGGTGCCAACTTCTTGGAGACTTCACGCAGGGGGAGGTCAGGGGTGGAAAGCCATACTCTCTGTCCATTCTGGTAGACTGGCGCTGGTCTTCTCCGGCGGTCCGCTGCCTTCTTCATGCCCACCACGCTGCGCTGCTTGCACTCTGCAAGTAGCTT
Source organism: Synanceia verrucosa (assembly GCA_029721515.1). NCBI lineage: Eukaryota > Metazoa > Chordata > Actinopteri > Perciformes > Synanceiidae > Synanceia > Synanceia verrucosa. The sequence goes on from CM056552.1 coordinate 29,165,900, forward strand.
CCCACACCCGGTGAGCCCGCTGGACCAGGGTATGCGCTGACGGGACAGAAACCTCGTTCTCCAGGTCAGGAAAGGCTGGTGGCTGGTAACCATACACACAGTGGAAAGGGGAGATCTTGGTGGCTGCCGAAGGCAGGGAGTTATAGGCGTAATCGACCCAGGGAAGAAGCTTGCTCCAAGAGGCGGGATTCTGGGTAATAAGGCAGCGCAGGCAGGGCCTCAGTACTTGATTCAGCCGTTCAGTTTGTCCATTAGACTGAGGGTGATAGCCCGAAGAAAGGCTCACAGAAGCTCCGATAAGGCTGCACAACTCCCTCCAAAACCTTGACACAAACTGAGGTCCTCTGTCGAAGACAATGTCTGTGGGGAAACAATGAATACTAAAAACCCGACTGAACATGACTTCTGCCGTCTCTTTAGCTGACGGCAACTTAGGCATGGCAATGAAAGGTGTCATTTTTGAAAACCTGTCCACCACCGTGAGAATGGCGGTGTTTCCGTTGGAGCAGGGTAGTCCTGTGACGAAGTCCAGAGCGATGGCAGCCCAGGACGGCTGGGCACGGGAAGTGGCTGGAGGAGACCTGCTGGTTTCTGCGCTGCAGACTTATTTCGGGCACACACGGAACACGCCTCCACATATTCCCTGACGATCTTCTCCATAGCTGGCCACCAAAACTGCTGGCGAATAAAAAACAGTCCTTTTAATACCAGGATGGCAAGTGAGGTGAGATGTATGGGCCCAATGTACCACCTGCGACCGCAGCCCCTCAGGCACATACAGCCTATTGGGAGGGCAGCCCTCTGGTGGTGGGGTTTCCCCATTGGCTTGTTTTACCTCATTTACTATTGGCCAAGATACTGCTCCTATCACACAGTTGCGTGGCAGGATAGGTTCAGGCGTCTTGGCAACAGACTCCGTACAGCCGTGTGTCAGGCGTCAGGCTTGACGTTTTGACTCCCGGGCCTATTAGAGAGGGAAAAATTGAATCAATTAAAAAACAAGGACCATCTGGCTTGGCGTGAATTTAGTCTCTTGGCCTGTCAAATATACTCCAGATTCTTGTGGTCCGTCCACACCAGAAAGGGCTGCTGGGCCCCCTGCAGCCAGTGACACCACTCTTGCAGTGCCACCTTTACCGCCAGCAGCTCTCTGTTGCCCACGTCATAGTTTCTCTCAGCCTGAGATAGTTTCTTGGACAGGATTGCACAGGGGTGCATCTTGCCGTCTGTCGCTGATCTTTGGGATAGAACCGCCCCGATCCCCACGTCTGAAGCATCCACCTCCACCACAAACTGTCTGGTCGGGTCAGGCTCAGAGAGAATGGGGGCTGATGTGAATCATACCTTGAGCTGCCGGAAAGCAGCATCAGCTGCCGGGGTCCACTGGAAGGAAGACTGAGGAGAGGTTAATGTATGTAGAGGAGCCGCGATGGTGCTATAGTTCCGAATGAACCGACAGTAGAAGTTAGCAAATCCTAAGAGTTGCTGAACCTTCTTCCGGTTATTCGGAACTCTGCCACTCTGCAACAGCTTTTACTTTAGCCGGATCCATCTGTATCGACCCAGGGGCTATGATGAAGCCCAGGAAAGATACTGAGTTGGCATGAAACTCACTTCTCTGCCTGAACATACAATTGATTTGCTAACAACTTGTGTAGCACCTGGCGCACATGTTGCACATGGGTTTCAAGATCAGGGGAAAAGATCAGAATGTCATCAATGTACACACACAAACCTGTTCAGGTACTCTCTTAAAACAACGTTCACCAAGTTCTGAAACACCCCTGGGGGGGTTGGAAAGACCAAAAGGCATCACTAAGTATTCATAGTGTCCAGACGGTGTATTAAAACACGTTTTCCACTCATCCCCTCCCTTATGCGTACAAGATGGTAAGCGTTACGTAGGTCTAGCTTGGTGAAAACCTTCGCGCCTCGAAGCTGTTCGAAAGCTGACATGAGAGGGAGGGGCACCTGTTCTTGATTGTGATTTCATTGACAGGAGCATAGTCAATGCAGGGCCTGAGAGACCCATCCTTCTTACCCACAAAGAAGAAGTCCGCTCCTAGCGGGGAGGAGGACGGCCTGATGATGCCTGTCTGTAGGGAGGTCTGTATGTAATTGTCCATGGCCTCTCTTTCCGGGCCGGAAATGGAATAGAGCCTCCCCTTGGGCAAGGCCGCCCCCGCTCGTTGCTCGATGGCACAGTCATAGGGTCTGTGGGGAGGCAAAGAAGTGGCCTTCACTTTACTAAAGGCCTGGCCGAGATCATGATAGCATAGCGGCACAGAAGATAAGTCAACATTGTCATCCGTGGAAGCTGTTTCAGGTGAGGATGACACTGACCCAGACTCCGGCCCAACACCACCCGCTAGGACTCTCTTGCCACTGCTTAAACAATGATTCTCACGTTCTTTAGACCACCCCCTTACCAACCCCGATTTCCATTCAATAGCAGGATTATGTCTGCAATAAAAACACAGGCCCTGCTGGAGGCACCGCTGTCGTTCCTCAGGGGTGAGTCGGACCCGACCAACCTGCAGACCAGACTCTGGTGATCCATGGGCGTACACCGTCCACTACCGCTGAATGCTACTGGTCCTACCTCCCGCCCGGTGCTGGTCCCTGGTGCTCCATGCCTCCGGTGGCGACGGTCCCGTATCCAGTTGTCCATACGGACAAAGACAAAGAGCTTCCCCCAAGATCACAAACTTTACTACACAAGCAGCACAATTAAAACAAATCAAAATACTACCTAACCAAACCCAGTTAAAGTGCAAGCAGGGGCACTACAGGATGGCTAGGCGTGGCTGCAGTCGGGGAGGAAAAAGTGGGCAGAGTACTCACCATGCTCCGTACCAAACACACGCACATAAAAATAACGAAACTGCCAGGAAAAACTATAAAGTGTGAGGGACGTGCAAAATTACCACAACACACGCACAAACTTAAAGGGGGTGTGAAGCAAGGATGAGAAGCTCCGAACACCGATCCCTCCACCGTCGGGACAGCCACGCTATCACCCGTCAAAAAAAAAAAAAAAAAAGGAAACAGGAAATGTGTTAAAACCACAATGGACTGCTGCAATGGGCCATTAAAGTATCTTGGGGGAAGAAAGGGGCCACCTAATAGAAAATTAACACTGATAATAAAGTAGAACTAGACAAAAAATTCCTGAAGAAATTTTAATATGTGCCTGCACACATGACGCCGGACCCACGCGACGCCGGGCCATGTAGGCCCAGCCTGATGCATGCTGACCCTCTCCTGCACCGAAGCACGCACTTCGTGCGTGCCTATCCCGAATTCATGATGTGAACAAACACACCGAAGCACGCACTATGTGCGTGCCTGTTCCAGATTAATGTTGCAAACAAACAAACTTTGTTTCCTGTGAAGCTTAAATCAGAGTTTGGGGCTTTTATTTTGAAAGGACAGTCATTGCCACAGCTTCCTGTGAGGAAAAAAGTTACCCCTCCGAAGTTTGGGGCTTTTATTTTGAAAAACCAGACTTTTATTTTGAAGGAAACAGCCTGAGCTTCCTGTCTGTGTGTGTGATCAATGATGTCATCCACTCTCTGTATCTTTGGTAATGGGCAATCAGAAGCCTGTATCATATCATCACCTAATCTCTATATATGTATCTATGTGGATCCCCCACCTGACACACACAGCTATGCCACTGATTATGAGCTGACCTGTCCAATCACCTCTCGTATAAAAAAAACTATAAGGAGTAGAGCTTAGATTTTTGCATGTGAATGATGCTATGGTGATGGAGGTTCATGCATATCACTTAATTCTGCTGGCCACCCCTGCATGGCTTCGACACCCCATGGGGCACCCCTATGGAAAAGTCTAGGCGCCCCTGGTCTGACTCCCACACTGGCTCCCATTGACTGCCATTGATTTCAAGCTGAGTCGGACCATGCCAAACTCCTCTAAATAACTCCCCAACCGTAAGGCGTACAGCTTTGGGGTTTGGACCGTAGGCGGCAGGAGCTCGCGAGGATCGCAGCGATGTAAATTTTACGTCTCTAGCCCACTCAGAAGCCCGTCAGCGGCAGGTTAAACACAAGAGGTTTTCCTGCTTTCTCACGCCTTTTCCTCTGAAAATTAACATTGGGCCCAATGGAGAGATTTTGGGAGGTGCTGCCCTAATTAAGGGTCTGGAGCCAAAACCATAAATCTCAGAGACATAAGAGACACATCGCTACGACCGGGACGAAATTTCCAACGTTTTGCTGTAAAAATTATGTCGGTGGAGTAAACGTAGCCCTCACAATCGCGGTTTAAAAAAAAAAAACTCAGACGATTCTGAAACTGCTCTCCACTCTAGGTGTGTAGTTGTGTCACTCTAGTGCACGCAATAGACACCCATGTTAAAGGCTGATTTTTGAAGATTTCATGGTCTGGAAAAAGTTGAAATGCTGAAGAAACTATAAATTTTTTTAATTGAAGATGAATTATGAATATGTTGCCAGGAAAATTTGCTGCGTTTTGCAAGTTAAATGGAGTTTCTAGGTGAAAGTATGAGGGAGCTGTGACTGTTTGTTTGCTGAAGAAAAAAGTTTGAAGTCTGACCCTTTCCCCATTCATTCCTATGGGACTTTTTTCGGCGGTTTTTGGGGTCTAGCATCGCCACGGTAACTGCTTTGACGGAGAAAAGTAATAGCCATCGTGGCACGATCGAGACGCACGATTTGATATATCTCATGCCTGGGTGCACCTTACGGTACGACCCGCATTAATTGCCGAAGAATGCGTCTATAATAATAATAATAAAAAAAGAAACCCTCGTCCTGGATACTAATAAGCGCGTTGCTGGCTTAAAACACTGTGTTTTTATGATGTTTGGATGGATTTTTGGGTATTTTTGGTATTTTTATCATTTTACATCACATATGTGTGTTTTGGACCTACTACAAGCATTTATGGCAGGCTTCGCCTGCCATAAATGCTAAGACACTTGGGGCCTCCCCCCCAAAAGGAATAGTAATATGTGCCGCCGTGCTCGCAAGGCTGGCTTCGCCAGCCTTGCTCGACGGCAGGCACATAATTACAAAATGAAATAAACAACCAATAGAAACAAAACAGCAGTGACAGAGGACAACCAGGAAATAAAACCTAAAATATATCAAAGAAAAAGGAAAAGTAAGCAAACGCACAGACATAAAACATACTGATAAGAAACCCACGCCTTACCACAACACATGTGGAGACCTATCACTCTCAAGGAGTGTAACAGCAATGGCAGCAAAGGGAAAGGCAACACTTAGTCTGCCAGCTTATATAACTTAGTGGTTAATTAGTGGAAGGAGCTGGCTGCTACTGAACCCTACGGTGACCCAGGAAGGACATTTACTACCAGTCACACATAGTCAGCAACTGTCCTATTGCCTTGTGTGAGTCTCTTGAGTGCTCGAGCTGCCTGCCTACCCGGCCGAGTATGGTCAAAAACCCTGCGCAGCTCGGCAATGAACTGCTCCGGTGATGAGTAGAGCGCTGAGTCCCGAGCCCACTCCGCTGTGGCCCAAGCTGCCGCTCTTCCTGTCAGGTGGGACGTTATGAATGCAACACGCGACTGGGGAGTGGGAAAGGCATCTGGGTTCATCTTGAAATGCAAGTCACATTGAATCAAGAACGATCTACATAGTTCAGACTCACCAGAGAACTTCTCTGGAGGTGCCAAGCGAGGCGGTGTTTGAACAACCACGGGTGCGGCAGCAGCGGGCAGGCTCTGTCTGGGGGTAGCAGGAGGCAGGGGAGCTGATGGCTGAGAATGCAGATAGCTAAGTAGGTCACGCATATTGTGAGCTAACGCGTCTACCTGGGCCGACATGGAGTGTCTGATTTCCTCTTGACGTGAGGACAGAGTAGCTACATTGCGGCCCAACGTAGCAGCCTGCTCCTCCTGCTGAGTGAATCTGTCATCATGGGACACGACTAGGTCTCTGAGCTGACTGGAGTCGGCTGGGTTCATCCGGGCCAGTACATTCTGTTAGAACTTGGCAAAACCACAGGAAGAAGGAACCCAAACGCTCTACTCAAAGCAAAGTAACAACAAAGGCTTTATTAACAGAACAGAAAACAACGGTACAGGGAGGGATTGACACTCTAACCTGGCTACCTGGAAATGCAACATAAACATCCAACAAGGCTACCAAAATTACAAAATTAACATCAGAAAACGGCTATGAAAATTACAACAGAAAACACCCTGACACTGGCTAATCCTAGCTACTAAGTACTACAGGGGAAAAAGGAGAACTAAGGATGCTCGCAAACGGTGAGGTGAAAAGGGGCAAAGCTACTAACAAAAGGCGCTCACAAAAGTGTGAGGAGGAATCCAAGTACAGAGAACACTAAACACAGAAGACTAACTACACTGGCAGACAAACACGAGAAGACAATCACAGAAACGAAGAAACAGCTCGATGAAAAGACAAACACTGACAAAGGGAGGGGAAACCTGACAAGAAGCGATGACAAGGAAAATGGCTGGTAGACTCGGTTCATGGACACAAGACGTACTGGCACAAAACAAAAGAGACGCAGACATATATACACTAGGTAATGGGGAACAGCTGGAAACAATCAGGGGCGGGGTTGACAATCACCAGATGGGGAAACACAGGGCAGGAAGAGTGAAGCTGAAACACAAGGAAAGACAATTAATTTCAAAATAAAACAGGAAATGACAAGACCAAATGACAAGACTGAAATAATAAGCACACTTAACTTGACAGGTATGACAGGAGGCGATGTAAGGGCAGCTGGAAATGGTCGAGTCTCTCCCCCCGACACCCACCTTCGCCTACCCTCCACCATAATCAAAGCCATCTGTTTGTATGTGTAAATATGTAAACGTGTTGTCTAAAGCAGGTAATTTCAACGTTTTTCTGCACGTGACACTACTGTACTGTTGCAGTCTGTCTGACCCTTGAAGAGGATCCCTCCTCTGCTCCTCTACCACTGAAAAGAAAGGAAGTTAAGGAGGTTTCCTCATTCAAATAGAGGGTGAAAGTGTCACATGCTGCAGATAATAATTTGATTTTACCTGCTCAATAATTTTACAAATAAAAGTATAAAATTATAATTACCTTGTTATTATTAGGGCCTGACTGAATCAAGGCCTGTCTTAGGGTGAAAGGCAAGGTACACCCTGGACAAGTGTCCAGTTCATCACAGGACACATAGAGACAGACAACCACTCACACTCACATTCACACCTATGGTCAATTTAAATTAACCAATTAACCTAATCTCCATGCATGTTTTTGGATGGTGGGAGGAAGCCAGAGTACCAGAGAGAACCCACACAGACATGATGAGAACATGAAAACTCCACACAGAAAGGAAAGGAATCGGACCCGGTACCTTCTTGCTGTGAGGCGACAGTGCTGTGAGCCGCCCACATTTTGCACATGCCACGTTGTAATTTTGGGGATATTTCTGTCCATGTGATGTGAAAAAAGTCAATGCCATTGAAATGAGGACAAAATTAGCTTTCAAAGAAAAAATAAAATGATCATATTTGCTTCATCCTGGCACCTCTAGGGGGCGCTGAGGTTTGACAAAATTTCCAAAATACAAAAACCTTTCTAATTCAGTCATCTTATTGTCAAAAAATCTGAAACTTTCTGAGAAGATGGAGCATCAGACCCTGAATGATTTCCTAGAGAACTGCATGTTTTTGAAGTAGCGCTCCCTAGCAGGAAGAGAAAGTCCAAGTTTTATATTTTGATGCACAGTTCCCACTGTGTTTATGCTACCGAGGTCTAAATGGTCTCAAAAAATTACAAACACCTCAAAGTTGTTCGAGCATAAATATGGTGACGACTTGCCAAAGGGCATGGCCATGGCGGTGCGGCAAAGTAAGGTGTGTCTTTTTAACGTCTTAATTTGCCATAACTATGCCTTATGTGGTCCCACCCCCACTACATTTCTGATGTTTAATAACAGTCTCGCCCTGTATATCATAGCGCCACCTAGTGGTAAGGCAAATGTTTTTTGGCACTTTTTGGCCTATACCTCCTGCTATATTTAGGTGATGCAGCTAAAATTGTTTCAGGGCACTCAGGGCCAAAGCTGCAAAAAATTCATCAACATGTTTCATGATACAGCACCAAGGTGGTGCTGAATTGTTTCTCAAAAAATTAGCATTCTGGGATATCGCCTTCGGAACACAGAATCCCATGAAATTTGGTAGACAGATCAAGAGGGGTGTCCTCTTAAAGAAAAATGGAAAATCCCCCAAATGATGTTAGATGTTGGGGAACATAATAACCAAAAATCAGGCTGGTAGGTCAAAGGGCGTGGTCGTGGCACTGCTTGAAACGTTGATGTTCTGCCATGAAAAACAGCTTTTCTGGATTTTGGCCGATTTTAAGGTATTTTCAATAGCAAACTCCTAGAGATGTTAAGGTACCAAGCTGAAACTCCAGCCTCAGGTGGCCACACTAGCATAGTTTCAAAGTATGAAAGAAAAATGGGGCTGGAGACTTGGTTTGGCAACGGTGCCACCTTAAACAAAAGTAGTGGTTTTTACCAAAGTGTAGCAATAGATGCCTCGAAAGAAAGGGACATACAAGTTTGATATTATTTCACCTACAGGCTGTAAATTGGATGTTGGGGAACATAATATCCAAAAATCAAGCTGGTAGGTCAAAGGTCCGTGGCACTGCTTGAAACTTTGATGTTCTGTCATGAAAAACAGTTTTTCTGGATTTTGGCAGATTTTAAAGTATTTTCAGTTATATGCTGCTTTTCTGGATTTTGGGTGATTTTGCCTGATTTTAAGGCATTTTCAATTGCATACTCATCATGGGGATTTAATGCTAGCCAGCTGAAACTGAAAGTGTGCCATAGTGGTGCTATGGAGCTCGTCAGACACAAGGGACACCGAATACGTAAAGGCAGTCAAGGGGCAAGTGATCACCAAGGCCGGCGCCTACAGTAGCTGGCGGTACATCGGGTGGCGGTGCGACAAACTGCGAGGGCCCGTCAGTACCCCGCAGGGGTCCTAGTTTTTAATTGCAACCTGTTCTGTTTTTGATTGCCACTTATTCTCTTTTGCTCTTAAATCTTTTTTTTTTGTTTCAAATCTATTTTATTTGATTGAATACTGAAGAAACCAAATTCTCTCCATACTGAGGCTGACAGGAGCTTTTCTTTTTTCACAAAGAACATCATTTATCACTCACTGGGATAATGAAAATGTCTGCAGCATTTTTTCCTGCATTTCACTGTAAATATGGGTCACAATATCAATGAATATATGGACATATTGCCTTCCAAACACTAGAATGAGGCTTCTTCTGCTATCTTTGAAGATTTCAGCCGTTTAAGTGATCACTAGAAAACAACGAGAGGATCATTAATTAACCAGGAATTAGTGAGAGGAGGCTGACTGGAATGCAGTCAACAGCAAGCTTTACAGATCGAGACATCAGTGACGTCACTGATCGGTGGCCGCAAGGTATTTCAATTTACACACAGAAAATTGTTATTTTGTAAATTTCTAATTACACAAATTATTAATGAGACAATTGTCTCAATGGCACAATTTTTAAAAATCCAAAAACAGGCCCTGCCAAAATGGCACTTTGGGCATCAGAGAGGAAAAGGGCAGAGCCAGAGCCCCTGTAACACCCCTGAAGACCTGCTCCTTATGTAGATACATCAGGGCCATCACATTCCTTAATGTTCTCTGCTGTTTTGAAGAAAAAAAAAAAAGAAATTTGCATTTTGGTTTTGAATTATTGTGGAGAAATAAAAGGCGGTGTGTTGCTGTTAAATTAACTTACTTAAATTAACTAAATTAAATTACCTTAACTCTGACAAATATTTGAACTCCATGTATGTCATTACTTTTTTGATCAAATTATTTAATTTCTTTTCACCTTATTCTCACCACATTATGTATGTTATATATTCAGTAAAAATTAATAAACCACACATGCAAACCTTCTGTCTTTATCTTCAGTGCTGTTCTACCTGTTTCTCAGTTATACATTCTGAGGAGACAGCAGCCCCAAGATTTAATGCTGTTTACTGGACACAGTAGTCACCTCTTAAATTTAGAAAATTTCATAACACTTTCCACCAAACAGTTGGAGCCTGAGCAACATGATCAAACAGATCCTGTCGGCATGTGTTTTAATGCAAAGAATAACTAAGGAAGGCGCAACATTAACTGACAATATTTTTGTTAATATAAATGAGAAGACAGATAAAAGTGGATTGCTACTGACAGACATATGTGATCATTGGCCTGTTTTTGCGGTGTTTAAGCAGACGTTGAAGAGGAATGAAGTATGTGAATGTAAATTACAGAGAGTGAGAACATTAGAAACAATTGAACAGAAACTCTCTTCTATTTTGGACTGCAGGATCCCACAATCTCCAAACTTATGCTTAATTGGCGATTTTACTACAGCGACAGTACCAGTCATTCACCTCCAACCCACGCTTGTAGCTCTCGCCATCGCTAAGAAGTCCATCTTGGTTAATTGGAAGGATAAGAGAGCAATCAACATTACCCATTGGCTAAACCTCCTCTTTGAGCATATCTCACTTGAGAAAATATCTGCTTCCCGAAAGAACCAATTGACATCTTTTACAGAAAAATGGTCTCCATTTATTAGAGCTCTCAATATAAATCTATAGTCTATTCTTGTTTTTTTTTTTTTTAAACATTGTCCTACATTTTTTGGCAGAAGAAAAATCTCTATTTATTAGAGCTCTTAATATAACTTCATAGTCTGCTCTTGTCTGTTAGCATATGCCGACCCCCCTCATAAATTTGAGCTGTTCCAGAAAATATTCATTCTCTCTGTGCCTTTGTTCTGATCCCTAACTTGTCTCCTCTTCTCTTATATTGCAGTTGAGTAACCATCTCTTCATTAAGGAATGATGGATCCAAGGAATCCAAAGGCTGGGTGCTGTCACAAGGGGATTACTTTTCCTCTTGTCCCTGGTGTTGCGCTACGATTCTGAGTGGCCTGCCCGGCTGTGGCCACTCCCCCCGGGGGTGGATGTGTCCGATGTCTCTCCTTTTGGGCCCTATGGCTTCTGGGCCTTCGCTGTTTTCCGGGGTCCGGGGGGGGGTGGTTGCCCCTATCTCCTCGTGACGGTCTGGTTGGCTCTGGGGGTGTGGGGCAGGAGGGTGCTTCCCGGTTCCTTTCCTGCCCGCGTCCCCTCCTGTCTCCTCTCCTGCCTGCCTGCTCCTCCTCCCCCCTCTCCCGTCCCCGGGGTGTCTGGGGGTCCTCGTCGCTGGTGGGGTTGGGCTTGGGCTTGGGGGCCGGGGGCTCTCTTCTGGGGGGGGGGGTGTGGGTGCTCTGGCCCGCACGTGCTCAGGCAATCGCCTGGGCCCGCATATCACCACTGGAGTTCCAGGCTCAGCTTGCTCGATCCTCGATCCGGGTCCGACGCGTTCCTGGGCTGTGATGGGGCCAAGCCGGATGGGGGCTTGCTCCGTTCCCAGCGGAGCTTGTCTCCTCGTGCTGGGGGGGTGGTGGGGCGGATCAGTGTTACGGTGGGTCGGGGGCCTCCTCGCACACAAGGGGGCATCCCGGGCTTGGGGGAGCGATCTGGGTCCGCCGGTGGGGATTGTTTGCGGGCGGCGCTGGCATGCGCATCTGGCTCCGGCTGGTGAAGTGCGTGCTCGATCCTTTTCGGCTGTGCTGGTTGGTCGCTGCATCTCTAATTCTGCATGGCTGCTGGGGCCCTGCTCTGAGGCTGCAGCTTTCAGGGTCATGGTGTTGGTGGGGCCTGCTGGTTTGTGTGGGATTTCCCTGGCCCCTGGCCTCTTGATCCTGGGGGCTCAGTGCTTCAGGAGCTATGCCCATCTCGTCTACTCCCCTTGCGGCTCTGTTCCCATGGGCCGGGTCCACACCAGACTGCCTCTTAATGTGCACTTCACATATCTTGCACCTCACTATACATAGTCACATTTAGGCACATATAGGGACTCAACACATAGGGCTTTGAAGACAGGTGGGGGTGAGGACGGTGGGAGATTTGGTGGTGCGAATTGCAGTGCTCCAGGGCACTGTAGTCTTCCCCCTCTCCCACCCACTTGCCCCCCCTGCTCTTCAATTTTAATACAGTAAACACACTCACGCTTTTGGGGGGGTTTGGGGTGGCTTGGGGATTCGGATTAGGGTTGGCTGCAGGTACCCTTATCCTGCAGCCCTCTGTTCTTCCCCTGCAGCCTCTCCTGCCCTTCCAACTTTTAATGCACCACATTACACACAGGGTAGCACGAACCACGTTTTGGGTGATAGGCTTCCTCGTCTGGAACCGGGGAAGCCCATAAATAGGTTGGGATCACTAAATTAAATTAATGGCCATTCTGGTGGGACCCGGCCCCCTCGAATCTCGGGGCTGCGAGGGGGGGGAGGTTGGGGGCCTGGGGGGTCCCCTTGCAGCTATGGTGGGCCCCCTGATGCTGTGGCCTCAGTGGCGGTGCCACGGCAGCTGTGTTTTGGGGATGTGGCGGCTGGTCAGTATGGTCGGGGGGCTGGTGGTGGGCTCTTTGCTGGCCGGGGGTTGGGTGAGTGGGCCGGCGCGTGCGGTTGCTGCTCCCTGATTGGTGGATTCGGCCTGCTCTCGCCCGTGCTCTCGGTTGTCTCTGTGTGTGGGGTGGGGCTCCCTGTCGGATTCATGGTGGCGCTGGTCCGTCCCCGCTTTTCCTCTCCCTTTCTCTCCTCGCCCACACTGGCCCCATGGTTTGCGTTCGGGCCCGGCTTCGTCGCCTTCTGGATGCCGCCCGGTGATGGCCTGCTGCGTGCGGGCCGGTGCTCCTCGCTCTCTCGTCCCCCTCCCTCGGGAGGAGCGCTCGGTTCGCGGGTCTTGCCTCATGGGCGGCGGTGGCCTCCTGTCTCCCCGGGTGTTGGGGTGGCTGGGGGGGTGTGGGCGGGGGGTGGGGTTTGGGGATGGGGGTGGATGGTGGGGTGGTTGGGGTTGGGTGGGCCCTCGTGTCGCTGGCCCCTTGGACCTGTCCTGGCCTCCTGGGAGGTGGTGGTTTCTTTCTCCTCCTGGTCGTTGGATCTGCGTGGTTCTCGGTGGCCCGGGTGGCTCTCTGGGTTTGGCATCGTCGATGCTCCCACTTCCCCGGGTTGTTGTGGACACCTGTCCGATCTGGCCATGAGGGGTTGTGGTAGACGCTCTGGGCTTCGGTGCTCTACACACATGCATGTTTTATCCAGACCTTATTAACTCCTCCCGAGTCACATTGATAAGTACTGATGTGAACTGCTAGTATGTGCCAAATCATTCGTCCGACTTCTCACTAAGGTCATGTTTTCTCCACATACTTCTTTCATTTGTGTTCTTGGTAGCCTACTCTATACGGTTAGGTCCTCCACTACTCTGGTGTTCAATACTGTTGGGTGTTGGGATGAAGGTGTTAGGAATGACACAGTAGCTTACACGTTTTTTTATTCCAATAGCACTGCCTGTCTGTAAACTTCCCTTTTTGTTTTGTCTTATCTCCCTGTCTGTCATTTATTTCCCCCTCTTATCACCCAGGTGTAGCACGTCCCTCTCTGGCTTATAACAGGAAATTCCAATAAATAAAGTAAGATTAGATTCCAGGGAGGGCCGGTGATGGTCACATACACGCACCAAATATTAATAGCTTTTGCTGCAAGACTAAAATATGCATAATCTCATAAAAGGTCGACACTCTTTTGTGGTGTTGAACAATGAGAACAATGCAGACAAAGTGAAAAAAAAAAAAAAAAAGAAACAATTGAGGCCTTTGAATTGACAATTGAAGCTGAACTTAGAATCATGATTGGAAAGAGGTTTATGCTGAAGATACAAATAATTCCCATAATGCATTTCTTGATACACTGTATTTATGTCATTGTATGATTATCACTGTCCAGTGAGGAAAATCAAAGTAAAACATAAAAGTAAACAGAATTTGTGGATGAGAAAAGGTCTGGAAAAAAGCTTGTAAAAAGAAAGACCACTTATACAGAGATTTTATAAAACATCAAACTAAGGAAAAGGAATGTAAGTATAAATAATATAGAAATGGATTGTCAACCATTATTAGAGAGCAAAAGCAGAATTATTACAATATATTGCTGGAAAAATATAAAACAAATATTAAAGCTACTTGGAATGTAATCAAAGAGGTGATTGATCAGCACAGCTTTCAGATGTTTCCAACATATATTGTCAAAAACTATAGTGTAAGAGTTGAGAATGTACAAGATATTGCAAACGAATTTAACAATTTTTTTGTTAGTGTGGGTTCTAGTCTAGCAAAAGAATCACAACAAATCCAGGTGGCTGTGACAAATGTGCATATAAATATTAAAAAGAACTCAATGTTCCTATTGGGGCTGTGTGTGAGAGCGATGCGTTCGAAGCGGTCAGGATATGTTTGTTAGAAATTGTTTGTTAAACAACTAGACAATTTTCTACAAAAATGCTGCATATTTAAATGATCAACATGGGTTTTGTAGCAATAGATCCACATCTTTAGCAGTGATGGATTTTTTTAGAGAGCATAACTATAGCTGTTGGCAACAAAGAAAGTGCTATTGGGATATTTATTGATCTGCAAAAAGCGTTTGACACTATCAATCATTCTTTACTTTTATGAAAGTGTCAATTTGTAACATTTCCAAAATATTGAAGATGGTTATTTTTGCAGATGATTCAAACTTATTCTGCTCAGGACAGGACCTCAATCAGTTAATCCTGAAAGTAGAAATTGAGCTCAATCATTGACCAAAATAAGTTATTGTTAAATGAAAAGAAAACAAAACTTATGATTTTTAGAACTGTGAGAAAAACACCAATGTAAAAAATTAAACACTCTTGTAAAAACTATACACTTCTTTTTGAAAAAACACACTTTGTTACCATAGGAAACACACACATTTCACATTACTATACTCTTTGCACGAGTTACACTCTGCTGTGATAAACCTAAAACACTTTTAGCACTTCTACTTCTCCTCCTCGTCCTCCTCTTTTACTTTTTCTCTGACTCTTTCCATTGTGCTTGAAGACCGATGAACTCACCTGCTGCTTTTTATAGTGCTTATACACCTGATTGGTGTGTCTACAATTAAGCAAACAATGTTTGCACACCTGATGACTGTGTTGAACCAATTGGTTGGATGGTGTGGTCATTTGACAGTCAGTGCTTTGGTATTGCAAGGAAGTGACTGATGATAGATTTTTGTGTGTAATGTATGTTAAGTGTGTTTAGTATTTTGCAAATCACTGTGTGTAGACTTTTGCAACAAGTGTGAGGTTGACAATGTGCTTATAGTTGTGCAAATATGGGCTGATGTTTTGCTTCTTGAGTGTAAGGTTTTGCTAATAGTGTACTACTTTTAATTTTAGTGTGTAAGCAATCAAAAAAAATCTGTAAAACAGAATTGAAATATGAAGGAAGCACTTCCAGTTTGCACAAAAGTATAAACTCCGGGGAGCATGGACATGTTACTGGGGGTCACTGCCACACACTTTTTAATAGAGTCTGTTTACTGTTAAAGTACACAGTCATACAAGTCCATCAGTTTTAACAGCTTGACCTGTTAATCAGGGAAAATACCCATGCTGGAGTACATATGCATGAACAGATTTCACCATCAGCAGATTGTGTCTAGCAGATTTATTCACACTTAAGCTTTTGAAATCAAACTCAAACCACAATCGCTTCCATGTTTTGAGTCGGCTTTGCCAGCTGTACAATAATTATCTCATCTGTAAAAATTTGCGATAATGTGCAAGACTCTGTGACGCTTGGTTTGACGTGGAGTTGGTGTTAGTTTGCAGTCTCATTTTAATTAAGACACTGCATGAGATATAACTACAGTCCACACTCTCTGGAGTGAATGTTTTAGCTTCCATGACAATATCAAAATGACACATGACAGATTATGCTTCTTTGAAATCACAGATTTATTATCTATTATTATCATCATCTACCATACATGTGACTGACAGAGGACGTCACCAGTTTTAACCACTCCAGAAACCCAAAGTTACACTACCTGTATAAAGTGATTCAGCAGAGGTCAGAGGTCAAGATGTCTCAGTGTGTTCAGCATTTGTGCAACTTTGTGCATTTCCTTTTCATAGATATCACTCAGCTGTAGTATCGCTGCCAATTATGAGCATAACATATCCCAAATCAATCATAAAAGTTCTTCTCTTCAGTGACAGCTGGACTCAACCAAACCATCTGATCACACATTATCTGGATTTGAACTCTCCATAGCTGCTACAGGGAAACCGGTCAAAGTAAAAGTCAAGAGATACCTGTCACAAAGGTATTTGTTTATGATGACTCTCTCATGATAGTTGTGCAGCCAAAATCATAATGAATAAATGACATCATAGGTGAAGTGTTAAAAGGTTAGCTTCCTCATCCTGTGGAGCAGTAAGGTCAAACCTTCAAGTTAAACTGAATTCTTCAATTATTTTTGACCAATAATAAGAAATTTGTTCTAGTTTCCCTACATTGGCACTGTGCAGGGGTCATGAATGTTTGGTAATTTGATCTGTGTGGGCATCACTTCAGGTGTGGACGAAATCCACACAAATCTATTCATAAAGTATCTATGCTCTTCATTAAATGTGTGCACAATAGTGAAACAGAGTCCATTGATGTGACACTCTGTTGGTAATGAACTCCAAACTGTTAACGGTCAGCAAACACAAGGAGAGGGGCGAGCTGGCAGCTCCAGAGTTTACATGGAATGTCTTCAAAGAAAACTCAGTCCAGAAGAGGAGTTCAGAGCACTGATGTCTTCCTATGTGATGTCCTTCTGTCTGGGTGGACGGTGAATGTTTCTCACCACACACTTCACCATCCACTCAATGCCTTCGTTCACTCCATCCCTGCAAAACAAACAAGTCATTTAGTGCGTTCATGTCTTCTGAGAGGGCACGTGAAAAGGAAACACAACACCATTTTAACTCTCTGAATGCCACTGGTGCATTTGTACATCATTTTAAATCCAATGCTAGAGTGCCACTGACATATTTATACATCAAAGTGGTTTTTCGGCAGCAGGCACAACAGGGCGCTCTCACACAACCTGTGAGTAATGTTGGGGCTTCTGGGAGATGTAGTCGGAGCATAAAGAGACGGCATACGCCACAGAGATCAAAGCAGGAAGTGGAGACGATCGAGATTAGAGAGCAAAACAAACAGAATCTGGACAAAAAGTGGTGATTTTGGTGAAAGTGTCCTCTACTCTTCCTCTGATAAAACAAGAATGGAACAAGGTAAAAACAAACATTTTTTTCCATGATGAAACAGAGAGTCTCTTCTTTCATTTGATCTACTCAGTGTTTTCAGCTGCTGACAGAAGCTTCACATGAGGAAATGTGTCCTCCACCCTGCTGCCTATCTCACACTGAGAGTGTTTTCGAAGGAAGAGTGTGCAGTATTCAGATGTTATTATGGTCCTACATAGGGAGCAGGTCTTCTCTTTACAGACTCTGTCATGTTTCTACAGCAGCCCAGAATAGACAGACCACTGTGTTCACTTTTCCTGCTCGGAGCAGAGTTGACAACATCACTTTTCAGGAGTTAACCCCGTCACTTCCTTCACTCACACTCACCCACATTAAAAATAAGCTAGTTATTATGCTCATATATTTCATGAGGGCAACAGGAGAAACCTCTGCATCTTTTTAATCGTGCCTAAATGTTTGAAGTAGCAGCACAACAAATCAAACCTTTGATCAGTTTCTACATCAGGAACTGATCACTGAGTGTTCCTTATGTGATGGCACACTGAACTGATTGAACACAGCAGCAGCCTTACCCTGTTAGAGCGGTGCAAGGCTGCACTAAACAGTCCCTCTTTCCAATCTTTGGGGCAGAGTCACTGAAGGCTGTTTTAATGTCCGACACTGACAAACAGTCCTGAGAACAGAGCAGAAGCACTTGACTGAGACGTCTGTTTGTTTGACAGAAAACTGTATGACCGTGAACATGGCTCCAGGAAGTTAACAGGATCACAGTACCGGCACGTCCTGCTTGTTGGCCAGCACCAGGAGTGGGACGCCTTCTAACGCCTCACTGCTGATCATTTTCTCTGGAGGAGACAAGAGTCACATTATTCAGTCAACAATTTGCAGACTAAACACTCATTAAAGCAGTTCATGGTCAACAAATGAGCCACAAACACTGTATAGCTGGAGAAGAAACGCTTTGCCCAATTAGGTTCAATTTATGTGACGTTCAATAAACTTTTGATAATTAAGCACACAGTGGGGGGCCAGCAGGGTCTGCAGACGGTTACCCCTTTTCTACGAAAAGGAACCTGGTGCTGGTGCTAGTGCTCATTCTGAGTTGGTTGAACTTGCATTCCTCCTGAGCACCGGTTGTTTTTCCACTGGCAAGGAGTCCAGTCAGAGCCACGTCACTGCATTTTCCTTTTCACCCGGTAAAGCTTGTGCAGTGCAAATTCAAAACAAGGCTTTGCAAAAACTACAGAGCTGACAAAACTAACTGTATGGCGTTATATTTGTGCAACATTCCTGAGCGAACAAAGACAGATTTTGAGCGAGCAAATGCACGAGCAGGAGAAACACTGAGACTCAGTGGTGATTGTGGCACATGCAAAAATAAATTTACTCAGCACAGAATACATTTCTGTGCTCAGGTCTGCATTTGTTTGCTCCAAATCTGTCTTTGTTCACTCTGGGATGTGGCAAAAATATAACACCATATAACTGTTACTGGCTGCCCCTCTTTGTTGTAATCGATTCGAGCGGCGGTTCCTTTTGAGAACAGATTGTATCGCGGCTGCCAGTGAGACAGAGGTCGTCTATTGCCTGGGTACATCAACGGTCACGATACTGGAGGAACACTATTGTTCTGGATTTCAGTGAGCAACAGTTTGTGCAAAACTTCCGTGTGTCCCAGGAGTTCTTTCAATACATCTGATTTGCGATCAAACCAGGTTGTATTTACTTGTTGGTCACAATAACCCCGCCCCAAGCCCCCGACTTAATCGGTGCTTAGCTCTGGACCAGCAAAGACTTGGTGCTTGTCTGGCCCCAGTTTTAATCACCAGGGGTCGGTGCTTAGGCTGTGGAAACACAAAGAACTGGTGCTAAGTCAGGCTCTGGCTCTGAACCAGCCCTGAGAGGAGATGTTGTCTTCATTGGGCAGACCATAGCTCACAGACTGCAGGTCACTCACTTCAACACAAACAGATAGCTGGTAACTGTGTGGAACAGGGAGAGTTTTACAGTTTGAATAAGACTGTATGTCTCCACTGTGAGACTTGACACTGACTTTTAACACTAATAAAGTTACTGCCAACAAAAATAATCCAATCTTTGCTGTTCTGTATAACTTTTTTTTAAACATTATTTAATTTTTACTTTCAAGAGGGCCTATAACAGTTCTTTTTATCAAATAAAAAACGAACTCAAATTTGCATAATTTCAGGGCCTTATGTGTCACTATCATTTCATTAAATTCAGTTAAATGCATTTCTCCTCTCCTCTGTGACAAGCAATTGCTTCGACTGATCAACTGAAAGCAGCAAAGGATTGTAGGTGTTAAACTGAAGAGGAGAAAATAAATGTGGTCATTTTTTTTTGTGTCCTATTTTTTGATAAGGTGACCAGATGTCCCTGATTTCCAGGGACAGTCCCTGTTTTGGATGACCAGTCCACAGTTGACATGTTAGTGCCATAGACATATATGGATACATTTTCCTTTTTTCAGCAGCAGGGACAAAAGAGCACTCTCACACAGTCTGTGAGCAATTTTGGGGCTT
Organism: Synanceia verrucosa; assembly: GCA_029721515.1. Lineage (NCBI taxonomy): Eukaryota > Metazoa > Chordata > Actinopteri > Perciformes > Synanceiidae > Synanceia > Synanceia verrucosa. The sequence goes on from CM056552.1 coordinate 29,185,684, forward strand.
CTGGGAGATGTCGTTGGAGCATAAACAGAATCTGGACAAAAAGTGGTGATTTTGTTGAAAGTGTCCTCTACTTTACCTCTGATAAAACATGATTATGATTCAGTGTTTTCAGTGTCATAGTACAAAATATTGTGTGCATCATGAAATATGACTCAAAATGGCCAAAAACGCTGGCACAAGCCATTTTTTCAAAAAATGAGTTAATAACATGCATCGAATTTGGCCATAACAGCAATATCAATGTTAGATATCGGCCCAAATTTTCTTTTTGGTGCATCCCTAATCATTACACTAAGAGAAAAAAAATCAAGAACAAACAAATTATTAATCTTTCTGAACATGGCTCAGAAAATAACAGATGAATATCCTCACCAAAGGCCTCCTTTGACTCTGACAGGCGCTCCTCATCAGTTGAATCGATCACATAGATGACTCCATGGGACTCAGCATAGTACTGAACAGAAATATGAGGAATACAAACCACCATGTCATCACCGGCACATTATAATATTCCACTACTATTCAGAATATGACATGTTTCCAGAATAAAGGCTTATGTAGACAGCATATATTCTGTTTGGATATTCATTCCAAATGGAGCATATTCAGATAGAGACACGTGGGGCTGTGTGTTATGCTATGTGTTGAATACAGACCAACCAGCCAGCAGTTTGCATAGATGCACGGTTCAAAGAGAAAGACCACATTTCTGTCTGTGTTGATGTGATTGACGATTGTATATTTTTACAAAATAAAGTAATTCTGCACAGAATATCTTCTTCCACTCAGGTGGAACATGGTGAGACACAGTTAGACTGTTTGTGTGCTGAAGACTTCCCTTCAGGACACTGCTGGCTTCTCTCTTCACTCACTTTATCCCACAGAGACTGCAGCTCATCCTGACCTCCCAGATCCCAGAACATGAGTCGAGCTTTGCCCACATCGATGGTACCAACTGTGAAGGAAGTGAGACATTCATAAGAAATGATTTAGTGTAGAGCAGCAGCACTGTAAATGATAAGGTAAGGTTACATGGTGATGTTCAGTATAACTCGTCAGTGCAGGTATCCATGGAAATAATAAGCCACTCTCAGTAGACTTGTAGTTCTCAAAACCGGTCTCAAGACCACGTTTTTGTGGTCTTGGTCTTGTCACGGCCTCGGCAGTCTTCGGTCTTGATCTCGCAATGTCTCGGACTGGCCGAGCGGTCTCGAAGGGATTCGTAACCTATAATATCTAGGCATACACATTTTTTATATCATTGATATATTTTTGATATTTATTTGATATTTAAAGCATTTTGGTGCACCTGCTCATGTGTCTATGTATTTAATTACAGTATTGTTCTTATGATGGCCTTGTTTGAATAAATATATGGCATCATTGGCCTTTGAATAATATTTGTATGTCATTGTGATTAACTAAGCATTAGACCTATGCCATTACAGTGATGCTAATATTATATAGTGTAATTTGGCTACTATAATGGGAAATAATGTAATTATAAGTTGATAATTGTGTGTACCTTTCCATCCATCCATCCATTTTCTACTGCTTATCCTCATAGGGTCGTGGGGTGTGTTTATCTTAAATAATTTAAATTCATCCACAAATTAAGTACAATGTAAATCAGTAACATATTTCCCATTCATTAGACTTTTTGAGGTGCAGGGTGTTGGAGGCTTGTTATTTTGTTAGTTGACTTTGGGACTATAGTCATGTCAGTCCAAACAGCACTCAAGAGTCAATCCTCAAATCGTGATCGGCAAATTTGATTTCAGCCAGTGGATGAAAACATCTATAGTGAGTTCACACACAAGACACGCACTCGCACTGCCTCTGTATTGTTTAGCTGAAATAATACAATCTCATGTTTATACTACGCAACTAAAGTCAGTATGGTGCTGATGATCTACAACTTACGTAAAAATGACCCAAATTTTTTTTTTTTTTTTTTTTTTCTTGGTCTTGGTCTAGTCTTGGTACTCTCTGGTCTTGGTAGTATCTTGGTCTCGGTTTAGACGGTCTTGACTACAAGTCTAACTGCCAGTAGCACAATTCAGCTGAGTGATGTAGGACAAAGGAGGACATGATCTTCCATTTTTAATGGTGTAACAGAAACGAGTTCAACCAGGAAAGAGACTGAGTAACAACTAACAAACCTGTCATTTGGGGCGGCAGTAGCTCAGTCTGTAGTGACTTGGGCTGGGAATCAGAGGTTCCAGTCCAGTTCAAGTCCAGGTCGGACCAAGACTTGGTGTGTGTAATGTGCAATTGAAATATATATATATATATATATATATATATATATATATACTAACAGAGTGAAAAAATGTAATTTCCCTCATTGAGGGATTAATAAAGGAATTCTTCTTCTTATGATACACATCCACTTACTGTTCAGGCCAACTGTGGTAGTTATCTTTGTCAGAGCCATGCCCTTATAGTTCTTACTGAACTTGGTTTTGGTTTGTTCCAGAAAGGTCTGCAGAAAGAGAGCGAGAGAGAGAGAGAGGAATGAACAACCACACAGCATAGCATAGCAAAGGCTAACAGGAGTCACTGCCGGTCTTTGGGAGAAAATTATTGGACCATGTTGTCTTTCTCAGTACCGGAACAATAAATGTAAGAAGAGTCACTGAACAAAAGCCAAACATCTTGTTCGGTCTGGTTTTATTTTTTAAAATGACAGCTCAATAGTCCACAGTCCTGACTAGAGACTGACAGTCGACAGAATGACTCGGGGATGAGGCAGAGGAGTGCAACACAACCAGCAGGACTGTCAGTGTTTTGGAACGAGTGCACACAAACCCGGATGTAATAAATCCACATTTTAATTTAACTCACTGTTTTGCCAGCGTTGTCCAGTCCCAGGATCAGAACACAATATTCGTCCTTCTGGAACATGTACTTATATAATCCAGATAATAAAGTATACATATTGGGAAACTATGTAAACAACACAAGTACTTGCTAACTAGTTTTACCAATATTAGCTTGACTACATAGCTTAGCCTACATATGAGGCCACACAAAGCGCCATGCGCAACTGTGGCTTCATAATGATCAAAGTTAAAGAAAAACACGAGTGACCAAAAATCAAAGATGCACAAAATGAATGCGTACAAGTCGTCGTTGTCACTATTTTCCTTCTTTAAAGCGCTACAACGGCAGTGACGATACCGGACGTACGTATCCGAGAGGCAGGAAGTGCCCACTAGTATTGTGGGAAATGATGTCCACGGTGCCTCGTTTGACTTGTCAATTGACATGATGTACGTTAGAATAAAAACTCCATTTCCCAGAAAACATTACAGTATTTTGCTTCTCCTTCTTATTTTTAAGTCCATATCGTCGCCTGTCGTATCTGAGTAGGCACAAAGCAACTATCGTCTGAAAATACAAAAAGAATAGAAAAGGAAATATACTTTATTTTATGATATAACCCTGTCAGACGGAACAATAGGGACACATTTTTTTAAACAGGTTTAGTAGAAAGCTGCAGCTGCTAGATCAATGGTAATTCAATCAGTTGGGACAATCTGGCACCACGTTGTGCCACTAAAAGTTGTCTCAGAACATTATGGAATAAACTGTACAGACAAATTAAACCTTTAAATCATGAGTGCACTTCTCTCTCTACCGGTGTCATCTGACAACATGACACAAGCAGAAAGTGAAATGTAAGAAGAATGTCTGAGTTTGCAGGGCCCAATACATAATGTTAGACACTTATGAACAAAAATAACAATCACTGGCAAAAACAAGCACTTTTACTAGTGATGGACAAATGAAGCTTCATGAAGCACTTGTGGTATTTTTAAACTCCTCTAGATGGTGCACTTGGTTTAAAGAAAAAGGCTAGTGGAAAGGAGAATTACTAAATTTCCATTACATCTTTAAACCAAGAGCCCCATCTAGAGGAGTAAAAGAATAGCACAAGTGCTTCATGAAGCTTCATTTGTCCATCACAAACTTTGACGTTGCAGCTGTGTAATGCCTGGTGGTGTTCTCCTTCATTACCAATTTCAGATTGTGTTAACCCCATGAGTCACTTAGACACAAAAACATGGGAAAATAGAGTCCATAATGGAAGATAGTGACATAATAAAGCAAATTTATAGTAATCCAGGAATTTGGCTTATTATACACAGTCAGCACCAATGGGCAACACCGGGTTCTGTTCAATGAAGCCCATACAGAAGTACCTTAAACTTTCATTCTCTCCAACAGCCAGCAGGGGGCGATACCGGTGGATTCAAAAAGAAGTCTCTTTGTATTGATGTCTATGGGAAAATGACCATTTTCCCTCCTGCTGTATTTCCTCTATAAACACGATAAATATGAGTGTATGGTCTGAATGGTTAGTTTAAATAATGTTATAATACTTCAGGATGACTATTTACTGAATTATGGTCAAATATACGGTTAAAAAAAAAACACAAAAGCGTGGCTACAGTGTGATTGACAGGTCTCTGCCATCAGTCACAGCCTGAGGAGGAGTAGCAGTGATGGTCTGAGATCATGTTTCCTTTATCCGTTGAACGGTTGCCAGTAAGTAATATATATCACAGTTCATGTTAATTACTGAGGCTTACTGCTAACCAAGCTAGCTTGGTAGTGCTAGCGTTAGCTGATAACAGAGAGGTTGCCAGACTGCTAACCTGTGTCGCATGTGTTTATGTGATGGTAACATCAGCTGCAATCCATGATTCTGTTCAGAAACACTTTTTGTTCTACTGGGTGAAATGGCCCTTCCACCCTGAGAGCAGTCAATACATGATGTGTTCATGAAAAGAATCAGATCTCTGTGGAAGCTACAGGACTGTAAAAACTCTGACCAATCAACTGACACTTAGTGCGAGATGAGAGAACCAATCATGTGTCATCCTGCTCATGTCCCTCCCTCCTCCCCGCTGTTGCTGGAAATATCCAGCACACTCCTCTGCAGAAATACAGTCTTTCAGAAAAGACTGAAAGACAAAACTCTGGATAAAGCTGAGAGGACAAACCAGAGTGGACATCAGTGGAGACACTGAGACATCTGAAGGGACTGAAAAGTGATGCAGAAGTTTCTGATTTCTTTCTGTTGGACAGGAAATTATTTGTTTAGCTTCGGGAGGAGTTGTTAATTTTATGAAATATGTAATGTTTGCTAACTTAGCTACTTTTGCAGCTCTTACTAGCCCGATGCTAACATTAGCTTCTCTGTGGGTGTATGCCGTTTGTACTGTAGGTGGGGCTTGTATTGAAGAGGTTATAGGGAATGACATTTTGATCATATTACACAGTCATAGTCTCCAGTGTCTGCATTATAAAGATGCTCACAGACTCCAGCAGACTGAATCTGGAAGTCTGTTCAGCTCAAAGCTTCCATAGTGGAGCGCTCTGCCGCTAGCTGTTTCCTGTGACATTTCTTTGAATCAGAGGATCAATGTCACATTTAAAGTGGGTCGCTGTGAAAAACAGATGCTGAGCAGTGCTCTTGTGAGACAACAGTGTGGAGCAGAGACCGGAGCTTAGAGGAGGCTGAGAGGAGGTGCTACTTTCAAATCTTGCTAGTTCTCTTGCTAGCTCTTTAAGTTACCTCCTTATGGAGCTTGTCCACTCTTTATATACAGTCTATGGTCAGCACAATACAAAATCACCTGTAGTCCACACATTGAACAGAAGGAATAGAGTAGCTGTTACAAAACTGACTAGAAGTGAACTCTTTGACAATATAATTGTCACTCCACTGCTGTTTTCTGTTCCCAGGTTGTGGCATTTTGTGATGTATGTCTTTCTCTGCACACATCTGTAGAATGTCTTTGGATAATCAGGTCTGACATACAGGCCGTCAGCTTTGTGTGTGCAGAAGCTGCTGACAGGATATACAACGGTAATGTTCTGGAAGCAGCTGTCATCTGGTTTTGCTGTGGTGCTGCTGGCTGTCATCATTGGCTCCTGTGTGGGCTGTGTGCCCTCAGAAGGAGAGGCAGATGTGGAGTGGACTACCACAGGAGTTGTTTCGTGTTTTGTCCAGTCTAGGAAAAATATATTGAACAGCACTGAAAAATCTCACAATCAAATTCTTTAACAGGACATACACTGATCAGGCATAACATTATGACCTGCCTAGTATTGTGATGGTCCCCCTTTTTTCTGCTAAAACAGCCCATACATAATAGGGCTGGGTATCGATTCAGATTTTCCAGATCGATTCGATTTGATACTTCAAGGTCCCGATTCGATTCACGATTCAATATTGATTTAGTCAGGGATATTTCAGTTAAAATAAATGATCTGTTATTTTCTGTGCATGTTGAGAGATTGCTGGTAACTTAGGTGCCCGTTGCATGTTTTGCACACTACTTGTTTTTTGACCAACTCATCATTTTCTCCCAACTTCTTAAATGCAAAATGCATCCAAACATCAGCTTTTAAACTCGTTGGCGGTGCCTGGAGAGGTAGACTCCCTTCCGCCATGTTTGTTTGACTGCTGGCAGTAACATCTTACGAGATCTTGTTCCTTGGAAAGCGGTGGAAAGCAGCACTAAACACTGATCACACAAGACTTCTTCTGCTTCTTTGGTTTCGGCAGACTATCTATGCAGACTATAGATGTACATATGTATGGCGATTGATGCCCTCACACGAGACTGGCAGGCGGGTTTATACTTCAGGCTGCTTCTCCGCATGTCCAATGAAGAAAAAAATATGCAAGTTAAAAGATCGATCTTTGGATTTTATGAATCCATAATCAACCATTTAAATGGAGGTTGATTAAAATCAATTGAATTGACTTTTTAACCCAGCCCTAATACGTAACAAACGTTACCGTGGTATGTGACTCCTTTCTGTCTTCAGCAGCATTAACTTCTCTGCTCTGTTGGATCAGACCACCAGGACCAGTTCTTCACTCCCCACCTGCATCAGTGATCCTTGTCCTCTCATGACCCTGTCTCTGGTTCACCACTGGTCCTTCCTTGGACCACTTTTGATAGATCCTGACCACTGCAGATCAGGAACAGCCCACCAGAGCTGCAGTTCTGGAGATGCTCTGATCCAGTCCTCTAGACATCACTGTTTTCTTCTTGGTGTCAAACTCCTGTAAAATCCTGACGCTGGAACATTTTTCCTGCTTCTAACATCAACTCTGAGGACTAAATGTGCATTTGATGCCTTGTATACTGTATCCCAGGAGCCATGATGAAGAGATGATCAGTGTTGTTCGCTTCACCAGACAGTGATCAGTGGGAGAATTGACAACATGGAGCTGTGAGCTACTGCCTCTCAAAATGTCTGTAAGTCCAGGAACTAACTCACCTTCACTGAGTTTATGTTTCAGATGTGATACCAGTGGATAGCTGCCTTGTGCACAGAACTGTCCAGAGAAGTCGTCCATGTCCAGTGTCCACACAGCAGCTCCTCCTAGCTGCCTGCTTTTCAGATAGTCCACCTGTAGGACAGTCAGAGACAACACAATGAAACAGTCATGTGGAAAGTCTCTTTTCCACCACAGAGTCATGTCCTATACCTTGGCATCATAGCTCCTCTGGTTATCAAAGCCAACCCACTGGCTGCCTTTGACGGCGTAGGGAACTCTCTGATCATCAGTCCACTTGACTGAGGCTCCTTTCAAGAATGAGCAGGTCTGGTGAACAAACACAGAATAGAATAGAATATAAACTTACTGTCATTGTTGTGAAACAAAGAAAGGCAGTTTTTTTCAGCATGAAAAAAAAACATGGAATACACAATATATGGTATATAAAATCAAATAAAAAATATAATAAAAATGGAATAAAACACAACAGATGATCTTCTGGGCATACAGATTAAACATTACAGATATATACAGTTATTTAGATGGTGGGTATGGCAGGATGTGACGGTTGTTGTTCTCCAGCTTAGACTCTATACATCTTTACCTTTTTTTCAGTCTGTGAGTTTTTTTTATTGTTGAGCTGAATGGTGACATCATTTTAAAAAAAATAATGGTCATTTTTCATGCTTAGTGTGAAATGTGTTTTCTTATTATTATTTTTATTAATTATTTTCCCCGCTCTCGTCCTCAATTTAATTCATGCTGTGGAAATAAGCCAGCATCACAGACTGAAGAGAAAGGTGAATGTAATATAACATACAAGAATATCACTCATGACAGCTCTAAATTAAAGGGGACTTTGTTATCTTTCAGCCAGGTTCCTATTATTCAATGGTTTTGTGTCTACCTGGGGACGAATGGGGAGTTTGACTGGTTCAGTATTGACAGATAACGCTACAGTCTCTCACCATCTGCTAAAGAGAACCTGGAGAAGACAGAGAACCTGACAAAGACATAAAACCTTACCCTTTTGCTTTGTCTGGCCTGTTTGTTATTGATCTGTTGCTGGAGGATAAAGGTGGAGGAAACATGAGAGAGGAGCGCCATGACACACTGGCGGTGTCAGTTTGTTGTGTTGGCAGAAAGCACAGAAACACACTATCAAACTAAAGGATAGGAAACACTCTCATTTCTCTGTAGGGTTCTCCCATAATGTTGTCAGAGCAATGTTAGGAAATGAAACTCCTTAAGGATACTAAAAAGACCATCTGTATTTCTGTTAGTTGTGGAGCCATGAAGTCTGAGTTTGACCAACAGAGAACATGAACAAGCAGCAGCTCACTGTGACAAACACACAGTGGAAGACATGAGGGAACATGGTGATGGTCTGGTATCCAGAGAGACCTCAGGAGTCCTTCACACACGGGTTAAGATAAGATGGCTTTACCTGATCACACACTGTTCACCTCCTCTGTGGTGCTGTGGGACGTGCTGTATGAAGCTCAGTGAATGTTATGCTACTTTCACTTTTTGGTTTGTCTGTGTCAGTGTATACATGCTGTACTCAGATATTCTCTGTCTGAGACACATTTGTGTTATAATAGAAAAAAAATCAACAACTGAGGCTCAGGGAGTTTATTTAATTATTTGTTCAGTGCAGACCTGAGGTTTTTCACATGACACACCTCCAAACATACCTCTGAAAACTGCCTGAGATTAATTTTGCCAACTTCACAAAAGTTTTCAAAAAAGAGTCATTTAATCCATTTGACTCAGACAAGTCTGTCAGCTGTTAACACTCACTGCAAAGTGCTGAGATCATCCAATGCTATGCTAACCCAGTTTGCAGATACTGTGGTCAGACATGTTGCCATGAACCAGCTCACTATGTGGCAGCAGGATCAGTGGAGGCAGTAGATAGACACCGATGAGCCATAACACCATGACCTCATAATGTGTTGTTCCTCCTTTTGCTGGCAGAACAGCCCTGACCTGACCCCTGAACGTGTGCTGTGGTATCTAACACCTGTCTATCAGAGCTGCCAGTGGCCGTGGTAAGGTCAGTGACAGCAGTAATAGCAGAGTATCTGGTCTGTGGTCAAAGGTGACACTGAAAGTGGAGACATTATGAAGATCTCTCTGCTAGATGTTGCTATGTGAACATGATGCTTTTGTTACCTCATAGTAAGACCAGACACCAGTCTGCTGGGTGTAGGGCCCGGGGGAGGCAGGGCCGCTCGCTGGGGCTCCCAGGCCTACTGCTGTGGTGGACAGCGAGAAGGAACGAGCATGAACAGGAAAACCCAGCAGCAACTTCCCTGCTGGGGCTCCTCGCTCCATCCAGTACTGCACCACATGATCCTGAGGGACAGAGAGGGACGAGTCATTGATGAACTGAAGGATTTCTATCAAACCATCTAACCTCCTTCAGTCAAGGTTAAAAAAAAAGGTTTGAAAAAAGTCTCTTTTTAGACAGCTGTAGATATTTAGTCTACATTCAATCACCTCTCAGGTTAATAAGTTGAATTTGTCAGCAACACATTCTCACTCCCACCTCATCAAAAGCTGCTACTTGGTGCTCTGCATCTCAATGCACTACTCTGGTTTAGGCAACTCAACCACTCGTGGTTTGGTTCAAGAATGACTCTGATTAGTGGTGACTTCACTGACTAGAGTGACCTTATTTATATCCAGTCCAGTCTAGTCACTGTGTTTTAGTTTTAGGAAGTTTCTAGGTTTTTACCTGCTAAATGCTCCACTGAGTTCAGCGGCCAAGTGACAAACAGTGGGCTTATCAAAAGCAATTCCATGAGAGTGGTGAGGGTGAACCAGAACAGGAAGGGTGATGGTCAGACAGGCAGCAATGAGCTGAAACTCACTGCAAAGCTCTGTGAAGTCGAGGAGAGCTGACAATATACTGCACTGACCCCTACCACTTTATCATTTGATCATAGTTCTAAAAATATCTACTTAACATTATTTAAAAAGGTGTATTGATCTTTACTGAGCTGCAGACTATTTGCAGTAATTCCCTGTATCAGCAATGCATGAAATGTGTGATGTGGAAGGATCATAAACCCACAGAGAGGAATGATTTGTTGTGACTGGCCACTATAACTGTCTTAGATACCTTTCATGGTAATTAGGTTTTAATGCATGAGGTGTCACTCATACTCACACAGTTCTCTTACCTCTGCAGAGCTGCAATACAACACATGCAACAATAAATAATCCTAAAACTAGAGACATCAAGCTTAATAAGTAGCCGTTAAAGGAGCAGTGTGTAGGCTGTGATGGCATCTAGTGGATGAGACATCTGTGCTACTGTGGAAACATGGTGGTCAGCTCTGTCTCTGTGGAGACATGAAGGGCTAAAGAAAACACCACCACTTTTATTTTCAGATTACTCTGGCTCTTCCAGTAGATCCTCTTAAATGCTGCACATTGGCCCTTTAAATATAAAGGGGATTACTATGTTAGCGTTGTTGTCGGAGAAGAGTGAACTGTGGTGGGCTGTCACTCCATCTTCACCATCATGGAGGTTGAAAGTCTTCACACTGATGAAGTCCAGGTACCTGAACACACCCACAGGACACAGAGAGAGGCATGAAGCATGTAAGGTCAAAGTGGATTCACACCAGAGCTGATATAAATCAGTCTTACTTTGACACCTCAGAGAGCTCGTATCCTTCATCAGAAACATCTGGTGGTGCTGGTACAGCTGCAGAGAGCAGCAGCTGTGTTTGTCTGACTCCTTGACTCTCAGCTACATAGACCTCTGTGATCTCCTGGAAATCAATAGAAATTCATTTCAACTTTAGTCAGTAGCCAGAAATGTATGTCAGAACAACGAACCACACGATAGTTTATCTTCCCATCTTTCCAAGCAGCTTTTACTCCAGTCCAGTATCCATCCAGATCACCCATCACACTGTACATCATGTGATCAAAGCGCTAAGAGTGTCATGTTTGTCAAGTCAGGTCATGTATATTATTTTCATCATGTCATGTGGTCATTTCCCCTGATTGTTTTCAGCTGTTGCCCATTCCCTTGTGTATTTATGTCCATGTCTCCGACTGTCGTGTGCCAGTACGTCTTGAGTCCATGTCCCCAGCGTTCCCGTCCACGTCAGGTTTCCCTTGTTTTGTGAGCTGTCTGCCAAAGCTGTCTTGTTCTTTTGTTACTTTGTTTGTCATCCACGTGTAGTCTCTTAGTCTTTAGTCTTCCCTGTTTGTGTAGTCAGTGTTACCTTTAGGTTTCCCATCACAGTTGTTGATTGTTTTTAGTTAGTGGTTTTCTAATTTAGGTTTTATTTATCCTCTTAGTGAGTGCCCTTTTTTTTCTAGTTAGATTAGACACTTTTCAGTTGTAACTTTTATAGCTTCAGTGCCTGAGCCTTTGTTTATTAGGTAATTTCACAGCCTTCTGAAGAGATTTTCTGTTCTGAGCCAGGTTAGGGTGATCATTCCTCCCTGTAATGTTGATATTCCTTTCTTAATAAATCCTTTGTTGATACTTTGAGTTTTGAGTCTCGTGTTTGGGTTCTTTTTTCCGTGTCTGTGCCATGTTCTTACAGAGGGTTCTTCAAGCAACTGGTCCATGTTTCTATTTTTTGCTCTTTAGATTTACTTTGACCTGTTTGAACCTCCATAGACATCATATATGTTATACCAATTAAATGTATATGAGTCAGTCAAAAAGGAAACGTTTGACTGTGTTAATATACAACTATACTGTGTGTATGGAAAAAGTTCATATTACTGTGATGGAAATTTAGCTGATTGTATAAGCTGTTATGTCTGAACTCATGATGATGTCGCTGGAAGTTATCTTGTTTTAGTTTTCACAGAGAACAGTGTGTGTCTTTTCTTCGCCATCAGGCCTGATAGACTTGTGGACTCTGTCTACAGTAAAACATACAGCATGTTCGTTTATCACTATGACGGTATTGCTTGTCAGCAGGAACTCACGTAAGCATGTATGTATCAGTAATGCATAAATATTGTTTTTCCTTACATTCAGGATGGGCATTCACTCACAAAGCTCTGTGCTGTGTGTCTGAATTCTCATCTCTGTTCTGCAGACAGATATTAAAAGCAACTCTTTTGGGCAACTGAATCAGTGAAGTTACTCATTCCTTGTGTAATTAAAGAACCCTGTGGAGATTAGACCATCCTGACAGAATATTTCCACAACAATTTTGGTGTCCGAATTTTGGGATCGTTCGAGAGTCCGTCCGGACCCCCGGGTCATTGAGGGGCTGATTTTTTGACCTGGGTTGACGAACCCGTTCTCACCTCACGAAAATCCGAGGACGAGGACCCGGCATCCTGGGGCCTGTGACTGACTCTGCTATGATTTGCACAAGGACAACATTTGGTGAGATGGTTTACATTCCATTTATTATCATCTCTTCCTGATTCTGAGGTCCAGTACTGTTGCTCCTAAGAAAGAGGTAAATTGTGGGACTAATATTAAAATACAAACTAAATCACCTCTGTTTCTCTTAAGATAACTGTGGAATAGAATTGCGTCTATCTACAATAAGTGTTGAATACCGAGTACAGGACTCGAAGACGGCAAAACAAGAACAGGTGTTTCTTTTTCTTTGTTCTTTTTATTATTTTGTTATTTCTGTGAGTTTTGCGCGTAAAAGTGTGAGCTTTTGGCCTGAAGCCAAAGCAAGAACACAGTAAGGTGTGAGCTTTTTAGCAAGAACACTGTAAAAATTGAGTGTGAGCTTTTTAGCAAGAACACTGTAAAAATTGAGTGTGAGCTTTTTAGCAAGAACACTGTTAAAATTGAGTGTGAGCTTTTTAGCAAGAACACTGTAAAAATGGAGTGTGAGCTTTTTAGCAAGAACACTGTAAAAATGGAGTGTGAGCTTTTTAGCAAGAACACTGTAAAAATGGAGTGTGAGCTTTTTTTAGCAAGAACACTGTAAAAATTGAGTGTGAGCTTTTTTTTTAGTAAGAACACTGTTAAAATTGAGTGTGAGCTTTTGGCCTGAAGCCAAAGCAAGAACACAGTAAGGTGTGAGCTTTTTAGCAAGAACACAGTAAGGTGTGAGCTTTTTAGCAAGAACACTGTTAAAATTGAGTGTGAGCTTTTTAGCAAGAACACTGTAAAAATTGAGTGTGAGCTTTTTTTAGCAAGAACACTGTTAAAATTGAGTGTGAGCTTTTTTAGCAAGAACACTGTTAAAATTGAGTGTGAGCTTTTTTAGCAAGAACACTGTAAAAATTGAGTGTGAGCTTTTTAGCAAGAACACTGTAAAAATTGAGTGTGAGCTTTTTTAGCAAGAACACTGTTAAAATTGAGTGTGAGCTTTTTTAGCAAGAACACTGTAAAAATTGAGTGTGAGCTTTTTTAGCAAGAACACTGTAAAAATTGAGTGTGAGCTTTTTAGCAAGAACACTGTAAAAATTGAGTGTGAGCTTTTTAGCAAGAACACTGTAAAAATTGAGTGTGAGCTTTTTTAGCAAGAACACTGTTAAAATTGAGTGTGAGCTTTTTTAGCAAGAACACTGTAAAAATTGAGTGTGAGCTTTTTTAGCAAGAACACTGTTAAAATTGAGTGTGAGCTTTTTTTAGCAAGAACACTGTTAAAATTGAGTGTGAGCTTTTTTAGCAAGAACACTGTTAAAATTGAGTGTGAGCTTTTTTAGCAAGAACACTGTAAAAATTGAGTGTGAGCTTTTTAGCAAGAACACTGTTAAAATTGAGTGTGAGCTTTTTTAGCAAGAACACTGTAAAAATTGAGTGTGAGCTTTTTTAGCAAGAACACTGTAAAAATTGAGTGTGAGCTTTTTTAGCAAGAACACTGTTAAAATTGAGTGTGAGCTTTTTAGCAAGAACACTGTTAAAATTGAGTGTGAGCTTTTTTAGCAAGAACACTGTTAAAATTGAGTGTGAGCTTTTTTAGCAAGAACACTGTAAAAATTGAGTGTGAGCTTTTTTAGCAAGAACACTGTTAAAATTGAGTGTGAGCTTTTTTAGCAAGAACACTGTTAAAATTGAGTGTGAGCTTTTTTAGCAAGAACACTGTTAAAATTGAGTGTGAGCTTTTTAGCAAGAACACTGTAAAAATTGAGTGTGAGCTTTTTAGCAAGAACACTGTTAAAATTGAGTGTGAGCTTTTTTAGCAAGAACACTGTTAAAATTGAGTGTGAGCTTTTTTAGCAAGAACACTGTAAAAATTGAGTGTGAGCTTTTTTAGCAAGAACACTGTTAAAATTGAGTGTGAGCTTTTTAGCAAGAACACTGTTAAAATTGAGTGTGAGCTTTTTTTAGCAAGAACACTGTAAAAATTGAGTGTGAGCTTTTTTTAGCAAGAACACTGTTAAAATTGAGTGTGAGCTTTTTTTAGCAAGAACACTGTTAAAATTGAGTGTGAGCTTTTTAGCAAGAACACTGTTAAAATTGAGTGTGAGCTTTTTAGCAAGAACACTGTTAAAATTGAGTGTGAGCTTTTTAGCAAGAACACTGTAAAAATTGAGTGTGAGCTTTTTAGCAAGAACACTGTTAAAATTGAGTGTGAACTTTTTTTAGCAAGAACACTGTTAAAATTGAGTGTGAGCTTTTTAGCAAGAACACTGTTAAAATTGAGTGTGAGCTTTTTTTAGCAAGAACACTGTTAAAATTGAGTGTGAGCTTTTTTTAGCAAGAACACTGTAAAAATTGAGTGTGAGCTTTTTTTAGCAAGAACACTGTAAAAATTGAGTGTGAGCTTTTTAGCAAGAACACTGTAAAAATTGAGTGTGAGCTTTTTAGCAAGAACACTGTTAAAATTGAGTGTGAGCTTTTTTTAGCAAGAACACTGTTAAAATTGAGTGTGAGCTTTTTAGCAAGAACACTGTAAAAATTGAGTGTGAGCTTTTTAGCAAGAACACTGTAAAAATTGAGTGTGAGCTCAAAAAAAAAAAAGGTAATATAGTAAAGTAAAATATAAAAATTAAAGTACAGAAGTACAAGTAAAACAACAAGTTAAAAAAAACAAAAGGGGTTATGGGGAACAAACAACCAAGCGGGCCTACTGCTGAGGTACCAGCAGGGTCTATTGCGGAGGCCATGAAGAGAAAATATGGGGAAGATAGTGTGCAGTATCTTCAATGTTGACTGAACATTTAGCAGAAATCAGTTAAAGCTGCAAGTTAAAGGGAACTTGAGAAGGATAAAGTAAAGCTGCTTTGAGAACAAAAATGAATCAAATGTGTTTTTCTCAAAAGGTTAAAGGAGTCCGGAGTATCACAACTTTACCCTCATCTACCCAGTCATCACAGGCGCCTGAAAAGCTCAAAAGGTAAGCACAAACCTTTTCAATAGAATTGTGCATATTGATTATAACTAAAACGATGTCTGGTGTAGATGATGTTTAGTCTACAGTGAGTCAATAAATATTATATTAATGGTAAAAGAGAAATAAGAGAATAAGAGAAATGTGAAAGGGGAGGTTGAAGTCCTCACCTAAGAGTATCATGCGCAGAAAAGAAGGAAAAGAGAATAAAATACACGTGTTGGGTTTAAATTGTGTGGGCTGGGTCTTTCTTCAAGAGTTAAAAGAAAAGGAGGCTGGTGAAAAGAAAACTCTGAAGAGTGTGAGTATTACTTTTGGGGTGGTTTTGGTGCATAATTTGAGGTGTATTAAAGCTGTTAGTGAGACTGGGTTAGGACCCCCAGTATTCAGCCGCAGTATAGTCACCAGGACTTTCTGTAGAAGCTTGCTGACTAGGTCTCCTAACAGGGCATTGCGTCCATACACTTGAAATTGTGTGCGTGTATAGTGTTTTATGTGTACAACCGAAGTAAGTCCATAAATTATGACAATTAAAGGAGCAGGCAAGTTCAAAATTTGTGAGAAGGAGTAGTTTGTGTGTATTTAGGAGGCATTAATCCCAAATACCATAAGAAAAACAGGAAATTAAATTGAAACAGAATTTTTTGTTAAAAAAAAAAAAAAATAGTTGACCTTCAGGGGATGATGCTCTGCTACTTTTGAGAGAGTTTAAGTATAAGTTGATACAAGACTGACAGACGACTCTGACGAACACAGACACAGAGGGAGAGACAGAATGACCTAGAGAAGATAAAAATACAGAGAGGAAGCATAAGCGGTCGCAGACTTTTAAACTAAATGCTAGACCCTCACAAGAAATCAGTCAAATTCAGACTTCTATACAAGGGAAGAATAACTTAGACCCTAAACAAACTAATGGTATGAGAGAAGGGTTAACTCACATACATTTTCCACATTTCCATTCACATAGCCATGAACACAAGATAACACACTCCACACCTAGCCATCCTCCTCTTTCCCATGATCAAACACTCATTTTTCCCTCTGCCTAGTGAGAACGATAACTATCTATTAATAGATTTGATGGCCCAACTTCAGGCCCAATTGCAAGCAAAACAAAATGCCAAAAACAGGAACCACAGGTCAGCATTTGCCAGCACATATGCCTCTGATTGCTCAAATTTAAGGCCACTGGTATCCTCTCAGTTGAGCTAATAAATAAATAAATAAAAGGTTTAGCTTTTGTCTATATGAAATGAAATCAATCACTACTGCATTGTTATCATTTCCACATGCCTGTGCAATGAAGAATCGCTTGCTGCTGATACTTGCAATGAAGACCAGCTTACACATAGTCGCTCACATACAGGATGCTACTGAACACGCAATGAAGAACTGCTTACACCTGTGATTTAGGTCTCTAAAAAGGGACACCACACTGTCTCCCTCCTGGTTGTGCCGTACCCTAAAAGGTGGTGGTCACTTGCAGTTTGGGGGTCTGCAAAGTTGGTTACAGCCTGATGGATGCTGCACAATGCAGGATTTACATTTCCTACTTCTGTTGATTGATATGAAGAAACCATGTCAAAAGGGGAAATGTTAAATTGAATATGATTCTATGATGGTAATGTTAAACATTTTTCTGACTTTATGTGCTCTACTTCAGTCTCAATCGCTGGCTGTTTGTTTTAATTAATTATAAATAAACCGACCTTGATAGGTGATAACAAGCAAAAGCCTTTTTTCTGTCTCCCACTCGAACCTGAGATTAGAGATGTGTTCTCATTCACATTCAGAGGTCAACAGTATAGATACACTTGATTATTCGGTATCGTTTCATTCGGATGTTTCAGGGAAAAAAAAAGAAAAAAAAGGGGGGGGAGAAGCAGGTACTGATGTACTACAATTCAAATCAGACACTGTAGAAAACAGATAACCACCATGCACATGACATGCTGAAGAAGCAAAAGCCATCACAAAAACAGAACACATAATCATGTATCAGTCACTGACTGTACTGACAACACATAACATCACATTAAACTGAGAGCTGACTTACAGAATGAGCTTTTAATCATCCAGACACAAGAACTGTATTTACTGATGGTTGTTGTTTATGGCACCCACAAAATGGACTACAGACAGGATATGCTGTATTTGAGTACCAAACAGGAAATGACTACTGTATGTGACTGTGACCTCTGACAGACTACAGACTTCATCCTCAGCACAGAGAGCAGGACTGAAAACATTGACTGAAGCACTTAAAGCAGCTCAGGGACAGATTGTAGACTTAATATATGGACACTGTAAGAAAAGATACACAATATTTACTCAATAGAGATGAGGTAACAGACAAGCAGTATATTGTTCATTAGATTTCACAAGGTTCGGTATTAAGTAAATATTAATTAAATGATGCCTTTAATAGTTATCCATTGAGTAGATTCAAATAGAAAAACAGTACATAGTCAATTATAACCTAAACAAGAATATTGAGTTGATTTGAAAAAGATAAACTCCCTAATGTGGAAATACAACTAATATAAATTAATTCTATGTGTCAGTGATATATAATTGTGTAATAGTCATCTACATTAATCTGCACATTGATTTGAATGTGATCAATGCACTGAATTTAGTCTAAATATTCTTCCTTATTAAGAATATTCAGCCTATGGCCCAGAAAGTACAGAACTTAAGAAATACTCAAATAAGAATTTTATTAACAATTCATTTTTGTGCTTTAGACGCGTTGCTCCACATCCATGTACACAGCAAATATCTGCTTCAAAATCAAAATCACAATCATATTGAATGTATTTTACCTAATACATTATTTCAGATCTACATGACCACAGAATCATTTCTTACAGTGAACTGACTCTTTTTGGTTAATCAGCACATTATGTGCAGTTTGTAAGGTTTTTTTATGAATCACTGTCTACCTAGGTTTGGAAGTCCCAAGGTCAAGTTGAAAGAGTAAAATTTGCAAAAATCTGCGCAGATTCCAAATTAATCTGAGTTGAGGCCTTGCTTATTGCTTTGATGTCTATCAGAGCCTCCACCAACAATAGTATAGGGTTTTTACTGTTCGAACTTTGCACAGGACACGTTTGAGGGTCCTGCAATAGTGGGTCTCAGGGGGACGCCTCTAGACCTCACAAAACTTGATCATGTGTCATACTACGGTGCACTAACTGTACTGGTAGCATCTCTCCATACAGGTACAGGAAAAGAGTGACAACAGAGGGTGACGACGACAACATTCAGGTAAGGGTGTGAGACCCTCCGATTGGATAGAGGACACACGAGGTACCGCCTGAATCAGTGTGCTAAAGCCTCCATATCCACTAGAACAGGGGTGTCAAACTCCATTTCATCGAGGGCCACATTAGCGTTATGGTTATTATTGGTTTTTGGTAATGACTTTGAACTATCCATATATTTTAAGTATAACAAGGCTAAATGTTTCTGATATATAACTGTAGTGTTGAAAGCAGCAAGGTCACTATATAGACTCATTAGTGTCTCACAGGTGAGATGTTAGTGAAGTTTATAAAAGACTGAAGATTGAATGCAGTTATCAGTCCAGTTGGTCCTTCAGAATAAACTCTATACATTGGTCTTTCTACATAAAGCTAGTCAATCTTACACTGAGTATTTACTCTTATACATACGGCATGTCAAAATAAAGGTCTCATGTAGATAAACACAGTTCTATCAACAGACAAAAACACCGAAGGGCTTTAATTTTGAAATTAAAGCAGGAAGTTTTGAGTAAGAATAACACTTAATGGATTGTTTTATCTGTGTTTGCTATTGTTGCTTGTTGTGTTGTTTTGCTATCATTGTATTTTGCAGACACACTGGAGGCAGGTGGAAATGAGACATCCAGGATACAGACAGCCAGTTTAACCAGTGTACCTCAAAAGGGGTCAGATTGATTTCAACTGTAAAAGAAGATGGCCCAGTGTTCAGCTGAAATGGAGGGACTGTTGTCCATCCTACCACCAGGATCTGACGACGAGCAATGATGTTAATAAAGGGGAGCCATCACTGAGACAACAAGTGTCTGCTGGAAACACAGACGCTGGCAAGGCCGTTCCAGATCCTCCTCACGACGCACACAACAGTGAAGGTTGCAGAAAGAGCAACATGAATCTACACGTCCTACTGCAGAAGTACCAGCTCCTGGAGATCCACAATATCAGGAGGTAAAAGCGCTCCCTGCTACATGTGACGTGCCAAGTCACCAACTGAACAGATGGTGAAAGTAAACGCTCTGTTCCAACGAAACCATGATGCCAGAACAGCAAACAAGAAACAAAGAAATCTAAAGACATCTGCACCAGCATACAGTCAACTTTTCAACATTTTCATAAATATTCATGTGATTATAATGCCTTTATGATGATTCTAATGTCTGTTTATTCTGTGTTACAACCAGGTTCACTGCAAGCCGAGAATGGGGATCGTTCCCATGGAGACCACGGAGGTGTTTTCCCCTAATCTGACACGAATGGGGTTTTTCTCCTCTGGGCTCTATGAGAGGGTCATTCAGGAATTTTTCCCTGGAAAAGGGTTTTCACCTGAATTTGCAGTGTAACCATTGATAGGTGTGACCTCTGAGAAGAACTGAGATGCATTGAATCTGTTTGTTTTACAGCATGGACATTTGAGAATCATAAAGTTACTTGGTGAGACTTGGTGAGGCGGCTGCCCGATGGCCTGTATAGGCCCGGGAACAGGTTCTCACTCTGAGTCTTTTCTTTCATTCTGTTTTATGAAGATGGTTGTTATCTGTACTGATTAATATACAGTAATGTAATATCACTTGTGTAATTCTAGAATCCCTGTTCTGTCTGTCTCAGCTGTGCTATAACCAGAGAGTTCTATTCTCGCAAGAACAAATGTAACTTGTTTCCTGTTACTGACATCTTAATGATGTTTGATCTTAAGACCCCGCAAAAGGTTCAATCTGATGTTTGATGCTTTCAGTAAACTTTGTATTTACTTAGTTGTTCCTATAGGAACAAAAGGAGGGAATGTGATGGAAATTTAGCTGATTGTATAAGCTGTTATGTCTGAACTCATGATGATGTCGCTGGAAGTTATCTTGTTTTAGTTTTCACAGAGAACAGTGTGTGTGTCTTTTCTTCGCCATCAGGCCTGATAGACTTGTGGACTCTGTCTACAGTAAAACATACAGCATGTTCGTTTATCACTATGACGGTATTGCCTGTCAGCAGGAACTCACGTAAGCATGTATGTATCAGTAATGCATAAATATTGTTTTTCCTTACATTCAGGATGGGCATTCACTCACAAAGCTCTGTGCTGTGTGTCTGAATTCTCATCTCTGTTCTGCAGACAGATATTAAAAGCAACTCTTTTGGGCAACTGAATCAGTGAAGTTACTCATTCCTTGTGTAATTAAAGAACCCTGTGGAGATTAGACCATCCTGACAGAATATTTCCACAACATTACATTTTCACTTCAAGCTATTTTTAACGTAAAGTGAAAACAAATGAGACTGAATGACCAACAGATGTGCCCCACAATAAGGCTGCTGTGACATGTTTTCATTATAATATAACGCATACTCTAGATTTGTACATACAGTGTTACTGACATGACCTATGTTTTATTTGACTTTTTTATTTTAATCATGGAGCATATGAAGCACAGAGGATCACAGAGTCTGTGGGTTAGTGAGGGACCTTCACAGGGAGTCTCTGTCATATGATTTCTTTTTGTAAATATAATTCTGTAGAACAATTACATAACGCCTCCATGTGAATAAAATGGTGCGCGATCCTGTTCTTACTTACTGTGTTTTCATTACTGACCAATCAGGAACCTCCCAGTCACTCAGGAGGAGTGTTTCTAAATGTCATGCTCTTTGTCTGCACAGCTTTTCCATGGATGTGTTTTAGGCTTGTCTGCAAATCCAAACAGTCTGATTCTGCTGGGTCTCACTCAGTGGTTCCTACAAATCTATTTGTGGTTATTTATTTAAGGCAGAGGAGGACAGCATTTCAGTGTTTTTGACTTTTGAATGGGAATTGTTGACAAATATATTCCCTGAAACTGAAGTTATGTTTCAAGGAAAACACATTTTGTATTTGTCAACAAATCCATGATGGATCGTGTGAGACTAAAGGCTGACTTACCAGCTTCATAATGTAACAAACATTTTATTAAAAGTCTTTGTTATTTCATTTACACTGTTAATGTAATGTGATTAAAATGTTTTAAAACAGTGAAAGGAGAACTTATGCTTCCCTGGACACTGAAAGTGCTGTCAGTTGTATGGAGATGTAACTTTGCAGGAAATAAGGCTGCTGCAGTATGCAGAGGAGTCAGAAGATGTGGGAAGAGCAATGTTTGTGTGGATGAGGGTAAAGAAGATGAAGAGCAAGCGAAGTGATGAACGGCACGGTGTACAAAGACAATTCTTGAAGTGAAAGTGAATAAGACCAGAGCAGGAAAAGTATATTATCAAATGCTGAAGCTGCTGAGAGAATGATAGAAATGATGGCAGTGTGACAGAATGTCTGCATGGAAAAGAAACTATTTTGGCATTTATTTCCAAGTCAATAAATCGTGCTGCTGAAATACAGGAGGAGTCAGAACAGAGTGAGATGGTGCTGGATGAGTTTTCCTCTGAGTCTGTGACACAAATATTTATTAACTGCCACCTTTGTTTACTATAATTCACACTGACAACAAAAAAAGAACACGTGTTTTGTTAAAGAGTTTTAAACAAAAATTTGGTTATCAGCCCCATTAATAGGAATGTCAGCCTACAGAGCAGGCAGGGACAAAAAGACTTCAGAGGACAGAGTGTCCAGTCAGCGTACCTTGCAGAGCAGAATGAACTTCTGCTTGTCTTCTGGAAGACTTCCACCAGATCCAGGGTACTCCCAGTCCAGATCCAGACCATCAAATCCATGAGTCCTCAGGAATTTGGCAGTAGACTGGATGAACCTCTGTCGGTTGGCTGGAGAGGACACCATGATGGAGAACCTGCAGCAGATGAGAGCAATAGTCAGTCAAAGAATATTCTTCTCAGACAAACAATCACATGAGTGAGCTGACTGCTCTGCAGCTCCTCTTGCTTTCTGTCAGCAGATGGAGGCGCCTGACAGTGAATCAACTCACTGAGTGCCATCCTCCTGCTCTCTGACTGACAGGAACGTCTTCAGCCTGGGGTTTCTGGTACACAAAGAAAAAATTCACGTTACATTTTAAAATCCCAATATACATCACAGGTATATATAAATTTCCACGGACTGATGATTACCTGTTCTTGAGCTCATTGAATGATTTATAGAGGCTTTTCTCATTCCTCTCATATTCAGTGATCTCATTACTGTGGTTGATGATGGCAAAGGCATAAACCAGGTGAGTACAGAGGAAGGGGTCCATGTTTTCTGGCAGGAATCTTCCTGCACCAGTTCTGTACCGTGACCAGCTGGCGTAATAACATACCAGTTTGGCTGTGGTTGCTGAAAGAAGGAAAACTGCATTAACTCTGCCTACAGGACTAAAGTTTAATTAAGTCTTTCCTGTTCTTAAATGTCTTACCAATCTGAATGAAGAGCTGCAGAGCCACTGTGAGAGGCACAACATGCGTTATTACAGTTCTACCATATTTGGTCAAAATTCAGTAAAACTATAGAAATATAGGAACAATATTTGTAATTTCTCACCAAGTGCACTCGCTATCCCTGCATTCATCCCAGCTGCTGGAGCTCTCTTCCACCCTGTGGACAGAAAGGTAGAAAATGTATAGATTGAATGACGTCACTCCAGCCTCATGTTACCATGACTCACATGGTAGTATCCATATCTCCCTGAGAAAAACACCTGTGACTTATATTATAACAGGTATAAGGTCTGATGGATTTGTCTAAATGTAATAAAAGTAATAATAAAAAAAAGTTTAATTTAAAAATAATCTATGATTAATATGCATTATGAGTTGGGTGACAGTTGATATTGTTTTACTGTGGGGCTCTGCTCTGCTGTGATCCCTCCCTCTTCCCTCTCTACTTTTCTATGATTACCATTATCTCTGTCAAATAGGCAGAAAAATGATCTCTAGAATAAATTAAAGAATTCAAGGTAACACAAACTAACTGTTCAGTTACTCACCTTTTGGTTGAAGTATTGCTTTGACAGAAAGGTTTGGATCAGGACACTGATATTCTTTCTACAGTGACCCATTTCCTAAAGTATTTTTAACATGAAACTATTTGAAACTCAACACCAAATCATTCCTGTCCTCTAATATCCATCAGTGGAATGGTGATATGTTTTAGACAAAGACTGCAGGACATGTTTTAACCCTGCAGGCTAAGGTCGGTGGATGAGCAGAATGGAGCAGTATTTCACTGTCCTTTGTCTGTGTTTATCGCTGTCTCTGCAGACTTGATTTCAAAATAGCAAAGGACAACTGAAATGTTCTGTGATGATGCTGTTGTGAGGTGCTCAGTCAAAGATGTTTCAGTCAGATTGGGATGCAGCTTTCTCTTAATGTTTTGTAGAGATGAGCTTTGGTAATTTCCTCCACATTTTACACTTTAAAGATAAATGAGATTTATCAACCATGAAGATTTAACAATTAAGAGCTTCTCTGTAGTATTTTGTGATCAATCATCTCTATTTATCTGAGTCAGGGATATAGAGTGAAAAAAACCTGCAGTAGTGGTCGATGGTCTGAACATCACTGGCAGGTCTAGATTCATGTGCAGACCAAGAGCCACAGCAAAAAAATCCATCAACACTGTAAGTATACTACACCACTCTCAATTTATCTCTCTTCAATTTCCTTCCATTCCCTCATGAGTTTGGGTTGCCATTGGACTCCATTTTCACTGGTGTTCTCGTGGCTGGATGAACTATTAGAGTGCCCAGCATCATTTTACCAGGACTTACACATGCTTGTTATCTAACCGACCCTTTATGCACCGACATGCCCACTCTCTCTCAGTCATTCAGAGCCTCACACCCTCAGTCCTCTTAAACAACTCATTCATTTATGGCCCATCACTGCTGCTGTCCATGGTGCTTATTTTCTCCACATAAACAACAACAATAAATGACAACCTCAGTGAACTCACATACTGCTTAATCAAAGCAAGCAAGACACAATAAGGACTATAATCACATCACAAGTAACACACAGCTGGGCAGTTCACTATTAAGCTGTAAAAATGTGTTTTGCTCACCCTATTTGTAGAGGAAGGCCATCCTCCTGTCTGTCATGGTGGCAAAGTGATCGATGATGACCATGTCGAAGAACCTCCCTCTGGCCTTTAGGTCCTCCACAACAACAGTGTCAACGAAACAGCTGGAGAAAAGCTTAGCAAGGAAGCTAAACTGTTAGCTCGGCAGCCTGCTGAATCAGGCTGGTGCTGATGATGCTAGCTACAAGCTAAATTATTTTTCAAATACTCCAAATCTCCACCCTCCATAATCAAGAGATGAACACAATTAAATAATGGTAATATTCTGAAAAAAATGAGGAAGCCTGGCTGAAGGTGAATAGCAAAGGACTGATAGGGCAGCCTTGATGGGTGCATCTTGATAACTGCAAATACTGTGAGCGCTTACCCTTTAATTACAGAGGCTCTGGGTGAGGTATATAAAAGTTCCACCCATGAAACTGAACTAGGGCCAAATCCAAAATTCTCTAAGCAGGCAAAGAAATAACCCCATACCACCCTATGAAATGCTTTCACTGGATGCAGTGGAGTGGATAACATTCAGTAAATGAATGCTGTCCTAAAATAAAACCAGTTTGTTCAGCAGCTATCATGTTGTGCATAGTGGTTTCTAAGCCAGGGCTTTGACCAAGATCTCTGAATACTTGCATAGAATATTTTTTTTATTTATTCCATGAAGCGCAGCACTCTGTGTTACGAGGGATGATCTCTGGCTTGTTCTAGAGGTCAGGGTCCATTGGGCTCTCTCCAGTTTAAGCGGTTAAGAAAAAACATTGAACCCATCACTTCCATCATTACATTGGTCATGAAATTTAAGGGCTCTTTGTCATCTTTACTTGCTTCAGGGATGTTAAGTAAATGGTAATTAGATCTCTGTGAATGGACCTCGAGGTCGTCGCATCAGTCCAGCAGCGTCTGGTTCTGGCTGATACAGACTCGACAGAGTTAAGGCGTCTCTGTTGAACAGTTGTCACTGTCACCTGCAGTGAGTCAAGTGAAGCT
This sequence comes from Synanceia verrucosa, assembly GCA_029721515.1. Classification (NCBI taxonomy): domain Eukaryota; kingdom Metazoa; phylum Chordata; class Actinopteri; order Perciformes; family Synanceiidae; genus Synanceia; species Synanceia verrucosa. Next base: position 29,211,529 of record CM056552.1, read on the forward strand.
TGTCCATCCATCCATCCATCCATCTATCTATTTTCTACCGCTTATCCTCACATATGATTGTGGGGGGGCTGGAGCCTATCCCAGCTGTCTTAGGGTGAAAGGCAGGGTACACCCTGGACAAGTCTCCAGTTCATCACAGGACACAGAGACAGACAACCACTCACACTCACATTCACACCTACGGTCAATTTAAATTAACCAATTAACCTAATCCCCATGTATGTTTTTGGATGGATTTAATACATTTTATGATTATACTACTTCTTGCTGGTGATGTTGAGATAAATCCTGGTCCCTTAAACATTACGGATGCCATGCAGCAGCAGCTAACTCCATTCCAAACCGGATTTCCTGTACTGCTAACTGGGCTACCTCCACTGCTAGATGGGTCACCACCTCCACTGCTAGCTGGGCTACCTCCACTGCTAGCTGGGTCACCACCTCCACTGCTAGGTGGGCTACCTCCACTGCTAGCGGGGCTACCTCCACTACTAACGTGGCCACCTCCACTGCTAGCTGGGCCACCACCTCCACTGCTAGCTGGGCTAGCTTCACTGCTAGCTGGGCTGTCACCACAAACTGGACTAATTACTCTGCCAAAGAGGCCTCCACCAGTGCTAACTGGTCCTTCTCTGGTGCTAGTTGGGCCTCCGCCTGTGCTGGTTGGGCCTCTGCCTGTACTAGCTGGGCCTCTGCCTGTGCTTGCTGGGTCTACACCAGTGCTAGCTGGGCATCCACCTGTGCTAGCTGAGCTTTCACCAGTGCTAGCTGAGTTTTCACCAGTGCTAGCTGGGCCTCCACCAGTGCTAGCTGGGCCTCCACCAGAGCTAGCTGCTCCTCCACCAGTGCCTGCTGCTCCTCCACCAGTGCTAGCTGGGTCTTCCACCAGTGCTAGCTGGGTCCTCCACCAGTGCTAGCTGGGTCTCCACCAGTGCCTGCTGCTCTTCGCTAGTTGAGTCTCTATCAGTGCTAGCTGGGTCTCCACCTGTGCTAGCTGGGCTTTCACCAGTGCTAGCTGCTCCTCCAGCAGTGTTAGCTGCTCCTCCACCAGTGCTAACTGGGTTTATCACCAAAGAAGAGGAGATTTCATCTGCCCTGAGTAACTTTTCTGGCTCTAGTTGCTCTAGCCTCAAACAAGATAAAACCCAAGGGCCAGCTATAACAAGGCAAGACTTGGGTAAGAGGAAACAAAACACTGGGACAACGCAGGAAAAACACAAGTACTTTCAATATGTCAATCACGCTAAAATAATCTGGGATCGAAAGTGCAAGTCACAGGGACTTCTTGGAGACAATCTCAACATAAGGAGTCTAATTTCTAAGAGAGATGAGGTTGAATACTTGCTTACAGACTCTAACTTGGACTTTTTAGCCTTGAGCGAAACATGGTTAAATTCCAATATACCAACCATTATGATTAACATACCAGGATACACTTGCTTCTGGAAAGACAGACAAACAGCGAAAGGAGGTGGCGTGTTAGAGAAACACTTAAATGCTCTGAAATCCAAATTAACACGTGATTTAGAATGTCTTGTTTTAAACACTGCCTTGTCACCTAGAATGAATGTTAATATTGTAATTTTATATGATCCACCTTTCTTTAATGTAACTTTTTATAGTAACCTTGACAAGCTATTCAAATTGTTAAAATATGATAGCGAAACTATGGTGCTTGGAGACGTAAACATTAATTGGCTAGACAAACATGGCAAACAAAAACTGAAAACAGTAACATCAAAATATAAATTAGAGCAACAAATTAAAGAGCCAACTGGACCACTACAACAAGTAAAAGATTGATAGACCAATAAACCGGAGCGGGTGATAAGAATTTATAATCTTATCACAGGATTATCTGATCATAATTTAACATTGGTGCTGAGAGAATTGTCACAGAATTGTTTGCAGTACCGATGTAATGGTATAAGAAATGCAACTCAAAAACGAATACAGAAAAATGATTTTCCATGAATTGAATATGAAATGTCCAATATCAATTGGAGTCCAGTTCTAGAAATGCAAAATCCAAATGACTGCTCTAATCTGTTGACAAAAAGTGTAACACAAGTAATTCAAAAGTACACCAAGACAATCAAATCCAGGAAAAAACGTCAGGCAATACCCTAGATTACTAAAGATATATGTCAATCAATGAAACATAGAGATCTTGCATGTAAAAAATCAACCAAAACAAAATTAATTTCTGACAATGCCATCTTTAAAAGTCTTAGGAACAAAGTGGTCAGTGAAATGAGGAAAGGTAGAACTAAGTACTTTATGTACCTGATTTCCCACTGAGGAATCAGGGGGAAACAGCCCTTATCTCTGGAAGCATATACACACACTGACCAAGCAAGAATCCCTAAAATTCCAAAACAGAAATCCAGAGTAACTCACTGTAAACAGACTGATAAATACAGACCCTATGGAAATTGCAACATCAATGAACGATTATTTTGTGACATCAGTAGAAGGAATTGGCTTTAAATCAGTAAAACTCACAGGGATCACACTGAATACAACAGAATTGCCATTTTCTATTGAGCAGACAAATGAAACTAGCATTAAACAAATAATAAGCCGACTGAAACTGTCCAAGGCCAAAGACATATTTATTCTTGATTCAAACTTCCTCAAGAAGCACAGAGTACTAACAGGACCTTTGACCCATTTAGTTAATCTGTCCATTACTAAAGGTCAATTTCCTGAAGAATTAAAAAGGGGTCTTATCACCCCAATCTTCAAATCTGGAGACATAGGCAAAGCCTGCAACTATAGGCCTATTTCCATCCTTCCCATCATTTCAAAGATAAGTGAAAAAGTTGTGGCAGAACAATTAAATGATTATATCGCCCAAAGTAATTATTTTCATCCCAAACAGTTTGGCTTTAGACCCAAATATTCAACAGAAATGGCAACCTGCTACTTGACTGACACAGAAAAGTTTGGACAAAGGTAATGTGGTTGGAGCAGTGTTTTTGGACCTCCGTAAGGCCTTTGACACAGTCAACCACAACATTTTAATCCATAAACTTAATAAACTCTTTTTTTCACACAATGCTCTCAGCTGGTTTAAATCTTATCTGGAGTCAATAATGCAATCTGTGCAAATCAATGGCACCATCTCAGCCCCTCTGAGATACAAAACTGGTGTTCCACAAGAATCTGTATTGGGCCCTTTACTGTTCTGTCTGTACATCAATGAAGTGCCAACAATCTGTAAAGAGGCTGAGTGCCAGTTATATGCTGAAGACACTGTAATATATGTCACAGCTAAGACTCCAGAGAAGGCTGCAGAGCTGCTCAACAAACAAATGTTTAGTGTCTCATAGTGGCTAGAGGAAAATTGTTTGTCTTTAAACTATTCTAAAACGGTTTCAATGTGTTTCTCCCTGTGGCAAAAGTGTCTAAAAAACTTTAAACTTTATATAAATCAAATCCCAATCAACAATGTCAAGCAATTTAAATATTTAGGAGTGGCTTTGGATAGTAATCTAAAATTTTAAGCTCGCATTAAGAAAATAACAAAGACTATATAACCAACTTGAACTGTCCGTCTAATCAGACCCTGTTTATCTGTTACTGCTGCCAAGTTGTATTTTCATTCATTGATTGTCTCCCATTTTTCTTATTGTATCACTGTCTGGGGCCAAGCTACGCAGTCGACCATGAAAAATGTGGCCTCTCTGTACAAACAGGCTTTAAAAGTGATAGACAAAAAGCCCATGAGTTGGCACCACTGTGCAATTTTAGAAAAATGCAATTTTATGAGGTTTGATAATTTCATTAAATACTGCTTCTTAAAATTAACTTTTAAATGTGTTAACAATCTTGCCCCTGAAATTGTAAGTGAATTGATCCAGTGTCACTACAAGGGGGGCTGCAAATGGCAATTGCAGAGCAGCCAAATGTAAGACCACTTTTGGTCAGAGCACGTTCACAGTTAAAGGCCCTCAGATCTGGAACACGTTACCTACCGAACTGAAAACTCTCACAGATCTGAACTTTTTTAACTGTAAAGTGAAACTTCAGGAGTACCTGAAGGGCGCATCTCTGCATCTCCAGGCTCGGGTGAACTGTCACAATGCGGGTCCACCGACACATAAACTCGCCCTGCAAGCAATCCATCAAGGAGAAATACGATGTAGGAATACATCAAGAGTGGGTGAGCAGATACAATGCAAACCCACCAGTGCGTGAACTCGCGACTCCATGAGTAATACGCCGGAAGGAACCCAGCTGCAGACCACGGTTCAGCACGACTCCCCCACCGTGTAAGCTTACGCAACCTTAAGCAATACATCAGGAGAGCACACCGCTGAGACCGGGGACCACACAGGCCGCCGACTCAGAGCTGCACCCGGTGTAAACTCGACCAAGCACATTAGCCTCGCACAACTGCGAGCAATACGCTGGGAGATCACACGCTACAGGAAAAGTTCTATGGTTCAACAATCCAGGGAGGCTGCCAGTCTCGGCAGACACCCCGACTCACAAGGCGTGGCCGGGCAAGCTGGTGTGTCTTAAAGAAATTTCCACGTGCCCTGACAAGCAGGAGGAGGTTATACCCTGTACATATGGAATATGTAACAGAGTGGAGAGGCGATAGAGAACACATGTGACAAGTGAAAAGGGAGCTACTTGTATGTTAGTTTGTTTGAACAGTGAGAAAAATGTCATTCGTAAGACTCCCCAATCCAGGCCCTCTCACTCAAAAAAGTCATTTGTTGGGTGAACATAAAAACATTATGGAAAGTATTTCCACCCAATTATAATACACTAATTTAGCAAGAAACAGTTTTGCTAAGTGAAATTAATTAAAATATGTTGAATCAACATAATGTGTTGGCATTACTGTTAATCAAATATAGGAGGATAAATCCAACATAATAATATTTTGTTGGCTGAACTCACCCAAAAAGTTTGGAAAGTTATTTTCACCAAATTATATGCTCAATTAGCAAGTGATGCTAAGTAGCTAACCATAGCAACTACACCATAGCAACAATGCTGCTATGGTTAGCTGCTAATGCTGCTATGATTAGTGAGCACGCTACGAAAACACTCAATGACAAAATTAATTGACAAAACGATAACAAGTTATGTGACACTTTTGTGTAGTGGTTTACTTTGAAGTCAAAGTTATTTTAAGGACCGTCTTCCACAGTGAACATTACAGACTCTCAGCATGTGTTTTACAGACTATCAGCATGTGTTTTGAACTATGTGCTGCACTTCAGGAGGTTTCTAAAACTCCTGACTCACTCACTACTGCCTCCTTCTGCTCTGAAGTTGTACACGCAATTTACTATCTTACCCAAAATACATTAGGTTCTGTCAACATAATTTACACAATGTTAAGTTATTGCACCTCATGCTAAAATAACATTACATTACGTTATAGGTGAGGATGGATTCGATGAGTGATTTGTAAACGAGAGTCAAAATGTCCTTGTTAATATTAAAAGAGGAGTCGCTGTTGGGCCTTTTTGTAAACTGAGTCTGCATGTGGCCCAAAGGTCAGACAGCTGTCCATCTCCATCCCCAGGTATTTAAAGGTCTGCACCTGCTCCACACCCAGACCATGGATGTGCAGAGGGGCAAATAGTTCTGGGGTTTTCCCTGAGGGTCCACAGCATAGCTCTTTGGTTTTCAATATGTTGAGCTCTAGTGAGCTCTCAGCAATGAAGGCGGGCATGAACCTCCTGCTTGTACCGGGTCAGGACCATGTCATGACCAGGCCATGTCGCCTGCGTATTTAAAAAGTCTGAGTCCTTCTCTGCTACTCGTGATCTTGTGGCCAGTGATTCAGGAACCTTCATTTCACCTCATTGCACCAATTAATTTTGACGATAAACTCACACTAATCAGTAACAGTGACATGTTTGTTATCTATGGGCTCTGACAAGTTCATTGGACAAAGTCTGTTAAACTGCTCTCCATGGGGTCTGTAAATGAGTAATACACTCGCTTTGTTATGCCCCTAAGTGTCACTTTAGGTTAGCCAGGTCTATTAGGCCAAGGTTGAATTGACACTTGCTGATTTGCCACATGCTGGTGGGAACAGTAATAATAGACGGCATTTTAAAGTCTGGCCATGTGATTGACAGTCAACAATTATGGAAATCCCCTGCTCAGACTGAATCTTTATGGCATTTATGATGATAAATCAAGACAACAGACGCAACCCATCTGCTAACTTGTTTATTGTCTTTACTGTTTTTACTGTCTATAATCTCACTTTATGAGGTGATAACGGAAATTAAGGCATAGTCACACATCAACCATCCCCTGAATTTATAATGGCATTTATAAAGGCATTTACTTGTTACGAAGAATTTTTACAGTCAGTTGCTCTGTCTGTCTACCATTTTATCTTGTGCCTGCATGTTGTCCTGTCTCTTCTTGTTTTATTTTGAAGGTAACCCTGTCTCCCTCTCATTTCAGGTCTCCTGATCCCTGCCTCCTGTGTCTTCCCCTGTCTGTGATTGTGAAACCCCGCCCTAATTGTCTACACCTGTGTTCCCCTACCTCATGTATAAATACTCCTGTCACTTGTTGTTTGTTGCGTCAGCATCTGTCCCTTGTCTCTAGTGTTTGCCTGTCCCTCGTCTCCAGAGCCTGACCCTCATCTCCCGCTCCTGTCTCTGATCTCCAGAGCCTGTCCAGCATCTCAAGAGCCTGTCCCTCGTCTTTAGACCCAGTTCCTCGTCTCCAGAGCCAGTCCCTTGTCTCTAGACCCAGTTACTTGTCTCCAGAGCCTGTCCCTCGACTCCAGACCCTGTCTCTCGTCTCCAGCCCCTGTCCCTCTTCTCCAGCCCCTGTTCCTCATCCCTAGACCTCCTGCCCGTCTCCGGAGTTTCCCTCCCGTCTGTTTTCCTGTCGGCCTAAATAAAAACTCCTGTTGGTTGCACCATCCTCCTGTCTCGAGTTCTGCGTTTGGGCTCTCCTCAGAATGGAGCCCTCACATTTTTGTCATTGAACCTTGGTACTCAAAGCTCAATAATACTGCATTGTCAGACTGTGATGGGTCCATGGATGGAGCCCAAAAGCACGACTCGAGGGACAGGAGTAACCGTTCAATCACAACAGTCTTTATTTTAGCAGTAAGCCAGACAAGGATGTGCGTCACCGAGCAGGTGGAGGCACGCGCCAGGGAAGTCTACCTCAATTGTGAAAAGGGGAAAAAAATTGCAAGGGAAAAACACTTTAACAATTACCTGGAAAATAAACCACTGATCTTGAAGGCTATAAAAATTAACTCAACTATAACTACTCACAACAAGGCTGGGGAAAAGAGGGGAACAACTAAAGGAGGAGAAACTAAAGGCGCTTTACCAGGTCCCTAGTACCAGGTCTACTAGGGAAAATCTACCAGAAACAGGGAGACTAACAAACAAAATACACCTACAACTCATGCTCTACGAGGAGGTATTCTAAATATAAACTAAGGGGAACAGGGACAAGCTAGGTTCGACTCACACTGAGGATCAACTAGGAAATGGGCTTAATAAGGCAGCTAGAAAGCAAAAGTGGCGCTACAGGCTATCAAACTTAAAAAGAAACAATCGCTGGAAGAAACGGGGATGCTGGGAACATGTGGAGTGACGGGAGACTGTGGGAGAAAAAACCTTTACAGAGACACATTTATCAAACAAGTATTTTTCTGATGCACTCTTCAAAACTAAGGAACCATTCAAACACAAGATCCTGTTTGACTGGGGGGAAAAAACACAAGAACAAAAATCAGGGAGGGGCTGTGTAAATGCATTATCGTCAGTCAAATCACTGGAGCAATTTCATTTTCAGTGTCTGTACTTTTGATGAAAGCCTGGTTGAGTCCAGATCCATCAGGATTTTCTGGTAGACCTCAAATGTACACTTCAGGTTTTTTGGATAACTTAAGTTCAGTGCATAGATAAAGCATGACACATGCATGGCTGACACTCTGCAGGTTTTTGAGACCTTCCACACCTTCCAGCACAACACTGACATCGGCAAAGTGTCCATCACCAACATTGGCAAAGCGTCCATCACTTGGACCATCAGTACCCTCTTCTCGGACTGTGTAGATGCACATAGTCCTCTCCGCAATGTCTGCCTCTCTGGATTCTATGTCCTGGAATATAAAGAGAACTGGGACTGTGTGACCCTAACCTCTTGACATCTGGCTTTGACTTTAGTGACTGCCTCAGTGCCTCAGCTCCATTTTGACAGAGAAAAACAAGAATTATCCCATTGTTTCTCTCCATGGACAGCGATCCTAAATATACTACAAGGTATGCTAATGGAGGAAGACAGAAATGACATGACATTTGTATTATTATCTGAAAGGCATTTTTTACTAAACCCTTCCAAAACACATGACATAAGAACTATGAAGTGTCTGTGTCCTCACCTTGTTGTTTAGGTGAGAATTGTCATCCCTGGCACAGTGGGGGCATTTAGGTGCATTTAGGACCCAGCCCACTTTATCCCAGCCCACTTTATCCTCAGGATCCTCCAGACCAAGTGCATCAACTTCCTACAAAGTGACAGCACTACCACCATTTGCCTTGTGGGAATTTCTCATTCTAAACAAAGAACCCATTTGACTCAATGATGAACTATTGGTGGTAAAGGTCAGTGTGTCTTCATATCCATCCCATTCTCAAGAACGCACATGTCATTAGGCACATTTGGATGGAAATTACAGTAGGCTGACATACTTACACGTGTCCAGGTTTTCATTGAGGTAGATGCTCAGAACTCAGAACGCAGCACAAAATCATATCTCACGCTGATGTCTATTTTGGAAAAAAAAAAAAAAAATTATATTGGTTCAATGCTTGTCAGTGTCACAGACAGGCTAACACACAGGTGCTGAGGCTACCCAAGTCACCACCCCTACTTGACCACCCCATCACCTTGTTTTACCCCACTCTGGTAAAACTCACACAGGCCAGTTCTCCAAGGAATTTGGAGGTCAGAGCTACAGTTGTCAGTCGCATAAACTCCAAGTTGATCTGTAAAAGACAACACAGACAGGATACAGATTTTAACAATTCATAAAAGAAGGTCATTGATAGGCCAAGTTACTACACTTCAGATTCACACTTCCCTCACTGACATCAAAGAGTGCTGACTATCTGTTTAGGAGCTCTGGAATTGCTGGCTCATGGAGAACCTCCTGCCTCCTGATTGAGAAGGTATGCTGCATCTTCTTCTTGATCTCAGCCTCGTCCTTTTTCTTCTTTTTAACCTCTGTCAGTTGAGCCACCCTTTCCGCCATCATACTCCCTCTTGTTTCACCTCTGGGCATGTTTGGACAGAAATTAACTTCTGCATTCCTAGGCTTCTTGATGTTGGCCGCTGGCTTCTCGGCTGAGAATAATAATAATTATAGTTTCACATTAACTGCAAGTATATGAATCTCTTAGACTGACATTTAATATCTTGCACCACCAAATGTATTAAAGCAAAAGAATTGGTGCTTAGAATGGTAACAAAATAGGGCACATTAAATAAGACACATACAGTACCTGATCTTTGATCTGAAGTTCATCATTTTATTTTCAAGTACTGCTTCCAACCACAGTAGCCACTGCGAGTGCCTTTCTCCGTTAGACATGGGTCAGAATGTGTTTTGGGGGTAGGAGACAGAAAAGTTCTGTGTGCATTGAAATCAGTATTTCCAGTGCGGAGCATCATCTCGGCACAGTATGAGAAGCGAGGAACAACAAAGAGCTTGGGCCAAGAACAGGACAACAAGATGATGGTGTCATTGCTTCTGTTGGAGACTGAATCATTAGCTTCATGTGATGAGGAGCTGACACTGGAAGGAGTACCTGGGATTGTGGTGCTGGCATCAGAAAGTGTACTTGGGATTGTGGTGCTGGTATCTCTTGAGAGTGGATTAGAGCGGGTTGTCTCAAAAGGTATCTTATCTTATCTTTATCTTTATTATCCCCTAAGGGAAATTTGCTTTGCAGGCGGGTAAAAGCACACAATAAAACACAATCACACAAATACAGGCACAGACAAGGACAAGCAGCAGCAACACAAAGAAGGAAAACTGAAAGCAGAACCATCCGATACATCAATACATCATCATCAACTTTTAAGAATTAGATTTAGTTGTGTGATAGCTTGAGATGTGAAGAAATTTTTCATCCTGTTACATTTCGCCTTTGGCACTCGAAACCTCCTGCCTGAGGCCAGGAGCTCAAACTCTGTGTGCAGAGGATGATCAGGAAAAGTTGTTGACAGGTCCAGTAGTGATAGTATGTACACAACTTTCACAGTAGCTTTATCTTCAAGTTCAGAAGTTGACAAGAGGTTCGTGAATTGATCATTTCTTTGTCTCTGTACTGAAGTCTGAATGGCTCAGTCACTTGGAAAAAAGTCTTTATTTGAAGAGTGAATTCCTCCACTGTGTTTGGTATTCCAGATTCAATGGTGAGTTTTCGTGCATCGTTTTCACCCCCAAAGAAGACTCTGAAAGTTACTCGTCCTGCCATCCTGCTTTGCTAATCTAAGGTGGAGACACAAACAGAGCGGACAGGTATTAGTCCGGTTATTTAAATACTTAACCACCAAAGCATAATGCACAGACAGGAGACAATATTAGCCTATAACTGATGGGTTAATGAAGACAGAATGTTAGTAAAGGGAGAACAGCTGGTAGAGTGAGGATGAAGTAGAAGAAAGGAGGGAAGGTTAAAAGAAGAGGTTATGAGAGAGGTGGCGTGTAGGGAGAATACTAGAGTGAGGTGGGTAATAGAATGGTTTGGAGACAGAAGAGGCTAGAAGAGTGAGGAGAATAGCAAGGTGTAGAGAAGAAGCTAGGACAGCTAGGAGGTTAGCAGAGCAGAGGCTCAGAGAGAAAGATAGGGTGAGAGCAAGGAGGAGGGTAAGAGAGGAGGGTAGTAGTCAGAAGGCTAGAGGAGACTGGGAGAGTGAGGAGGACAGGTGAGGAATTAAGCAAAGAGTGGAAGCTAATAAGCTCACATAGTCTCTGTGTTCAGACACTTTGACATCAAGGTAGGTGATTGTCTCTTGGGAGTTAACAGGTGCCACTAACTAACTCTACAATTTGCTTCATTAATTTCTTTGGTTCTAAGAGAAAAAACACCTGAATAAACATCAGTTGACTGGATCTCTTCTTTCTGAGCAGCGCAGATGCAACGAACGTAAAAAAAAAGCTCTCTGTAAAATCAACCAAAGCGTTGGCACCCAAATTGTCAGCAATAACTGTTCCTTTGACAAAAGTCCCAGGCTTTGAAACCATGACACCATGCTTTTCTAATGTAACATGGTTGTGTAGTAGTGGCCGAATATTTTACTATATCTATATGTCTTTACATCTTTAATCTTGCACAAAACTGCTAAATAAACAGAGGCAAGTGCTGAGTGAGAGCCAGGTCCCAAGTTATTAAGAATCCAGTATATGCTACACAGCTTGTGCTTCTTGATGATGCGCCCAAAGGGTTACACAATTCGAAGTCATCAATGTATAAGGTTAAACAAATTTTTAACTCATCACCTGACAGGAAAGGGTTTTCTTTGAAGTATAGACGATCTCCTCTGAAGCGATACTGCTGGTTTTTAAGCTGGTGTGGGTTACTGCTCTGTGTTCTGCAGCTATCAGTAACTCTATTCAACACTTCAGGAGAATCAAGTATCTGCTGCAAAGATCGCAGTAGCGGGATATATTGAAAGGACCTGCTTGTTTGTTGATCAAGAACAAACTCTACTGGCTCGACAACTTTAAAAACTTCTTTATGGTACTCTTTTCTCTTATAAGCGGTTGCAAGGGGGCCACCTTTTCCCAGTGCTTTTGCCAAAGGATTAGATTTACACAGTGACTCAGCTAATTCCTTAATAACCACACTATCAACCTCTATGTTTTTGCTTTTGAAAAAAATCTGAAATACTGCTGCAAGTTATTTGCACAGACAGTACTCAGCAAGTGGTGTAGCTCATCAACCGATTCATCTATTACTATAGATGGAACATGAAATATGTTTTCCAACTTCAGAACAGAGCTATTTTTTTCTACCACATCAGGAAGGTCCTCTGAATGATCAATATCACTATCTGCATCTGCGTGTGACAGACTACTGTCCTCAGTAAATGTGGGCCACTCATCTGCTGGACGAGACTGCACATTGACAACACCTGCTTTAAAATCCTTTAGACTGTATAGATTATGTTTGCAATTTTTATGTGAATTAAAAGTACAATATATGTTTGATTGATACACTGTATTGCCAAAAATATTCACTCACTTGCCTTGACTCGCACATGAACTTAAGTGACATCCCATTCCTAATCCATAGGGTTCAATATGACGTCGGTCCACCCTTTGCAGCTATAACAGCTTCAACTCTTCTGGGAAGGCTGTCCACAAGGTTTAGGAGTGTGTTTATGGGAATTTTTGACCATTCTTCCAGAAGTGTATTTGTGAGGTCACACACTGATGTTGGACGAGAAGGCCTGGCTCTCAGTCTCTGCTCTAATTCATCCCAAAGCTGTTCTATCGGGTTGAGGTCAGGACTCTGTGCAGGCCAGTCAAGTTCATCCACACCAGACTCTGTCATCCATGTCTTTATGGACCTTGCTTTGTGCACTGGTGCACAGTCATATTGGAAGAGGAAGGGATCATCTCAAAACTGTTCCCACAAAGTTGGGAACATGGAATTGTCCAAAATGTCTTGGTATGCTGAAGCATTCGGAGTTCCTTTCACTGGAACTAAGGGGCCAACCCCAGCTCCTGAAAATCAACCCCACACCATAATCCCCCCTCCACCAAACTTTACACTTGACACAATGCAGTCCGACAAGTATCGTTCTCCTGGCAACCGCCAAACCCAGACTCATCCATCAGATTGCCAGATGGAGAAACGTGATTCGTCACTCCAGAGAATGCATCTCCACTGCTCTAGAGTCCAGTGGCGGCGTGCTTTACACCACTGCATCCGACGCTTTGCATTGCACTTGGTGATGTATGGCTTGGATGCAGCTGCTCAGCCATGGAAACCCATTCCATGAAGCTCTCTGCGCACTGTTCTTGAGCTAATCTGAAGGCCACATGAAGTTTGGAGGTCTGTAGTGAATGACTCTGCAGAAAGTTGGTGACCTCTTCACACTATGTGCCTCAGCATCCACTGACCCCGCTCCATCAGTTTACGTGGTCTACCACTTCATGGCTGAGTTGCTGTCATTCCCAAACACTTCGTAACGTTCTTATAATACAGCTGACAGTTGACTGTGGAATATTTAGGAGCGAGGAAATTTCACGACTGGATTTGTCGCACAGGTAGCATCATTCCACGCTGGAATTCACTGAGCTCCTGAGAGCGACCCATTCTTTCACAAATGTTTGTAAAAGCAGTCTGCATGCCTAGGTGCTTGATTTTATCCACCTGTGGCCATGGAAGTGATTGGAACACCTGATTCTGATTATTTGGTTGGGTGAGCAAATACTTTTGGTAATATAGTGTACGTACAGCCATCAAACATACAAGTTACATTTACATACTGCCTAAGGTGTTGATTAATATGACTAAAGTATTCCTTTTCTCTTGAAAGTTCCCAACTTGTCATACTGTGTTGTCAGGAAATTTACTCAAGTACTGTACTTAAGTCCAATTTTGACATATATGTACATTATTTGAGTAATTCTACTTTATGCTACTTTATACTTCTACCCCACAGTATCATCAGAAGGAACTATTGCTCTTACACTTCACTAAATATTAGGGCTGCTGAAATGAACATGTTGACGTGATTAATCTGTGTTTACATGACAGTAACTCTACTAACAACACAGTTGTAACTAACAATCAAACATGATTTTAAAATTAGATTAACCATCTTTTCTGAATCTGTCCAAGCTTCTCCTGTAATTCAGCAAACAAAAATCAACCAAAGAGCATCATTAAACATTAATTTGTAATGTAAAATGGATGAAAAGGAAACGAGAAAGAGATGTTTTTTTTTCATAAACACAGTGCTCATTAGAGCTAATGTGGTGTCGCTCTGATTTAGCTAATAGGGCTATTAGGGCTGTCAAAAGTGCATTTCGGGCAGTTTGTCCAAACAAAAAAAAAAAAAAAAACATAATCAACTTATTAATGATGCATTATATATTAACAACTCATATTCCTGGAGAACCCCTAAGTGCCCCCCTTTTTGTGGCATACAATAATAACTTATTATCACATGTACGTAAGAGATATGCATAAATATACACTGTATATATAAAATTGCAAGGCCTTGACATTTCTACAATCAAACACTGAATTTTGCATATTGCTGATATTTTTTTCCTCCACTGTTGGCAACATGTAGGTTTGTGGAACCAAGTGTGAAGAAAATACTAGATGCAAATGAATATGTAGGTTCAAATGACCAGCCAGTGAGCAAAGTACCAAAGTACTTCAATGCCTTTGAAATTTAATTTTGTTACATATTTAACAAGAAAATACTTTTTATCTGTACATCTAGGTAAATTATTGTATACAGAGTGGATACAAGAGAACTTTAAACAGTGGATTAAAGAGTTTCCCATCAGTTGTGATACACACTGTCTCCACCTGTGGCTCAGGGCCAGACACAACACTTGCAACTGTCATCGAAGATAGATCCCACTCCACATTGCCTCACATGGGTGATGCCACCAGCACACATGTAAAAGCTGGTCTTGTCATCTGGGTTGGCGTACAGACCGTCAGGTTTGCCGTTGCAGAAGCCAGGTCCTGGTGCATGGGTGGTGGTAGTGGTGGTGGTTGTGGTGGTTGGAGGAGTGGTGGTGCTAGCACCAGGTTCGGGGGTGGTCGTTGGGGGCAGTGTGGGCAGTACTGAATGACAGCAGGAGAAGAGATAGAGAAGAATGAATAAATGATTCAATGAACAATCAAGACAATAACCAAGATTTTAGCACTCAGATAAATTACTGACAGATTGTCAAACTAAGGAATCTCTGTCTGTCCCTCCTGTTCTGACATCTGATCGATGTCCCACTTCTGGGGTGTATGGGACTGTAGAATATTCTCTGTCTTTAGGGCTCTGCACAACTGTTTGTCCACAGCAGTCAGACTGCAGCTCCAGGGGCCCGAGACAACACTGCCAGCAGCAACACTGGAGCCTACCTGGTGCCAAGCTCACTTTGTGAATGGCCACATCTGATTGGCTGCTGTTCCCTTAACAACCAATTGACTGTGAGAAAGACTGCAACCAGTGTGAGCAAGATGGTATTCATTGGTGACAGAGTGATACTAACTTCTGTTGGTGTTACCCCCAGCAAAACAGATCCATTGAACTGCTCTTGCTCATACATTACAACAGCAGTGTCAAAGCAAGAGACTAATATGTCAATAAGATTAAACTCAGCTTGGATGTTTAATATGGTCGCCAAAAAGAATAATGAGAATCTGTTGTGACCATTGTCTAATAAGTTTTAAAGAATACAGATGTACTGAAATGCTTTAGGCTTACCAATACTAAGAAGTTTACGGAGATGGCTCAGCAGAGCGTGGTTGCCCTGTCCACAGAATCTTCCCGCAAAGTCATCCAAATCGAGGGCCCACACAAAGGCACCACCAAATTTCTGTTGCTGAAGGTAACGAACCTATAGGGGCAAAAATAAATCTAAATGAAACATCATGATATTTTGGATTGAGCTGTGTTAAAACACAGAGCCAGTGTGCAATCTACCTTGGTCTCATAGCTCTCCCTGTTGTCAAATCCCACCCACTCTTTGTTCTTGGTGGCATACGGAACTTTCTGGTCCTCAATCCACTGAATGGTGGTGCCCTTCAGGAAGGTGCAGATCTGAAACACAGACACCATGATGCTTTTTTAGTGTTCCTTGCATTTTCACACAGGTCATCAATTGCCAATGTAACTCATATGGTATATACTGTACATAACCTTATCTAAAGTTTACCTCATAGTAGGACCAGAATCCAGCTTCACGTGTGAATGGTCCAGCTGATGCAGGGCCGCTAGCTGGGGCTCCAACACCAGTGTCTGATGACGTCAGACGGAAGGTACGACCATAAGCTGCAAATCCCATTCTCAGCTTCTCCACTGGGGTACCGTTGTCTCTCCAGTACCTCATGGCATAGTCCTGAGTAGAAATGGACGTATGAATGACAGAACATAAGACCTCAAAAGTTGATGAAAGAGGTGAAGTAAGGGAACTCCCAACTTAATTGTTTCCCAGCACCCAGTGTCTACTTACGGTATTAAAGTAGATGAGGTCACCATGGTCTTTTGATCCACGGTACAGTGGGCTGTTGTGTCCGGTGAACTGCTCCCACGTTCCATGGAAGTCATAGGTCATCACGTTGATGAATTCCAGGTACCTTATGACAGGTGAGAAAAGAGAAGAGAGTCATTTTATTGTAGAAGTCCCAGTTTTCTCCAAGAGGTTTAAAGTACAGCACACTCACTTGGCAATCTCAGCAATCTCATATCCCGCATCAATGGTTCCCTTTCCTGCAGAAACTGCAGCAGTCAACATGAGCTGAGGATTGCCAGTTGACTTGGACTCAGCTGCATAGGCTTCAACAAGTTCCTGCAAACAAAGACAATTAATTAGTGACTTCCAAAAATGTAGTATGAATTTAATATGCCTGTTTCCTTTGGCTCAAGAGTTTAAGACCCACCTTGCAGAGCAGAGTGAACCTATGCTTGTCCTCTGGAGGACTTCCACGAGCACCAGGGTACTCCCAGTCCAGATCTAGACCATCAAATCCATGAGTCCTCAAGAATTTGATTGTAGACTGGATGAACTTCTGGCGGTTGGATGGGGTGGACACCATGATGGAGAACCTGCAGGGACGATTGTGCTCTGTCATCATATCTGGTATAATTCAAAAACCTTCTCTTGGTAAAGTAAGAAAAAAACATTTGACCTGGAAAATGTGTTTTAGGCTACATTTTTGCATGCATTATGTGGCTATTTCAACAATTACTTTCCCCAATGAATATTTTGAGTTAGTCGATTTAGAGATTTAGAGATTTACTGGCCCAACTTGACATTTCACTTTCTCCACGCAACCTGGCAATACTGATTGTTGAGGCCTGAAATATTCATTGCATTTCTATAATGTTGCAAGGATGTGGTAGATAAAGCACTGGTAACATACTGTAAGTCCAAGCATGTGACACATTTTGTTTCTGGTTTAAAATGTTACTCACTGATGTGAACCAAAGTTCCATCCACCAACAGCCAGCAGAGTCTTCAGGTGAGGATTTCTGGAAACAGCACAGGGTCGGTCTTTTCATGCTTGTCATTGCTTGTAACTTAATAATGTATAAACAAATAGTGCATTCATATTTTACAGTGAAGAATCTTTGGGCTTGAGTTCTGCTGAAGGCCTCTTGTGTAAGTAACTGAACCTCTGCTAGTTCCAGTGATACTGTAACTCTGCCTGACCTTTTACCTGATCTCACCTCTGGTCACTTACTTGGTTTTCAGGGCATTGAAAGCTTTGTAGAGGACATCATCATTCCACTCATAGGTAACCAGCTCATTATTACTGTTGATGATGGAGAAGGCGTAAATCAGGGTGGTGCACAGGAAGGGGTCTACATCTTGTGGCATGTACTTCCCCTCTCCAGGTCTGTACTGGGACCAGTTGGTGAAGTAGCATACCATCTGGGTAGCAGATCCTGCGTTGAAGTGAAAGAACATTATTGATTCCAGATCTTGGAAGTGAATAGCCAATCAAATGATGCTTGTTGATCAAAAAGTATGACAACTTACCCAGCTGGCATATCACCAGACATAAGCCTGAAGAATATAGAAAAGAAATGACGTTACTGACATGGGGAAGAATCCCAAAACCTTTAAGTACACTCAAGTTACTTATATTTGTATGGACAAATATTAAAATGATGAATCTGCCCCATTTTTACAACCAATACATCACGCAACACCCTCTGTCTTTAGACTCCCAAAATAACATTCAATGGGGGATACTGGAAGAAACCCCAGGACGATGCAGCGAGGAGAGATGGAACAGTTTTCTTTTTGTAGGATAGTAAAACCAGAGTATGGATGATCAGAAAGACTAAATAATAGACATTATCATCAATTAGTAAAGAGTAGTATGGTGTGAAATGAAGATAATTACCTGCTAGAATTGTGAGCCTGGTCATCTTGAATTCACTTCCCAAAACTTCACTGGATTTCTACAAGGCAACAGAACGAAGCAATGGTGGGTCAATGACTGTAACAACTAGATCACAATTAAATAGATAAGTCATATCATTGCTTTCCCTTGCAAACTCACCTTGGGACTGAATAAGAGACCCAAACACCTGCAGCAAAGTTTAGGCTTTTATACAGTTTGTGCACAGAGAAAGGAGGAGGGGTGGCAGCCTTTGATACACTGAGGTAATAAATGTTATGATTATTAGAACATGTTTTGATAAGTCTAAACAAAGTCTAAACTGTAGGTTATTTAGATAAGAATTTACTAGAGCAGTCACATAACACAACATACATTCAAAACATGAGCCTGTTTTGATTAAAGTCACTAAATAGATCACTCATTATCATATCAATCAGCCAAAATGATCTGGCATTTAATCAAAATGACATTTGAAGTCAACTGGAATTAATATTTAATTTCAATTAAATATTAAAATAAATGTAAATAAATCATTTTATTAAAAAAAATTAAGGTTATTTAAAAAAAAAAAATCTGAATTTTGCACTGCATCCATCACAGTCAGTGTAAAGTACATATTTTCAGTCATATAGATGCAACCAACAAAATTGCAACCTATTTCAAAATAAAACTGAACAAGAGAAAATGAAATTATTATGTAATAAAGCAGACTCTCATTTTGAATTCCTTGATTAACGGCTTTGATTACTTTATCTTTTTCCATTCGAACTCTGGTCGTGACCATTGACTATCAAGATGTTCCACAGCCCACAGCTTGTTTTTCCACTCTCACTTGAAGATAAGTGTGGAGCTGCCTGGGGCATTCTGAGATACAGGGTGGTGTAATCGTCACAAAAAAGAGAGAAGAAAAATATCAAACACACAACGGTCCAACTGCTATAATAAAAACATAACCAGTATGACATGGATGAAAGCAGCTGCTTATGGAAAAACTAGTGACATTTCTAATCATTGTAAACTAATAAATTCATAAATAAAACATTTCCCACAATATTGAACTGTATCATGTTTTGATACAGGGTCTTCATTGGATGAAGGTGGTTCACCCTGGACAGATCATTAAACCATCAGAGGACCAACACATCGAGACAGAAACCATTCACACTGACATTCACACCTAGAACCAGTTTAAAGTCACCAGTTAAATTGAGACTGTCTTTGGACTGAGGGAGGCAGCTGGAGAACCAGAGAGAACCAAGAGAGAACCAAGAGAGAACCAAGAGAAAACAAGAGAGAACCACATAGAACAAAAGTGAACCAAGAAAAAACCAGAGAGAACCAAGAGAGAACCAGATCAAACCAAAAAGAACCAGAGAGACCCAAGAAAAAACCAAGAGAGAACCAGAGAGAACCAGAGAAAACCAAGGAGTAGTAGCTTATAGATGGAAGGCAACAGAGAAAATGGTCCATTGAAAACAAACAAAATACCTCCATAACAATAACATGAATGTGTTTTTATTGTTTCCTATTCCTGGTTCCAAGTGTTGAAGGGCAGGTGTGATATGGTGATGGATAAAGCCCAACATGAGGTAACACACTGGCAGGTGATGATCAGAGATATACTGTCTCAATCTCTTCTGGTATAAACATCACACTGTGGCAGAGAGATACTGTTGGTACTGACACACCTCTACCACCTGGCTGGATACAAACACAAAGCTCTTCAGGCAGAAGTAGAAGCAATGCTTAAAACAGGCACATAAAAGCCCAGCAAATGTACCACTCATTAGCCTGAGCTTAATGGCACTATAATTAATACATTTAGTTTCCAGTTTTGGAGCTGAACCAGCCTATATGTGATCTCTTTTCTGTAATGGTTAATAAAAAATTATAATGCTGTTTTATGAACTGTGTTAATGCTTTATCTGAATCTGGTTTGTGAAATGACAATGAAAAATACACAAATTATGGTTTTGGTAAACAGATGTTCTTGTCCAAGAATATCCTTATACAGGAAGTTTTTGGATATCTTGCTTTTGTGTTGGTTATTTTTTGTGTTTTCCTATGAAAGTCCAGCAACATAAGTGATTGGTGTGCAAACCCTTGCTGTGTTTAGGGCAATAAGTCTACTTGGTGAGGTTTAGGAAGTGATAGTGGTTTGCTGAATTTGGTGCATTTTGGACTTTGAATAAACAAGCATACAGCTCTTTTTGCAGCAGCAGGGACAGGGCTTCATGACTCTGTGGACCAGCATGCATGGCCTTCAACATTAATACTACTGATTGAATTCTCTTCCAGTTATTTATAATACACACTTTATTTATTCTCTGATCATCACAATCATACAATTGCTTATGGTCACAAAAACATCTTTTCTCAGTGAGCTTATCCAGTCAGTGCTGACAGTTCTAGACTAGTTAACTTCAGGGCCATACACAGCAATTGCAGCTGTCTTCAAAGACAGTGCCAGCGCCACAGGTCCTCAAATAGGTTCGGCCACCTGCACACATGTAGAAGCTGGTCTTGTCAACCGGGTTGGCGTACATGCCATCGGGCTTGTCTTTGCAAAAGCCACGTCCTGGGATGGGGATGGTGGTCTTGGTGGATGGAGCAGAGGTGGTACCACTGGGTTTGGGGGTTGTTGTGGAGGTTGGTGAGGTGGTGGTAATAACAGGCTTGGAGGTTGTAGTAAAGGCCGATGCTGTGCTTGTAACAACAGGTTTGGAGGTTGTGGTTGATGGAGGAGGAGGCATCTCTGGGAGAGGTGGAAGACAGAAGGTCAACATTATATCAAAAGGTTCCTTATGTAAGGACAATGCTTGTATAAAGGGTAACTGTGGTTCTCAAAAACCTGCCAAGAACGTGATGATCTTGTCTTACCTTGAGAAGCTGGAAACATTTTTGGCTCATAGTAAAAATGCAAAGCAAGACTTACCAGAATTGATGAGTTTGCGCAGATGGGACAGCAGAGGATGACTTCCCTGTCCACAGAACTCTCCTTTAAAGTCATCCAGATCCAAGGCCCACACAAAGGCACCACCATACTTCATGTCCCTCATGTACCTGACCTGAGGGTTGACCAAGACAAGACAAGTAAGGAAGATGCATTTATGTATGTATCTCTTGAATTCTACCTTGTGGACTGTTGCCATGCATTGATGTGCCACCTACCTTGGTCTCATAGCTCTCCCTGGAGTCGAATCCCACCCACTCTTAGTTCTTGGTGGCATAAGGAACTTTCTGGTCCTCAATCCATTGAAGGGTAGCTCCCTTCAAGAAGGTGCAGATCTGAAAGACCAGATTAATGAAATGCAATTGAATTTTCCATGATCCATTCATTCAGCATGTTAGTATGCATTTATTTTTTTATTCAGACTTTACCTCATAGTAGGACCAGAATCCAGCTTCACGTGTGTATGGTCCAGCTGCTGCAGCACCGCTAGCTGGGGCTCCAACACCAGTGTCTGATGACGTCAGACGGAAGGTACGACCATAAGTCGCAAATCCCATCCTCAGCTTTTCCACTGGGGTGCCGTTGTCTCTCCAGTACCTCATGGCATAGTCCTGAGTAGAAATGGAAGGATGAATGACACAGAACACAAGGCCTGGCTTTCTTTATTCATATGGTAGCAACTGGTCAGAAAATAAAATGTTATTGCAATTCTGTAAAGTTGTGAGAGGCTGATATATCCCCCATTCGTTACATTCATTTTCCCCTAAAACATTTGCCTGATAAATGCCCCAATTTTTCAAACTGTACATGTCTGATGTTCAAGCTGAAGCTGAGATACCCTGAAGAAATCACTATTACATTTGGGTTATTATCTCATACTTCACAAGGTTCCTCAGATGTAATTGTAGCTTAGCAACACTTCCCATAATTAATAAACAGATGTTTGTGTTTGTTCATGCCATAATGTCATCCATCACCACATCTCTTACAGTGTTGAAGTAGATGAGGTCACCACTGTCATGTGATCCACGGTACAGTGGGCTGTTGTGTCCAGTGAACCGTTCCCATGTTCCATGGAAGTCATAGGTCATTACATTGATGAAATCCAGATGCCTGAAATGCAAAGTTACTTAGCTACCTGATCGTCATAAACAATGGTTGATTTAAAAGACTGTTTTTCAGAAAATATGCAGTACTTGGCAATCTCAGCAATCTCATATCCAGCATCAATGGTTCCCTTTCCTGCAGACACTGCAGCAGTCAGCATGAGCTGAGGATTGCCGGTGGACTTGGACTCAGTTGCATAGGCTTCAACAAGTTCCTGCAAAGACAATTAATGATTTCCAAACATCAATGTAATATGTCTGTTTCCTATGGCTCAGGAGCTTCAGACCCACCTTGCAGAGCAGAGTGAATCTCTGTTTGTCCACTGGAGGACTTCCACGAGAGCCAGGGTACTCCCAGTCCAGATCTAGACCATCAAATCCATGAGTCCTCAGGAATTTGATTGTAGACTGGATGAACTTCTGGCGGTTGGCTGGAGTGGACACCATGATGGAGAACCTGGGGAGATTTAATGGGTCTTTAAAAAGGTCTTAATAGCATCATTATGAAATGCATCAGAGCTGTTGATTGTTAATTTAGCACACAGTACCTCATAGTTAAAATTTTTTTGTCAACATCTATGCCATAGCCATGTCCAGCAACAAGTTCTCAAGGAGGAGCACAGGTTTTATAAAAAAAAAAAAAAGAACAGTAGCACTCACTGAGTTGAGCCAAAATTCCACCCACCAACAGCCAGTAAGGTCTTCAGATTGGGATTCCTTTAAAACATACATGTAGGGATGTTTAATGCAGAATATCTGAGTTGGCAAAGGCTGTGTTTTTTTTATCACATGCAGTGTTTGTATGTACAGATAAACAGGGATTTGGATGGAGAACTGAGTTCTTACTTGCTCTTCAGGCCATTGAAGGTTTTGTACAGGGTCTCGTCGTTCCATTCATAAGTAACCAGCTCGTTTTTGTTGTTGATGATGGAGAAAGCATAAATCAGATGGGTGCACAGGAAGGGATCCACATTTTGAGGCATGTATTTCCCACTACCAGGCCTATACTGAGCCCAGTTGGTGAAGTAGCACACCATCTGGGAGGCAGTTACTGGAGATCAGTGGAAACAAATATGTAATCAGCATTGCATGTTCTGTTATCATCTCTTGTTTTCTGACACATAGCTCAGTCAGTGTCAGTGTAAACTTCAAAGTGTAGTTGAATAACCATATCATAAGCTTTTTCAAGTACAACTCACCCAGCTGGCACATCAACAGGCACAAGCCTAAAATAGAGGTACACACTAAATATGAGCAGCATCCTTACATACGTACATACATAGATACATACATACAAGAATACACATATACTTAAGGCTCAGTGCATCAGGACTGATTCCTGTTTACCTGCTAGAAAAGTGAGCCTGGTCATCCTGAGATTCAAATCTCACGACTTCTTTTTTTCTGGAATAATTCAGCAACAAATTTGTAAAGAGGAAAAACAATGACAAACATAATGAATGTAAAATGAAGGCAAATTATTTAAATGAACTATAACAAACTTAACTATAACTTTTTAAGTTGGTAAATTCTACTAATGTGAACTGTTACTGGGGCTGTTTGTACTTCAAACAATCCATCTATATGAACGTCATGATTAAATTCAATGCATAATAACAACATTAACATAAGTGCCATGCTCTTACAAATCTTATTCTTTACCAAAGAAGTATCTCAATCATATTGTATTGTAACTTCAGTGTCACAGATGATGTGCAACCATGTCTGCATGATGTGAAAGTTTTCACTATCACATTTCCTGCCCATCACAAAGTACAACTTCACTTTTCCCCAACTCTTGTCTAATTCAATGCTCTGAAAACTGAATCACCCTAAACTAGAGCTGAATCACTTCAGTCTAATGAAGCAACGAGAGAGGAAAGGAAGAGGCGAAGAGCCAGCTTACCTGGGGATCTCCAAAGGAACCAAAGTGCTTGACTTTTCAGTCTGCTTATATATGTCCCACCAGGAGCCGGATATCAGTCTATACCATGAAATGGAGGTGGGCAATAATGGCGTGTTTGTATATTGTACGTAAAAAAGGGATAAGATAAGTAATATTACACCTGAACAGACACACAGTGATAAGCTTCAGTATATGGCAAAGCCTCCAGCATATTTCTGCAAGATATGACTAATTTAGGTCACGACATGAAAACACTAAAACACTTAAAGACTTCAAGAGACTCAAAACATCAGCAGAAACACAGAATGATGAAATATAAAATAGAAACAAAAAAACAGAGACATGAAAAACTACAAAAAGAGGCTGAATAACCACATGTGTCAGAGAGGTGGGGAGTTTTTCTTGTCTGTGCCTTGGAGTGCATTGTTCATACATACACTAGTGTGTAAGGCCCAATTAACAACAGAGGAGTGAGCACGGCTTTCAAATGGTTCTTAGAGCCATTCATGAAATGGAAAACAACTTGTGACATTGGTGGGCCATAATACTAAAACAGCAAGCTGAAGCCAATGAGCCATAGTTATCACCACAAATTACTGTGGTTGAATAGTCAACCAGCCTATTGTTCATAATGCATTCATAAACACATTTATTGTTATTGGAGTCAGGATGTGTTTCGCCAAGCTTTTCAAAGGAGGAAGCAGCAAGCTAATCATATTCAAAGCTTTGATTTTAGATTTGCATTTACAGAGCTATTGGTGGTAACGGTATACTTCTACTGACTAAAAATACAAGGTTAATTTTTTCACAAATGGAGGTTCCTGTCTTTAAGCTAAGCTAAGTTAATCACCTCATGTCTCTAGCTTTGTGCTTTCCCCACAAACATGATATTGAGATTTATTCTCTCATATTCCACTAATAAAAGAAAGGGAATAAGCACATTTGCGAACATGAACTATTCTTTTGATGCAAATGTCCTCTCTCCTTCTCCATGGGACATTAATGGAAACTGTAGATCATCTGAACAATGATCAGATGTCCCTAAATGTTCTGTGCATACCAATCCATGATCATTGCTCTACATGGTTTGGAGCTGAAGAATGCTGAACGTAACCTTTAGGAAGCCTTGACATTAGAAAATATTGCTACATATCTGATAACACATGGAGCACAAATAAATCATTAATATTCCCTCTGATAACATACTTATGTAATTCACATTTGCGTATATTGGGTGTAACACTCCTTGTCTATTTGACATGCTTTCATATTTTTCCAGAGGTGTTTCATAACGGACCTCCACTCAAGTCCATGAAGGTTCATTTAAGAGAGAAAAAATGTCTTACATCTTATCACACAAGGACTGCAGCAGAAGCACTTCCTGCCGTGAGCACAGACCTAAATTACAGCTGTGTAAAATCACACAACTGCTCCCTTTTCATATTTTTGTTTTTGATGTTTGAAAGTTGATGATCAATTCAGAAACTACTAAGTACCACAGATTCTACAGACTGTAGAATCATTACATTCTTAAAAGTAAATAGTCAATATCAACATTCATTTTATTCTCTCGAATCCTAATTTCCACTTAAATCTCATTTAATTTTTGTAATTTAATTTTTCCACATGGATGACATCGTATTGTTATTAACTGAATGCATCCTGGGGGGTATTCCATCAAAGTCACTAATCATAGTGGCGCTTAAATGATTAAGCCTCTTTTAAAGTAGCATCAACTTTAACATGAGGCTGATGCCATTCCGTAACACATTTCAGCTGCACCTCATTGGAGTTAACTTCAATGAGGCTTATCTAACTTGCATTAGACAGAATGAGCCCGGACCATGTGATTGTCGAAGACACGATCATGTCGATGTTGGGCTGATTTTTTCAATAGTGCAGGGCAAAAGTGCTTTTGGAACTTTACGAGGAGTATAAACCAATAATAACCAAGAAGGGAAATGCTTCTCTCATTAACAAGGCAAGAGACATGGTGTGGCAGCAACTCTACATTAATACCAACGAAACATTATCATATTTGAAGATATGATAATGACAATGTACATATTCTTTGTAACACCGCTTTATGAACTCTGATAGTCAACCTGCCCCAGAGCAGGTTAGTTCAGAAGCCCAGTAACTCAGCTGAGATTCCTGTTAGTGAGAGTAATGGTACCAAACTCTCACTAAAACTGGCGGGGCTTATTGATGTTAGTGAGGATTTGCAGGTCAGCCGGGCTGATGGAATACTAGTGATGGGCAAAACAGTTCTATTGACTGAACTGAATCTGTACGAATCGTTCATTAAAAAGATCCGTTCAAAAGATTCGTTGACCGAATCACCGAGATAGAATGAAATATCAATGTAAATACATCCTGCGTGCACCGGTTAATCTCACTTGCTCCTCTCCTCTCCTCTGCTCTTCAGTCTGTTAATATGAGCACTGTGATGTGTGTGCCTTTGTTTGAATGTGGCTTCACTTAGCATTTTACTGTTAGCTCAGAGAATCAGAGAAACATGTCAGTGTCATGAGAGCTTATCCCCTGCTTCTAATTCCTCCTTGTGGGACTGACTGAGTGACTCGACCGGTTTCCTCGGAAGAGGACGCTGGCTTCCTCCTCCGAGGAAGCCCTTACTCACCCCCCGATTCAGTGAACGAATCGCTGCAGCTTCCTGCTAGAATCAATCATTCGCACGGTTAGATGAACTCTGGAGGACTGCTTTGTAAACATGGGCCTATACAAATTATGCTTGGCTACACAGCTGAAGATGAAGCATGGAGGAAGCCCTTACTCGCCCTGCCCCCCCCGTTCCGAGGAGCAACGAACTCGCTCCGAGTTCAGTGAACGAACCACTGCAGCTTCCTGGTAGAATCACTTGTTCGTTCAGTGAACAGATCGCGGCAGCTTCCTGGTAGAATCACTCGTTCGTTCAGTGAGTCGCCCCTCCCCTCCCTTCCCCCGGCTGGGTCGTTCATCGAAGATTCACGGGTCATGAATTAACGAACGAAGCAGTTCAACTCCTGGCCACCACGCTGAGACCGTGATTCAGTTCAGTTCGTTCACTCAAATCGTTCTTTCGAATGAATCGTTCGCGAACGACACAACACTATGGAATACCCTCCTGGTCTGCGTGGTTGACCACTCTCTCTTTGGGAGGTCTGACACCATTTTGAGTTGTTGTTTTGAGTGGGCCATTTGTGACCACTTTCCTGACCCACATGGGCAGTATAAGGGTTTTATACCAAGGAGGGTGTACTTAATGCTGCCTTCAATTAAAAAAAATGTGAGTAGTTCTTATGCAGTGCAATACTGTTCATACTGTACATGTTTTTTTTCTTAAATCCTATTCCCACACTGCTTTTTTTTCAATAACTGTCAAGGTATGACATAATAGCAATACCAATACATTTTCAAAATTAGTGAAAGTTGTTGGAGTGGCTATGGTAGTGGTAATGGTCATGGAATTGAACTGATAAACAAGTTTTGAATTACTGAATTGCTGCAGTTGACCAACAAATACAAAAGGAAAAGTTAGAGAATACACTATCATTGCAATATCAAGGGGTTTTACTGTATTTGTCACATACTTCTAATACTAGTGTAAGACGTAGTGAAAAGTAGTAGTAGTCGCTCAACTTATAGTGTGCAGGGAGGTTTGTATGTTGGTGTGTGTGTGTAACTGTCAGGATTGAGGATTTAGGCCTACAGTAGAAGTGTGGGGGGCAGCTATATACATGGAATACAGTATGTGTAAAAGAAGGGAAGGTAGGGCTGGAGGGCTAGTGTAAGGAAGGAATGGGGGAGGCTATATACATGGGATTACTGTAGAGGTGGGGCCATGATATGGCTGGGGTCAGAGGGTAGGTATAGTGAGTGCATTGTGAGTGCTGTGTCACAGCAAAAAACAAACAAGTCAAACAGAACACAAAAACTTTTTGCTTTTACTCCCTGCATTTCAACACAAATATCTGTACCTTCTACTCCCTACATTCTCAAAACAGTCCGGAATTTAAATGCCTTGTCCAGCGTCCTGCGTAGCCTCAAGTCGGATGCTTATTTGTCCTCCTTTTTGGAGTTGAACTTGAATGCAACATATTGTCTGACGGTGTAAGACTGGTTATAAAAATGATTGGCTAAACATGGTGTCACTCAATTCTCTGATTTCTCATTGGTTGAAAAAGTAAACAAGCCGCCCCCCTCTTCCAACCTCATTCAATGCTGAATGGTCAAAAGACCACACATTTATCAGCAAAAGTAGCAAAGAATTTGCATGCGTATTGCACACTTTGTTGCTGTGATGTGGACATGAATACACAACGAAAGACTGCCATTGAAAGGCATGCTAGCAGAGAGAAACAGACGGGCTGCAGGCACCTCCTCCCTCCGGTTGTTTTTTCAGGAAGCAACATCACCTGAAGATGACAAGGTATCCACTGCAGAACTTTGTAAAGTTTATCATGCAGTCAAGCATCACTAGTCATCACCAGAGTGTAGACTGTGGAATTAAAGTTGACCGAAAGATCTTCAGTGACTCATTTAGTACATCAGATTGGTATGTTGCAATTTTTCTTTCCTCACTAAATAAAAGTGTCCTCCTTTTTTGTGTTGTGGAAATGGCTACCCTAGTGCCACCGAGCACGGCGTGTGCTGCAGGGCCCGATGCCGCTGGGTGGATCTGAGTCGGTTGAGGCTGCAGACAGAGGTGAGGCCGGAGGAGAGGAGAGGTGACAGGTGGAAGATGGGACAACAGCTGCCAGCTGCTGCTGAAGCTCAATATTTACCCGTTTTTAGTCATTAAAACTATATAATTTCAGTCTCCTCTGTATTTCTGTCAGTTTCTCTCTATCCAGTTCAGATTTTATTTTTCTAGTCCAGTTCTGTCCAGTGTTTTTTCTCTGTCCCAGCACTGTGCAGGTTGTTAATAAAAGAGGAAAACTAGGCATAATTTTTAAAAATAAAATAGCATACAGTACTTATCAAAAAAAGCATGTATCATTGAAGTTAAAAAAAAATACTTTTGTACTTATGTAAATTTCAAAACCTGTACAGGTGAGTAAAAGGAGTTTACAGTGGATGCTGAACTTGACCGGGAGCCAGTGGAGGTGGATGAGGGTGGGGGTGATGTGTTGCCAGGTTTAGTGTAAGTTACAACCCTGGCAGCTGAGTTCTGCACATACTGGAGCCTGTCCAGGGGTTTACTTGGAACCCCAGACAGGACTCCATTGCAGTAGTCCAGCCGGGATGTGATGAAGGCGTGGATGAGTGTCTCTGCAACGGTGTCAGACAATGAGGTACGGAGACGGGAAATGTTTTTGAGATGGTGGAAGGCAGATTTGGTGATGGATTTGATATGGGACTGGAAGGAATGTGTGGGGTCAAAGATGACGCCCAGGTTGTGAACATTCAGAGGCTGGTCAGTTGGAACAACCAACAACACTGATAAGGAGATCTCCAACCTTCCATAGCAGTGGCTTGGGGGCTACAACCATGAGTTCAGTTTTATTGCTGTTGAGTTGGAGTAGGTTGGTTGTCATCCAGGTCTTTATGGCATGAAGGCAGTTGACCAGAGACTGTGGGGGGAGCTGAGAGGATGGTGAGGCGCTGAGATAGAGCTGGGTATCATCGGCGTAGCAGTGGACGTTGAGACTGTGGTGGTGTGTGATCTGGCCAAGGGGGAGGTAGATGGTAAAGAGAGTGGGACCAAGCACAGAGCCTTGAGGGACGCCGTGGTTGGCTGGGGTGGGGAGGAGGAGCCATGGAGGGTGACAAACTGAGTCCTATTTGAGGGGTATGACTGAAACCATGCCAGTGCAGAACCGGAGATGCCAAGAAGGTCAGAAAGGCATTTGAGGAGGATGGTGTGGCAAACGGTATCACTGAGGATACTGATCTTACCGGAGTCTGCAGCATCGAGGACAGGGCAGTCTCGGTGATATGGTGTGTTCTATATGCCGACTGAAGGCGTTCATAGAGCTCATGGTTGGACAGATGCAGATGGAGCTGGGCAGCCACTGCTCTTTCCATGATTTTGCTGAGGAAAGGAAGGTTGGAGATTGGCCGAAAGTTATTGGGGTCATCAAGGTCCAGACCAGACTTTTTTGAGATGGGAGTGATTGAGGCAATTTTGAGACTGGACGGGACCATACCAGAAACTATGGAGAAGTTAATCGTGCCCCTGGCCCCTTTTGGGCCTGTCTTGGCCGCCTCAGAGGTGGTGGTCTTTGCCTACCCTTGGTCGCGGGATCTGCTGGTCTGGCAATGCGGGGTCATGGTAGGTGCCCTGGGCTCTGGTGTTCTTTACATATGCATGTTTTCTCCAGATACTACCAGCTCCTTTTGAGTCACATTGTTGAGTACTGATATGAATGACTAGAATGCGCTTGTCACTAAACCCATACCTTCTACACTTACCTCTCTCACTTATGTTCGCCAGTGACCTACTCTATTCTGTCAGGAATAACAATGAGATGAAATTTTATCATCTGCAGCACGAACCACTCGGCACAAGCCATAAAGCCATTAGCTGTGGCACGCACGCTTTTGAGGGGCGGCTGTGGCTCAGTGGTAGAACAGGTCGTTTAGTCGGGGGCGCATGTCGAAGTGTCCTTGAGCAAGATACTGAACCCCAAATTGCTCCTGATGAGCTGTTGGCGCCTTGCATGGCAGCCTCTGGCATCAGTGTATGAATGTGTGTGTGAATGGGTGAATGGGAAATGTAGTGAATGGGTGAATGGGAAATGTAGTCTACCTACAGCTTTGAGCTGTAGGTAGACTGGAAAAGCGCTATACAAATACCAACACCATTTACCATTTGATTTCTCCAAAACAGGCACATGCGGGGGCGGAGGGTGGTGGAGCACCTGTCCCTTTGCCCCTTGATGCCCAAAGTGCCCTTTTGTTAAAGTGATCTTTTGTAAGACCTGTTAAGTTGTTGCCAAGAAAGACACGTATTTTACCCTTCTTTCCCGTCGTCCTCCCGTATTAGCTTTTTTCCGTAAATCTCACATATTTTAACCTGTGTTGTTAAAAGTTAACAATACGGCCCACGACAGGGTGGTAGGGTGTAGCACAGTGCAGCGTCTGTCTCTCTCTCTCGTTCTGCTCAACTTGAGAGCAGAGAATCAGAAGTCCATGGCTGTATGGATTATTCACTAGAGCTGACAGGGACACTGCCACATTTGATGTGTGCAAAAAAAACATTCAACACTGTGGTAACACCACCAGTTTATTTAAACACATAAAAGCAGTTCACCCTGGAGTGAAATGCGAGCTGCAGAAAAGTTGAAGGAAGGAGGAGGAAGGGGGTGACCCCCGACACAGAGACAGAGGTCTCTGGCAGAGGATTTTCAGCCCAAAAAACACGAGTATCCAGGTAATCTCCAGCATTAAGCAATGCTTAAGAGAGGCAATTTTAGCAGACTGATTGAACTATTATCATAAATTCAGCCAGTTGAAAAAAATCTTAATTATTTAATTATTTTACTGGAACTCTGGAAAAATAGACACTTATATATTATTTTAATATTTATTATTATTTATTAATTCTTTTATTATAATCAACTAACTCAAGGCAAATTATTAATTATTCAATGATAATGACGTTTTAAGTAAAAAGTATCCGTATAGGTGTCGGTATTGGTGTTGGTATCGGCGATACTAGCCGATAGTGACACTTCCTGGCACACCTGGATTAATCAGTTTGTCCAGTAGGCAGACAGGACACAAAGGAGCTGGCTGAGGAGTTCAGGAAGTAGTGCAGCTGTGCATATAACCATTTGTAGTTTATAAGTGGTTGACAAGTGGTGATTTTAGCTCTCTTATAGGTCTACACCTGTCTGAAAATGTAAGGGATACTGGATCTTGGGCACCGGAAAATTTACCTTATTTTCAAATCCAAAACAGGTACATTCTTTATGAATATGGGTTGCTACCATTCAACCGGTTATATTGCAAGGTATGTTTCTGTATGGTGTTTCAAATTCGTGCTCCATGTGCCCCCTTATAACTTTGACCACCTGGCTCTCCAAAGGTCTCTGCACGGCCCTGCTCCAAAATAGATACTGCTGTCCATAGCTGGCCAACAAAACCTAAAATGAGACTGCTAACCAGTACTGTAATCTACAATGATGCTAAAACAGAACCTTACATTCAAACTCTGGACTTTCATACACTTTAGAGATCAGTGCTTCAATATCGAATGGCATGCATAAGGGCTAACGTAATAGCCAAGTGGGAACTACTACTTCCACTAGGAAAGCAAGTCAAGAAGCTTAGCTTGTGAATAGAAGGGCATAAAAATATCTACATAAAATCCAAATCAACACACCAAGTATTCTACAATAGCATGCAATTACAAAATGCATAAGTATAGCTATTTCAAAACAAGCTGCTATGCTGATTGCTACATAGAGGTCCTCAGCATACTGAGGAGAATGTGGATTGAGATGGAGCAAATCACAAAGTCACCTAGCTACAGATAAATCTGGACAGCAAAGGAAGACGACCGCCGGACCACCGAACTGTTATATACCTATAAAACTAATGCTAACCACAAACTGTTACATACCTATAAAACTAATGCTAACCACAAACTGTTATATACCTATAAAACTAATGCTAACCACAAACTGTTATATACCTATAAAACTAATGCTAACCACAAACTGATATATACCTATAAAACTAATGCTAACCACAAACTGATATATACCTATAAAACTAATGCTAACCACAAACTGTTATATACCTATAAAACTAATGCTAACCACAAACTGTTATATACCTATAAAACTAATGCTAACCACAAACTGGTATATACCTATAAAACTAATGCTAACCACAAACCTTGGCCTCAATACTCATCAGCCACATTAGCCACAGCCAATGACTACCAGAGCTCAACCTAAATATTTACCAAGTGTAACCGCTGCCTACCATAATTCTTACCGTAAATCAAGACAGAGATTCATGAATTCCCTCCACCTCTCAAAAGTGACTCCAATGTTTACACAGGTTACACGAAGTATCCTTTGAGCACCATCTAGAGGAGTCAAAAAATACCACAAGTGCTTCTTTTGTCCATCACAAACACATTGAAAGACCCCTAGTGGCAGAAATTTATTATTATTGGTTCACCAGCCTTGCGAGCAAGGCGGCACATATAACTATTCCTTCTTTGGGGGGCTTTGCCTGCTATGCATGCTTGTAGAGGGTCCAAAAATAAATGATGAAAAATGATTAAAAAAAAATATATAAATATAAAATATAAAATCCATCCTAAAATACTAAAATAAGTGTGTGTTGGCTGCCAACGTGTATAATAATATTCTAAAAGAGGGTGTATTTTTGGTGTCAATGTTGCAAAGCATTCACAACCTATGTCCTTTATTATTATTCTTCCGCTCACTTTTTCGGCACGCTTCTTCTCCCACAAATTCGCTCTGTGCACAAGCCCCCGTGTCATACTTCCTTTTTCCCTAGTGATTGGCAGATCAGTTTCCCGTTTACTTCCTGCTTCATCTGTATCACCATGAACTTCACAATATGTCTACAGAACCTGGCAATTATCAATAAACGATGTTCACCGTATGATGGATGCCCACTCCTCTGCTCCCAAGAGCAAACGAGAAAAAGGCTTTCGTCTTTATATATCAAGTTACCTGCACCAGTACGAGGTTAAGTAGATTATGTGGCGATGTTAGCCGCCCAGCTAACATTGGTGACTTGCTATGTTCAAGCTTTGCATTTGTTTCATATTTCTTAATTTGGTTATACCTGTGTCAACTTTGTCTCTTTCAGTGTCAGACAAAGATCAGGGCACGTGTGAAGTTGTTGTCAGGGCGCTGTCTTACAGGTCCATGAAGAAAGCTGAGAAGCCTCACAGTTTGAGTGTATGGTGAAGCCAGAATAGATAAGCAGCGGTTGCTTCAGAAACCCATTATTCTCGATGTTCCTGGGGACTTAGCAAGATCATACATTTTAGTGGAAGTCTCAAATATGCTCAAAATGAAAACAGCAGTTAAAATAACAGGTAAGCTGACCTTGCTGGCCCCCACTGGGTTACTGCATGCATTCATGTTCAAGCTGTAATGTCGTTACCAGTATGGTAAGTTGTTATAACCTAGAGTTCCTGATGTTCCTGGATTCAGCTAATGTTATTTATGTTTGATGTAACTATTAATAGAATGAAAACAGTGGTTAGAGACGGCAGGTAAGTTTACTTAGCTGATCCTCATTCATATTTTTCTCATCAGTTCTTATGCATCTTATCATTCCTCTCACTTGTTATTAGTTGTTTTTTACCTAAACTCAGTCATCTGTTGCACACTCATTATACACGTGATTTTCTAAACTATAACCTGCATTATTTGACAGGGTATATATAAAACCAAGACCTGTGGATAAGATGGCTGTTATCTGCAAAACCAAAGTGTGGAGGAACAAGAGAATGTGTAAGGCAAAAGCTGAATATTGCAGATTTATTACAGTATTCTGCATGAATGTTTGAATGAAAATGTGTATAGTGCTTCTGTAAAGTTTCATGCTTCACATGGGAGCACACTCTACAAAGGCCTGAGTGGGGATTTACCTGATCTCTCTGTCCTTCAGGTAGGGGTAACAGGATCAGATTTCAAAGGACTGTATAATATGATCTCAACTTAAATTGATATACATACACTAGTATTTCACAATTTAATGAGGAGCTGTTCACAGAAGGGTTCTCCCTTAAAAAGTTATTTGTAGTGGTGTGAGGCCCCATGCACACCACTACATTGGTGTGTTATATGGGGAGTGTTTATGGTATGATAATTATGATTTATTACATGCCTAGGTGACAGCAGTCTATAAGAACTTCTCCACAGCTGAGACGCCGATGATCTGCAGTATGGGCATCAGCTGTGAAGTTCCTCTGGTTGACTCTGCCCTTGGCCCAGTTCAAGCTGGAAGTCCATTGTCCTACCAGCAACCAGCAACAGCGAAGAGGGACCTGTCCTTCCATGCTGCCCCACCACCTCCAGCTCTGCCTCTTCAGAATTACCGCTTGCAGCCTTCTAATTGCATGTTTGTCTGTAGTGAAGCACAGCAGCTACACCTTAAAAGCTTTGAAGTCACCTGGGACATGGCACACAAATTGAGTGTGCTACCAGAGTACAAAGTTCATGTGGTGAATGGCATCAGTTAAGGAGGCCAAGACTGACTGCCTCACACTTCAGGGAGATCTGTCAGGTAAGAAAAACTACTGAAGACAGTCTGGCTGACCGAATACTGCATGGAACCCGTCAGACTGCAGCTATGAAGAGGGGGCTTGAAAAGGAGGCAGATGCCATCTGGGAGTACTGCCAGATGAAGAGGGTCAACCACTACCCCTGTGGATTTGTAATCCACCCTGATGCCCCTTGGTTGGGGGCATCTCCCGATGGGTTAATTTTTGATCCTTCAGAGCTGTGTAATTTTGGTTTGATTGAAATGAAATGTCCAAATGTTAAAAGCTACGGTGCCTGCCCATATCTCAAAACGAATTCAGGCAAACTGGAGCTCAAAAGATCACATGCTTATTACTCACAAGTATAAGGGCAGATGCTAATAATAGGAATGAACTGGTGTGACTTTGTTGTCTCAGCTGAGGAAGACATACTAATTCAAAGAATTTACAGAGACAGTGACATGTTTAAATGCCATCAAAGAGAAGGTAGGCTGGTTTTATTTTTATGTATACATGCAGAAATGCATGTCACCATGCACAGTGTAATGAAATGTAACGTGTGATGCAATATAAATGTTTGTTTTGAACTTGTATAAATTTATGATGCAACACTGAATGTAGTGACTTGATTTTAACAAAATCTATAAGCCACCAAGGGGCTGCTATGTGCCAGTACTTAGTTGACAAATTGTCCTCTGTGTGATGGGTTCACTGAATGAGAAAGAGACTCAGCAGACATCCATGCAGTTACAACAATGCATTTATTCACAATCTTCTGGTTCATTGCCCACTGCTGATCTATACACACACTTCAACTTGACCAATAACTTGTACGCAAGAATGCATCCACATACACAATGACAAGGATCACTCACTGAATGTGTTACATTTAGTATTCAGAAGTGCTAAATAAGTAAAAGATGTGTGAGAGAGAATCAATAAAGTGAACATAAATAAGACTCTAAAATGTAAGCTAATGAATAAACATGTCAATGTTCATCACCACATCCCATGCAACTTCAACAACAACTCTCCTGATGCTTTCTCCTCATCTTAAACTTCATATCACCATTTCTTGACAAGAGGCCCATTTTGGTAATTTGTGAGGAGACATGCAACAGGATAGAAAGGCAGGACAATGAACATCCACCAAGAAGCCCTTGTCAACCATGATGGCTATGTCAAGTGTTAAGAGTGATGTACTCCCTGACTGGCAAAACACCTCCTTGTCGCTCATGGATCCCTCAAAAAGTGCTGACACAAATGTCAGGGCTCCATGGAGGGGGGGGGGGGCATTCCCACCATGGCCTTGAAGGGGACTTGTAGTGGGAAAAGACCTCACTCAGAAGGAGCAGAGATGAAGGAGCCTGATAGTGTAACTCTGTGCAGTCAAGGACCACATGTGTCGCTGTAGCTGCCATGAAAGTCCTGTGGAAGACTGGCCTCCACAGCTGCAGGAGACATCCATGTACATACCGAGCCCAGTAAGCTGTAGAGAAAGTTGGCCCAGGTCACAACAATGCGGCTGACTGTTGCTCGATGGATGTTGAATCTATGGCCCAGCTCTCTCTGGATACAGCCAGTGGACAGATATGAGAGGAAGAGGAAAAGTTCATCTATTGGCAGCAGTTTCTGTGGGGAAGTGTTAAATTAAAGTTAGATCATAATCATAATATTCATGGATGTGTGTATGAGCCTGCTACTTACAGTCGGTCTGGTTACAGGACTTTCAGTTGTTGTTTTCCTTGCTCTGGTGCTGGTGACCCTAACCATTTTCACTGCAGCCAAACTGATCAGGTCCCAAAATGCCATCAGATGCTCATATGAGGGAAATCTAAAATATAGATACAGTAGTGTAGTTGGAATTAGTTATCATACAAGCTCAACATTAGATTAAGAAGACAGAACTTGGATGACGGACAAATGACAGACAAAACTGAAGTTATTCTAATTGGCCCCAAAAATCTCAGAAATAAACCATCTAATGACTTTACTCTAGATGGCTTTGCACCAGCCTCGAGCACAACTGTTAGGAATCCAGGGGTAATTTTTGACCAAGATATGTCCTTCAATGTCCACATGAAACAAACAGCTAGAACTGTTTTTTTTCCATCTGCGTAACATTGCAAAAATCAGGCATATTCTCTCTCAAAACGATGCAGAAAAATTAGTCCATGCATTCGTAACTTCTACGCTGGACTATTGTAACTCGTTATTATCAGGCTGCCCTAATAAGTCTATCAAGACTCTCCAGCTGGTCCAGAACGCTGCAGCACGTGTTCTGAACAGAACCAGGAAAAGAGAACATATTTCTCCGGTGTTAGCCTCTCTGCACTGGCTCCCTGTAAAATCTAGAATAGAATTTAAAATCCTCCTCCTCACCAACAAGGCACTGAATGGTCAGGCACCATCTTATCTCAAAGGGCTAATAGTGCCTTATAATCCAGCTAGAACTCTGTGCTCTCAGAATGCAGGACTATTAGAGGTTCCTGGGGGGTTTATAAAAGTAGAATGGGAGCTAGAGCTTTCAGTTATCAAACTCCTCTTCTGTGGAACCAACTCCCTCTTTCAGTCCGGGAGGCAGACACCATCCCCTTATTCAAGAGTAGGCTTAAGACTTTCCTTTTTGATAGTGCTTATAGTTAGGACTGATCCAAGGCTGACTCAGGCTGCCTTGGATCAGTCCTTAGTTATGCTGCTATAGGTCTAGACTGCCGGGGGACTTCCTCTGACACACTGAGCTTCTCTTCTTCTTCATTTGGATGCCTGCATTAAGTCATTTTACTAACTCATCTTCTTCCCTGGAGTCCCCGTGCTTTCAGCTCCCAGGTGTTCGTGAACTGAGGCTACTTGGTGGGAATGGGTGTCATCCAGGCTTCGTCTGTCGTGATGGTGGTGAGATGGAGAAGATGCTGCTCAGGTTGTATCTGTTAGAGTAGTGGAGAAGACGATGTGTTTACTCTTCCTCCCTTTAACACATGCTGCAGATTAGTTTTGTGCCTCATAGTCCCTGTGCATTCTCATCTCACAGGTATCCATGGATCCACTCTACCTGGTGGAGTAGTGGTTGGACAGGCCAGTCAGGCTTCATCTTCTGGTTCTGAGCGACGTGGTGGTGATGAGGTCATCTTGCGGAGGTTTCTCCTGTTTGGTGTGGTGGAGAGGAAGATGTGCTGCTCAGGCTTCTTCTGGTTGGCGTGGTGGAGAGGAAGACATGCTGCCCAGGCTTCTTCTGGTTGACGTGGTGGAGAGGAGGACGTGCTGCCCAGGCTTCTTCTGGTTGGTGTGGTGGAGAGGAGGACGTGGTGCCCAGGCTTCTTCTGTTTGGCATGGTGGAAAGAGGAAGACCTGCTGCCCAGGCTTCTTCTAGTTGGTGTGGTGGAGAGGAGGACGTGCTGCCCAGGCTTCTTCTGGTTGGTGTGGTGGAGAGGAGGATGTGCTGCCTAGGCTTCTTCTGGTTGGTGTGGTGGAGAGGAGGACGTGCTGCCTAGGCTTCTTCTGGTTGGCGTGGTGGAGAGGAGGACGTGCTGCCTAGGCTTCTTCTGGTTGGCGTGGTGGAGAGGAGGACGTGCTGCCCAGGCTTCTTCTGGTTGGCGTGGTGGAGA
Organism: Synanceia verrucosa; assembly: GCA_029721515.1. Lineage (NCBI taxonomy): Eukaryota > Metazoa > Chordata > Actinopteri > Perciformes > Synanceiidae > Synanceia > Synanceia verrucosa. The sequence goes on from CM056552.1 coordinate 29,250,436, forward strand.
GGAAGACGTGCTTCTCATCCTTTGCTGATAGCTTGATGATGCTCTTCATCCCCTTGGACACTCTCATACAATTCTATATATATACACTGTATATTAGCTGTTGTTATATTGAGTTGGACATTTCCATGCAATGTTATATGTAGTGTTAATGTGTTTTCATTGTTGTTATTCTGTACACATGGCATCTATTGCACGTCTGTCCATCCTGAAGAGGGATCCCTCCTCTGTTGCTCTTCCTGAGGTTTCTTCCGTTTCTTTTTCCCTGTTAAAAGGGTTTTTTTGGGGGAGTTTTTCCTTAGTCGATGCGAGGGTCATTTGTAAAGGACAGAGGGTGTCATATCCTGTACAGATTGTAAAGCCCAATGGGGCAAATTCATAATTTGTGATATTGGGCTATACAAATAAAGTTGACTTGACTTGATTTGAGAGAAAATAATACTCAAAAACAGACAATAGAATAGAATAATGATAATGATACATGATATTTGTTAGGCACCTCTTAAACACTCAAGGTCGCCTTTCAGAACAGATAAAACAGCAATGCAAACACATTAAAATATATTAAAATACATATAAAAAATAAACATCCACAGATGCAGCCACTTACAGTAAATTTAAATGTCGATCTTACAAATACTAACTTGGCTGGAAAGACAGGTTGTATGTATCTCACCTGGTGTAAAATCTGATATCCTCTGGTGATGATGCAAACCACTGGAGTCAAATGAGCTCTGCAGTTGTAGTTTGGACCTGCTGTCTCAGCATCTCGATTTCTTTAAGTAGCTTCTCATATTGCACCCGGTCGACACACACTGTGACTTGCTCCATAGTCGTGGTCGCTGGGCATGGGGCCCATAGGTTCCATGATCTCCTCCTCAGTCTCCACGGGGCCAGGTTCCAGGGCCAGACTTGATATGGGAAGAGTGCGGCGCTCCCAAACACCAGCACGTGTTTTTCTGTTTACAATGCCAACAATGATGGCACGGCACTTGCAGCTAAAATCCGTCTACCCTTAGCAGTAACACGGATATGATCCTTATTAAAATGTCGGCTGCATACCTTCATATGCGGAGTTACGGAAAACCCCGTCCTTCGGATCTTCTGAAGCCACTGCGCTTATGCTTATGCTTTGGAAAGCGATGGAAGCTTAGTTCACTGATATAACGAGTGGATCCAGTACAAAATGGCACACAGCAAAGGTCATTTGAACCACCCGCCGTTTTCTGTAACTTGTATAAATCTCTGACGTTATATTTTGTTTTCTTTTGAACGGTTCACTTTGACTCATATTTACGGCTGTTGTGACAGGAGCGGGAAGTAAACTGGAAACTGATCACTGGGTAAAACGGAAGTACGTCACGGGGCTTGTGCAGAGAGCGAATTTCAACCTAGAAACTTCAAACGCACTTCAAAACGCTTCATTATTGTTGCTATTACTTTTCATTAACATAAACTTTATAATCTCTGAGTTATTAACCATAATTCATCAACAATTTCCCATTGAAAATGTATGGACAAGGTTCAGATTTCAAACATTTTCACACCTCATAACACATTCATTCATAACTCCTTCATACTTTGACTTAGAACTCCATTCAACTTTCAAAATGCAGCAAATTTTCCTGACAACAAATTGATAAATCATTATCAATTCAAAAAATGTATAGTTCATTCAGCATTTCACTTCCTTCCAGACCATGAAATCTTCAAAAATCAGTTTAACATTGGTGTCTATTGCATGCACTAGAGTGGGAGAACACCTAGAGTGTAGGGCAGCTTCTGAAACACTTGAAAAAATATATTGAAATCGCAATTGTGATGGCTATGTACACCCCACTGGGATAATTCTTACAGCAAAACATTGGAAATCTCGTCGTGGACGCAGTGATGTGTGTCTGGTGTCTGTGAGATATGTAGTTTTGGCTCCATGCTCCTAATTAGTGCGACAAAATCTATCCATAGGGTCCAATGATAATTTTCAGAGAAAAATCTTGAAAAAGCAGAGAAAACTCTTTTGGAAAAACTGCCACTATCAGCCTTCAAAGTGGACTAGCAACATAAAATTTACATCACTGTGATTCTCACGAGCTCCTGCCACCTCTCGTCCCAAAATCAAAGCCGTACTCCTTACGGTTTTTGATCTATGGAGAGGAGTTTGGCATGGTCAAACTCAGTGCAACTGGATGGGAGTCTAAGGGGAGAGAAGCTGCTGAAGGAGGAGAGAGCTGTCTCCATGGAAACGGCCCAGGTGGGTGCGTGTGGCAGTTGACCTGCAGTGACCCTGTCTGTGACTGGATGTTGGTGCGTGTCTGTCACTCACAGTCAGGCTTCTGATTGGCCAATGTTGTGATACAGAGAGTGGATGCTGTCATTGATCCCACACACAGAGGAATAACTGTTTCCTCACAGGAAGCTGTGGCTATGACTGTCTTTTGAAAATAAAAGCCCTGAACTCTGATGTAAGGGCTCATAGGGTTAGCTACTTTTCCTTTAAACAGCACTAAATCTTTAGACCTTTTTCTCCTCAGAATTCAGAGTTGAAGCACAGTGTCTCAAGGAAAACAGATGGCCAGCTATCTCTGAGTTGGCTAGGCAACCAAGGTCAGGGGAGTCTGCCAGTGTTGGCCATTCGATAAGAAGAATGAACATCAGCAAGACAGCAGGCACCACTGTTAGTTAGTTGTACTGTATGGGCCTATGGGCTACTTTTAACATAACTGGGCATTGGTTTATAAGGCTGACCACCAAGGGGGAAGGTAGGAACATGTGAGACTGATTGCTGGTACCCATCAAAGTTCATATTCCTCCTGAATTCAGAATCTTCGATAAATGTTACTTCTTTAATCAACTTCAAAGGCTCCTGGTGCTTCCATTCTCCAGCCATTGACGAATCGATATCTCTCAGTTATTATTGTATGTTAAAGTGGAATGATACCACTCCACCCAGTTTTACACAGTGCGTTCATTAATTGTTGTTTTTCATTAAATTCATCAAATTTTCTTTGAAGGGTTCCAGGGACAAATTTTACTACTTAAACTTAAACTTAAAACTAAAAACTAAATTTAAACTATTAAATCCAAATTTGGTTTAGACTAGGGAGAACATCCAGCTCTACTAAGCTAACATTTTTATTGATTCATATGTATTTATTTAGTAGTATTTATTGAGTAGTAAGGCTGGGTTTTACTTTCTTGAAACAAACGATTCCCACTATGTGCAAAAGGCTGTGGTTTCTCAGCACAGTTGCTGCATTTACATTAGAGCTTTAATTCTGAATAAAACTAATTTAAATCTGAATAAAAATTATTCTGCTTTAAAAAGATCTTCTTTAAGTTTATTCCGATCGTTCAGCACATGCTTGTAAGAGTAAAAAGTAGAAGCAGCAGCAGCAGCAGAAGATTCAGTCCTTGCTTCGGACTTTCATCCACTGCTCTTTGGATTTGTGAGTGGGACACAAATTTGTGTGTGGGCTGAAGAAGTCGTTGGTCTTCTTCCTCCCTTCTCCGACAATCTTCTCTTCTCCTCCTCAGCTGGCATACGTGAAGCGTGATAATATTCTCGAGCTGCTACTTAAAGAGTGGGCATATTTGACGTGTGGGCGTGTATTACGTTTGTGTCCATGGCGTAATGTTAAACCGAAATGACAGAAAAGCCGGTAGCCAGCTGGAGTGTTTTCTTCCGGTAGACAGTAATTACATAAGTGCGCCCACTGTCCAATCAGACCCCTTCCCAACTGCCAGACGTTGAGCAGAATTAAATAAAGGCGATTTAACGTGTTTTCCATGTAAACCTCAATTCGAAATTATTATTTCCATGTAAACTCAAAGGAGAATATTTTAATTCCTAACTATTTAATTCCGAAGAATTAATTCAGAATTAAAAAACATCATGTAGATGTGGCTACTGTAATGGATTTCATTTGGGGCTTTCATCCGACTTAGGCTGCTATATTCATAGCTCACCCATTGTTGGGGAGTATATGGAGAAAAATATAGAAGAATATAATACAACTAAGTGTGTCATGGTAGAATGGACCCAAATAAAGGATTGGTAACCTTCACTTCAAACTGGAGTAACTGAATTAATATAGAGAAGCAGAGTATAGCATTTATTTAATCACGCAATATAAATTTCAAACATTTATAAAATTGGACAAACCAGTCACTTTTCTTATGAAACACAAAAATCAGTAGTAAATCAGGTCTTGGGAAAGGTGTTTATTTGTTGAAGAAAGCTCTGAGTCAGTTGCAAAGAGCAATTTTCCCATTGGTTTACTTTTGGTTCCTGTTGTAACCATGAACACCATGAGATTAATCAGCGAACACTGACACTTTAACATAATTCAGTGTCATGTATGTTAATGCTCGGTCTGTGGCTCAGGGCCAGTTGCAGCACTTGCAGGAGTCCCAGAAGATGAGGCCGGGCTGGCAGCGGTGGAGGTAGGTGATGCCATGGAAACACTGGAAGTAGGTGTTCGGATCGGCTAAGTTCTCATAGAGACCGTCAGGGCGGTCGCGGCAGAAATCATTAATCGGGTCTTTGGTGGTGGTGGGGGCCCGTGTGGTAGTGGACTTTGGGGGGAAGCCTGCAGAATCGGACATAACGAAGAAGTGGAATAAACAGGCTAAACAAACCTTTTCTGACAACTGACTATAAACAGCACCACAACTGGAACATAAACCTAACTTTTATTAAAAACCTACCAAAAACAGGAAGGCAACTTTCATTGTTGTCAGGTTTCTAAATATACAGTATAACAGGAAAAACTCTGATGTGGCTACGGTAGCAGAGCTACAGTATTTACCCATTGACATCCTGAGGTGGTTGATGAGAGGATAAGCTCCATCTGAGCAGAAAGATCCACCGAAGTCATCCATGTCCATAGTCCACACATGAGCACCTCCCAGGTTATTGGTGGTCATCCACTGGACCTACAGCACAACCACATTAGTAGCAAACAGGATTGAAGAGCAGCAGCTATAGGTCTATCAAACAGACTACTCTTTGAGGGCATGTTAGAAATGCTACTCCACAAACACAGAGCATAATGGCAAGTCATTACAACAACGTGGTCACAGATCAGATCACAGGAATTTGCCTTATGACTTCAGTATAACTGCAGGCAATAGTGGAGCTCTTGGTCACCTTAGAAGAATAGCTGCGCTTGTCATCGTAGCCCACCCAGGAGCTTCCATAGGTGGCGTATGGGACGTGCTGTTCATGGATCCACTGGACATCAGCACTAGAGATGAAGTCACAGATCTGGTAACACAGAAGCATAAAGAGAGCTAGATGGGACACAACCACAGAGCACGGGATGAAGATTCTCTCAGTTAAAGATCATCCATAATTCACCCAAAATTCACTTTATAAAGGTAGTATAACAGTAGTATGTGTCCCCATAGCCTGAGAATGAGGCCCTAGGAGTGAAAATAGTCTGTCACCTCCTTCCCCTGCTCCTTTTCTAAGCCAATGTGTGCTGAAACAGATGAGTTGAACATTTCTGACCTGTTGACATCAACTATTGTTTTGCCCCTCCCTCCAGTAGAGGACACTGCCTTTGAGCCACCCCCAGGTATGAGCCCTCCTCTAAAATTACCCAGCGGCCAGCGTTGTTTCTCCTCGCTAACTTTCGCAAACAAACCTAAAAGTTACGAGCAAAGCATGGAGGAGGAAACAACATAGAAATTTAAGTTCTGCATGTGTCCACACACCTTCATCACACTGACAAATAATACACTAACCAAAACTTCCAACGCAACACTCCCATGGTTTATGGATATTGTACCATTGTGTTCAAGTGACATGCTAACAACATGTATCAGATATGAAGTTTTAATTTGAATGCAGTGTAATAGCGCTCTTGCCCATTGCAGACGGACATGGCAACATGCTGGAGTTAACAGCAGACCACGGCGGGGACATCGGCTGTCCAACCCGGCCTCACTCAAGCGGTTGAGTACTGTTTGGTCGCTGATGCTGTTCTGATGTCGACCTCTGATCTGTGCTGCGGTCACTGTAGCTGGCAGGAAACGGTTTCTCAGATGTTGAAGATGAATATGGTGGTCCTGTCGAGGGGTGGTGACACGTGGCTTGGGAGCTCGTGGTCGGTCGTTAGTGCGTCCTGTCTCATTATACCGGTTCCATAGACGTGAAATGGTCAACACGCCCAAGGCCCTGGCAACACGTCTCTGTGCCATTCCAGTTGTCAGCATACCAATGTTCCTTTCTCTGTGATTTTGATGTAGTCGTGCCATGGACGAACATTTCACCAGGACAAAGCAAATGAGTACTAAAGATCGCCATTGGTACGGCTACTTATTGACCAGGTTTTAAAATTAATTATTAATTAATTAATTAATTAATTAAAATTAAAAGGATTAATGATTAAGATCTGCTCAGTTTCATTAGCGGTGACAAATTCTAAGGATGTGCAGTCAAGTGGAACAACATGTCGGCACACAGCAAACAAAAGCAAATCCTTTGTTATAACTTATTTACATATAATAACATATAATCCTGCTATAACTCAGATTCATTGTTTGGCTTTGTGTGCCCAAAATTTATCAATCATGGGAGTGTTGCGTTGGAATTTTTGGTCAGTATAGTTGTGGTTTTGAAAAATAAAAAAGACGAAACTAGTAAATCTTTCTCTGTGCTGACATTTGGTTTGATTTTGCAGCCCTGGTTCCTCAAATTGTGTGGACAACCGGCAATAAAATTCATGTGGCTTCATTTGTTTGATTGGAGCTGGAGTTGAAAGACTTGTGGAATCACTTAAAATGATTTGAGGTATGATGTAGCTCCTCCTGTACAAGAGACGTCTTTTGTTGCCATGGCGATGGTGGCTTCCCTTTTCCGGGCGTGTGAGGAGGGTGTCCCATATCTGCTCATCTTATTTATACCCTCCCCCTTCAGTTAAAGTGCCCCTCTCTAACTCTCTCTCTCTCTCTCTACCTCAGAATATGTCACTTTAAAACTTCTTGGCAGCTTACTGTTTACTTATTTGCGCATACTTATGTTTACATATCTATGCTCGTTAATTTTGTAGATTTAGTATATGTTGTAGTGTTTAGATTTTTAGTTTTTGCACTAATACTGCATTTTTGCATTATTCTGCACTACTGTGTATGGCAAATGTTGTATAAGAATTTCCTTTGGAAATTTCCTTCGAAAATTCTTATCTTATCTTATCTTATCTTACATTGATGCAGTGGCCATCATTGGATAAATGTTGACTTTGACCAAGCGAGGAGGACATGACATCAACGTGCAGTACCTCATAGAAGGCCCAGAAGCCAGCAGTGCGAGTGTAGGGTCCAGCGTCTGCAGGGCCGTTAGATGGTGCTCCCAGACCATTAGCAGAGCTGGTGAGGCGGAAGGTTCGTCCATAGGTGGGAAAACCCAGCAGCAGCTTCTCAGCTGGTGCTTCCAGAGCCAGCCAGTAGGCTACAGAGGAATTCTAACAGAAAGGATGAAAGTGTTAAATACAGGAGCAGGTCTGTGTTCCCTCACCCAGTACCTCTGCCAGGGCATTATTCTGATGATCCATTTTTCTGACACCTACACCATTGTTCCAAACCCTCTTTGCTAAATCCAGGGTACACCCTGGACAAGTCTCCACCTCATCGCAGACAACCACTCACACTCACTTGGCCAATTTAAATTAGCCAATTTGGATGGTGGGAGGAAGCCGGAGTACCAGACACGGGGAGAACATGCAAACTCCACACAGAAAGGCCCCAGGCCCGGGTTTCGAACCCGGTACCTTCTTGCTGTGAGGCGACAGTGCTAACCACTACACCACCATGCCATCCCACCCACGATGCAATACAAAATAATTCAATTTAACACTGAGACTCATTCATGCCCACCAGCAGGTGGCTCAAGAAACACGACAGACAAACTTACATGTACACAAAAGAAGAAAAAAATTCTCACTTCTCATGCCTAAACCTAACCAGTCCAATGAAGGTAAAAAAAACTAGACAGTGTTAGCCAGACTGTCTGTCTGTTATTGGACAGTGTTTTTGTTCTCAAAAAGTTATTGACAGATTTTTATGGGGGGTCAAACATGATGCAGAGTTAAAATGGGGCTGAGAAAACAGGCCTGACTGTATGAATACAACATTTTTTATATCAATGTTGGCTGTAATGTAATAAGTTTGCCAGTGTTGCTGAGCAACCTGTGAATAAACGGCTTTCATCTCATTATTCAGGTTTATAGTTCAAGGGGCTATAAAGAATTTTCCTCAGGAGCTGGTAGAGACCAAAGCAGAGGAAAAAAGTATTGAATATTGGGCTTAACATTCAAATGCTGGGGAGAAACATGATTCTGAATATGTTTTTTTTTAAATCAGCATAATTTAACAAAAAAAAGAAAAGAGTGTGTGTAGCTGGCAGATGTCCATTTTTTCATGTCTTTGTGTGCACCTTACAATATTGTGATGAATGTGTGAGCCGGAGTCCACAGAGCTGCCGTACAATGGGCTGTTGTGTCCAGTAACTGCATCCCAGTGTCCATGGAAGTCATATGTCATGACATTGATGAAGTCAAGGTAACTGTTGATTTTAAGAAGGTTTCTTTTTAGATCGGCAGTAGAGGAAGTCTTATTGTACCATTGGAGAAGCACACAGTACAAAGTACATGCAAATCACTAGAAGATGGCTGAGCCCAATCCCACCTACACAGGAGGACTGGATTGGGATTATACTATAATCCTATAATATTTAGAATGGAAAAATGAACAGACCTTATAAGAACCCAATGAGATCATTTTTATCAAATTTGGAACAGGTGGATAAGATTTATAACCCCAACGAGAGCAGACTTGACTGTATGCCCTCACTGATGTTCGGGATTGTTGATACCACTATGTGACTATTTGATTATCCTTATCATTTCTGTGACAGCGGCAGCAAGTGACCCCCACTGGTTCTTGTTAATAATTGTTTTGTTAAATTATATTGCAGCTGTCCATATATGGATGCAAAGAGTCCCCCAAGTTAATGCCTCCCTCCCCTGTCAGTATGCCTTAATGAACACAATATGATGGGTTTGTTATGGTGACGCTACAACTGCTATGTAACCTGAGGCATCGATGGAGGGTGGGCTTCCCGTTTGATGAGCAAAGACTTAAATGGGGGACTTCAAATATGCAACTGTTTGAAACTCTTTGATTTACTGGGCAGCACTCTTCCAGGTCTTGTCTTCTAAAAATGGAAAGGGAAATGACTCTTGTTGACATGTTTTTTTGCTTGTTCCTACCTTTCCTAAATAAATAAACAATTTAAAAACAAAGTACATGCAAACTATGTTGTTTAACAGGAAAGATAAAGATCTTTCTGATTCTGAGTTTCCCATCAGTAGTCACATGTTTAATTCTTCTCATATTTCTTTCCAGTCCATCCTGAAATAAAAACTTACAGTGCGATTTTTTTGACCTCGTATGCTCTGTCGATGGTAAGGCGGAATCCAGCAACATTGGCAGACAGCAGCAGCCGAGTCATCCTGTTGTCCTTTGCATCGTCCTCAAAGGCCTTGGCCAGCTCCTATGAGCAGAACGACCCAAAACACCTCAGCTCTCCTGCTGCACCACAGGTTTTGATAGACTGAGGAAGCACATTGCATTTCTCATACATTCCTCATTTCTCACATAAAATCCAACACTGGCGGCTTGCAGACACCTTGCACTACACCAGTTAAATGACAGAGTAAACAATGGGATCCATGCTAACCATGACCAGCAGAGTGAACCTCTCCTTGTCCTGCGGTGGGCTGCCATTGTGTCCAGGATATTCCCAAGCCAAGTTCAGCCCATCAAAGTTATGAGTGCGCAGGTAGCTGATGGCTGAGCTGATGAAGGCTGCACGACCCTCAGGCCTGGCAACCATGGCAATGAACCTGGTGGGATGTATTTAAAAAATCTGCTCTAGTGATACAGCAGCAGATGAAGGCGTCTGACCTCTGAATTGAATGTGTGTCAAGGATATGCAGGAAGAGTGGGCTAATATTAATACTCACGGGCTTAATCCATTGACTGTGCCTCCGACAGACAGCAGAGTCTTCAGGTCAGGATTACTAACAGCAGTGAGAAAGACAAAAGTCTGAATTCATCACATCATTAAACAACACACAGTTTCTGGTCAAATCTATACTAATGCCATAAACTCTGTGCTTCACTTACTGGGATGGAAGATAATTGTTATAATCAATTGTTACAGTTATAGATGTGAGAAATGTATACGAGGGGTCATGTGTTTTTTTCTTTGATATACTTAAGTTATGAAAATGCATGTATGGCACATTTTACTCGTTGACAGTACTCCAGAGTAAAAAGGTTGTGGATGTGAACTCAGATTAGTGTAGAGCTCTGCAGTGCTGGTTTGCTTGAATACTGATATTTAACACATATTAACTCACACATTCTTGAGGTTGTTGAGTCTGCTGTACTGCTGCTCGTCATTCCACTCGATGGGGCTGATCTGGTTGACATTGTCGATGGTGGCCAGAGCGTAGATGACGTGTGTGCAAAGGAAGGGATCAATGTTGTCTGGGGTGAATTTGGCACTGCTGGGCCTGTACTGGGCCCAGTTGGTCATGTGGCACACTAGTTTACTGGATGAGGCTGAGGGATGAAAGTAAAACACTAATTAACTGCAACTGTCTTTGTTATGAAGCCATGATATGACAAAGAAATGAAAAAGAGTCAAAGCCTGTGCCAAAGAAATGCTTACCCATATGCAAAACAAGTATAACACCCAGGGCTGAAAACAGCAGAGAAAACAGGAGAGATATGTCAGACGTGAGACACAGTCATGGTATGCATAGAGTAAATAAACCAGCCAGTGTGCTGGTTCAACGTCAACCAGCTACAATTAAAGTCATTCCCATGCTCACTCACAGCGTTTAACAAATGTATGTATGTATTATCAGGCATAACACTCTGACCACTGCCAGGTGATGTGAATAAGACTCATCATGGCTCCTGGGATATATAAGGCATCAAATGAAATCAAATGATTTAGTCCTCAGAACTTTCGAAAGATACCAGCCAATCAGAATTTCCACTAGCCATTTTTTTTCAATTGAAAATAACAGAAATTAGATAAGAGAGATGAGTGCCGCTGAATTAATTATTTTTACATTTTGGATTTTACTAACACAATCTAAGCACAATACATACACATACAGTACATGCATACAACAAAAAAAAAACATTTATTTTTCATTTTGATAATTTCAGAGCTCTCCTGCATCAAATGTCTTCATCATTCTCTGAACTCATCTGTTCATCTGAATTTGAGCCATCCTCACTTCCTTTTGTTCCATGTTTGAGCACAAACTCAGGCCTGCGTGAGGGTCGCTGCAGCATCTGCTGTGATGTGAACGCTGTATCGGTCCGTCGTGGTAAAGAGGGAGCTGAGCCGAAAGGGGAGGCTCTTAATTTACCAGTCAATCTATGTTCCTACCCTCACCTATGGTCATGAGCTGTGGGTAATGACCGAAAGAACAAGATCACGGATACATGTCTCCCTGTTGGCCTGGGAACGCCTCAGGATCCCTCTGGAAGAGCTGGACGAAGTGGCCGGGGAGAGGAAAGTCTGGGCTTCCCTGCTTAGGCTGCTGCCCCCGCGACTCGATCCCAGATAAGCAGAAGAAAATGGATGGATGTATGGATGGATGCATTGTTGTTGATATTCCCTGCCTCCTTCCTCTTCTCGCTTCCAGACGTCTGTCCAACCAACCACTGTCACATTTAGATTAAGTTTGGGACACTTTTTAATTTACTTTAGCTAGCACTAGTTTCTGCTCCGTCTTCTTTGTCTTTTCTGTTTCCATGGCTTCTCATGCTGGTTGGTTGGTTGCACTGCCTGCACGCAGCCAATGGGCGTCCTATACGTCATTACGCAGCATCACGACAGTGTTAATTGGAAATGTAGTCAGTAGTGCCCAGGGAGCGAGAACAGTAGAGCAGCAATGATTGCCCCAAACTGGCTAGTAAGTTTTTATTAACACACACCAAAGTGATTTTTAACCCACATTTGGAGGGTTATTGTTCATCTGTATGTCTATGAGTCTACAAAACCAGTATATTGAATTTAGAAATCGTGGAATGAGTAAATAGCACGTACCTGTGAAGAGTCTCGCCATTGTGCTCTCTGAAGATCCAACCAATTTTCCGAAACAGCCCTGAATGATCATAAAACATTTACATGAGATGATGATGATAAAACACATGAAAATCAGATACCATGCAGCTACTGCTGGAACATTAGCATATTAACTCATTGCAATGGCTCATTTTCTTTCTGCATTTTTTTGAACATTTTATGTTCTAAACAATTTAATGTTTTTTTTAAAAAAAATAAAGTTCATTAATGAAACAAATTCTTTGTTGCCTCCCTAAATACAGCTAATAATTATAATTGCAGCTACTGATAATCCCTTTTTTAAAACAGAACCTCTGATTGAGCATGAAGCTACTTGCAGCTAAATGCTAGCTGTATACGATACAAATGCAAATGGTGATCTCATTACCTTTCCTTGAGAGAAATGGAGGGAGAATCCAGAGCTCCTGGTGTTTGATCAGATTTATATTTTACTCATTAATGACTAATAGCTGGTATCAAAGTGCAACTGATAAGGACTCAGGGTGGTAGGTGTCTGGCTGATGTGCATAGACAAGGCATGTAAGAATTACACAATTAGTTTATTAATTATTCACGTTTCTACATGACAGCTGCTATAGTGACACGTGTAATCAGGGTGCATCTGGAATAAATAGTAATAATCTAATAATAATAGCAGTAATAGTAAAAATGGTGATCGATTGAGATGACCTTAACCTGGAACCTGAAATGCTTGCAGCTCCCTGTTGGGAAACTGGTGATGAATGCCAACCTTAAGGTCAGGACCTATGGTTGGATAAGGATGAGCATGTGCCCTGGGTGATTAAAGGAGCACACACCGAGAAATATAGTTATTTGCTTTCAGATATTAATTTGAACTTGACTCGCATGTGAGCTTAAATGACATCCCATTTCTAATCCATAGGGTTCAATATGACATCGGTCCACCATTTGCAGCTATAACAGCTTCAACTCTTCTGGGAAGGCTGTCCACAAGGTTTAGGAGTGTGTTTATGGGAATTTTTGACCATACTTCCAGAAGTGTATTTGTGAGGTCACACAGTGATGTTGGATGAGAAGGCCTGGCTCTCAGTCTCTGCTCTAATTCATCCCAAAGGTGTTCTATCAGGTTGAGGTCAGGACTCTGTGCAGGCCAGTCAAGTTCATCCACACCAGACTCTGTCATCCATGTCTTTATGGACCTTGCTTTGTGCACTGGTGCACAGTCATGTTGGAAGAGGAAGGGGCCAGCTCCAAACTGTTCCCACAAAGTTGGGAGCATGGAATTGTCCAAAATGTCGTGGTATGCTGAAGCATTCAGAGTTCCTTTCACTGGAACTAAGGGGCCAAGCCCAGCTCCTGAAAAACAAGCCCACACCATAATCCCCCCTCCACCAAACTTTACACTTGGCACAATGCAGTCCGACAAGTATCTTTCTCCTGGCAACCGCCAAACCCAGACTCGTCTATCAGATTGTCAGATGGAAAAGTGTGATTCATCACTCCAGAGAACACGTCTCCACTGCTCTAGAGTCCAGTGGCGGCGTGCTTTACACCACTGCATGAAGAACATGAACATGAAGTTTGGAGGTCTGTAGTGATTGACTCTGCAGAAAGTTGGTGACCTCTTCACACTATGTGCCTCAGCATCTGCTGACCCCGCTCCATCAGTTTACGTGGTCTACCACTTCGTGGCTGAGTTGCTGTCGTTCCCAAACACTTCCACGTTGTTATAATACAGCTGACAGTTGACTGTGGAATATTTATTTGCACTGGATTTGTTGCACAGGTGACATCCTATCACAGTTCCATGCTGGAATTCACTGAGCTTCTGAGAGCGACCCATTCTTTCACAAATGTTTGTAAAAGCAGTCTGCGTGCCTAGGTGCTTGATTTTATTCACCTGTGGCCATGGAAGTGATTGCAACACCTGATTCAGATTATTTGGATGGGTGAGCGAATACTTTTGGCAATATACTGTAGCTGTAGTAGGGGAGAGTGGGGAAAGTTCAGCCAGTGGGTACGTTGACCCACCTCCAATATCTAGTAGGTGTTCGAGTTCAAGTCAAGTCAAGTCAATTTTATCTGTATAGCCCAATATCACAAATTACCAATTTGTCTCAGAGGGCTTTACAATCTGTACAGGATATGACATCCTTTGTCCTTTACAAATCCTCTTAAGTCGTAATTTACGAGTTCCGAGTCGTAAATATCAACTGAAACGCACCTTGAAGTCAGATATCTGACTCTTAAACTCGTAAAGCCATCACCAACCCTGACTTCACCACAACATCATAATCCAAGATAGTAGTGCCCTGGATTTGTGCTGTGTAACATTATACATTACAGCCTAAAGTAGAGTTGAACATAATTACGCTGGAGAACAAACACACCCTCCATGTTTTGTGCCTATCAATCGTGTTTGAGGACCTCATATGCATTAGCTTTCTGTATTCCGACAGAGTAAGCACAACAAACCTTTCATTGGAGGTGTCCATTTTGGTTTACTAGAACGCCGTCAACTCGGATGTGGCATCATTCCCAGTTCCAAATCCTGACTTCTGATACAACGCGAATGCAGCATAAATCTCCACCACTGAGGCTGATTCGATACACATCTCGATAAGCTGCCACTGATACGATGCATTAACGATACACTGAACCCCCCATATCCATACAATCAGTACTTGAGTTGAGGGGGGATGGGGGAGGGATGTCCTTCTAAAACAGAGATAGATAGATAGATAGATAGATCAATAGATACTTTATTCATCTCACAGAGAAATTTACAGTACAGACATCCCTCCTTCAATCCCTTGTGCCATTTTATTAATGAAGGTGGAAATTGCTTGTATTTAACACTGGAAATAGAACTATCATTTCAACATTTTTGATTAAATTTTGATTTAATCAGCCTGGACCAGTGTGTGAAATATCCATCAGTATTCGGGGGGTCGCATTTTAATGATATTTTTGACGATCCCTGATCACCCTGACTTTAGAGGCATCCTGTCATCTCCTCCTCCATTAGCTAAGTCGCTGTCTGTCTGTAGCACTGTTCAGGCTGTCTGACAGAGCACCTGGACTGAACCATTTTACATGAATAGAGGGGGGCAGTTGAGAAATGTTTCCACAACAAATAAACTTAGTGTTACTAGGTTTTTTGGAAACCTGTTTGTTTTATTCAGTAAAATATATCCTCATAGGGTCGCGGGGGGCTGGAGTCTGTCCCAGCTGTCTTAGGGTGAAAGGCAAGGTACACCCTGGACAAGTCTCCAGTTCATCACAGGACACATAGAGACACACAACCACTCACACTGACATTCACACCTACGATCAATTTAAATGAACCAATTAACCTAATCCCCATGCATGTTTTTGGATGGTGGGAGGAAGCCAGAGTACCAGAGAGAACCCACACAGACATGAGAAGAACATGCAAACTCCACACAGAAAGGCCCCGGGCCCGGGATTCGAACACTATAACTTCTTGCTGTGAGGCAACAGTGCTAACCACTACACCACCGTGCTGCCCAGTAAAATATATCTGTGATTAAAATAATGAATGTTGGTCTAGAGACCCCACAGATGGACCTCTCCTTGTGGGAGCTCAGCTCCCACTGGCTCCCACATAATTCGAACAGTGGTTGCACAATACAGATATATATTTTCTCAACATACAGTAGCCTATGCAAAGTTGTGCACAATGCAAGGAAACGACTGAATAAATGTCAGGTATCAACATGCAATCAGTGCACCTGTTAAGAACTAGAAATGGGGACAGAGACATGCGTACAGTGCAATACATATTTGAATTTATTTTAAAGCAATGCAGAAATTATTAAATAACAAAACTAGCCTTAGGTGTAAATAGGAAGGAATCAGTATTCTGTGGTGAGGTGTGGATGGGTGTCAGGTGTATGTTATGTTATGAGTGCATGTTGCATGTTACATAATCAAACCGAAAATAAAAATACATGGCTAGCTCCGCTTGGCAAAAAATATTTTTGTGAATATTGAATTCAGAATATTGGACATAGTGAGCTTAGAAAACATTTTTGAGATGCAAAATTTGAGGCGCCTTCAAAAGTTTGCTTTTGAGGCTTTCAGGGGGGTCTGATGGGTTAATCAGGGACCCTCGTATTTCGCACACTGGCCTGGACGTTAGTTTGTTTGGGATTCTTCAGGTAACAAAAAGTGACATTCATGGCAGGTAAGTTAAACGTGTAATTTGTGGACATTCAAACCCTCCAAAAAGCGAACCGGATTCCGACCGATCAACCGGCACTAATCCACCATCCCCCCGGTTTGATTTTACAACTCGACTACTGCACACAATGCAGTGCACAATATGATTCACTCCTGTTCACGATACGATGCAATTCAAAAATGATTTGATAACGATATGAATTAATTAGATTTGGTTTGAGATGATGTGATCCAGTTAGATACACAGAGTTTATTAGCCCACATCAGGTTTCTTACCTTAATAGCACAATTCTTCTTTACTCTCTGAATCAATTTGAGGGATGGATTTAATATTTGGTTTTTATGGAGCAAACCCTTAAATCTTATTTTAAAAAAGACATGATTCAGTATGTATAGATGGAGTATTCAATTTGAATTTATATTCAGCACGCCTTACTCTGTCTCTATAATTGTACAAAACACGTAAAACTTCACAGTTGAACAGTTTCAGAAAGTACAGTATTAACTATGTGCATTGTGCAAATAATATGACCGAGTTATTTTTGTAGTTCATCAATTTGGGCTTTATCATGGCTAACTGATCCTGTGGCGTGGCTTAATCCAGTTGGCCTATCTTGAAAGAATGATTTATAATTGTTTCAGTGAAGATTGGTTGAACAACTTCAAACCAAATGTCCATCCTGCTGTATGTCAACATCCTTGGGAAGGGCTATAATCTTGAATAAAACTAGAGTGGGGGACTCTGACAATTTGGCTTAAGTGACGGACATGTGACAGAAGTAACTTTTGATTACATTAACAACTAAACAATATATATTCATCATTTGATGATTAGCTATTTACAAAGATATCTATTTAGCTGCAATGTCCCGAGATAAGCGAGAGACAAGATGGAGGAAGTTTGGGAGCAGCTGGAAGGTTTTCACTTAACAGATGATGCATTCAAATATTCTGCATATTAAACTATTTGCTCCATTATATATTGTTTAGAGTTACCTTTTACATTTTTGGAGTTAGCGCATGTTTAAACTAGAAAACGTTAACTGGTCAGTTATCCCAACTTACCTCTCCACTGAGGCAAGTTAAGACCTTATTTTGAGAGATTGTTTTTTATTACTCTTTGTCATGGGTATATTCCTATCATTTCCATTGACAGGACACATCCTGAAATAATTTTTTTTTTTACTTCTACTACCGCAGCAGCTCAATCTGTGGGGACTTGAGCTGGGAACCAGAGGGTTGCCGGTTCACTGTCAATGTGCCTTTGAGCAAGGTACCGACCCCCCAACTTCATCATCTCTGGGCACCTGTATATGGCAGCCCCCTCACTCTGACATCTCTCTGTTCATTCCCAAAGTACAGAAACAGCTGTATGTACTGAACCTGGTCCAGACTGGAAGCAGGAGGGACCTGCTCACTCTGAGAGAAGTGAAAATAACAAACTGTGTGAAGCTGTGAGCAGCACTGTCTCCTCACTGTTACCTGCCATTACTGATGAAACAGAGTGGAGGGACATGACGGAGATTGCATTTAGTTACATAGTAACCATGGTTCTCTGAGTGGAAACGTTCACCGTCAGACTGATCATTCACCATACACCTGGAATATGCAGCAGAGTAGAGAAATAGAGTCAGATGATCTCTGCTCACAGCAAAATGACTGAGAGAGCAGCAAACACGTGTCACTGAAATACAATCCCAAGTGTTTATTTTAAATCATATTTACAAGAAGCACCCCTCCCTCCCTCCCATGCACATCTTCATTCAATCCCAAGTTAGAAAAGGCCCAAAGGCTACATTATCCAGTGCATCCAGCCAAGCCTTATGAAACACAGACCTGCTGTTTCCACCTTCAGTGAGCGATGAAGCCAATCAGTCCACCACCACATTCACACACAGTGGAGGGACTTGATGGCTCTCCAATGAATACTGAAGGCATTGAGAAAACACTTTGTACAGAGAAAAACACAAAAACAGGACATCATTCAAGGGCTCTGAAGGCATTTCCAACTTCTGGATGAGTGCAGAAATGAATAAGCTGAGAGGGTGAAAGACAGTGATGGCAGTTTAAATCCAGGTTTAGACCAGGTTTCCTTCTGAAGGCTCACACCAATAATTCAGCACCAGAGCTTGTGTTTAGAGCAGATTATTAAAATGAGAGATTTATGATCCCAAATATCAGTGCAAATCCATCCAATCTAATACAAATCTATCCAAATGTAAACCTTATTTTTTACTCATCACAGATTGTGTAAGCAACAACAATGAGTCTATGGCTAGTTGGCTAAAGTGTATTTCAGGGTGTATACACTATGTTTTGTCTATCCAGTGCTCATAGAAACACTGTTTTCTAATTTTTCTAACACATGGTTTCACTGCACCTAAACTAATGTAAACTAAATATGCTAAAAGCATATAAGCAAGTATGACACATGAGATATAACGGTATGTATTCCTGACAAAATAAAGCACTTCTTTCAAGTAGTCTAACATTCATCCACTTATAAAATATAACATGTAACACTGAAGTAACACAAAGGTTTGGTTGTCCAGACCATTAGAACTTTTAAGCCTGGTAGCAGAGGGCAGCAGAGTACCCACAGTTTAACTCACAGGCTTTTTTTTTTTTTTTTTTACTTTTTTCTAAATGTAATTCATCCTTTTTTTTGCCATGAAAAATCATCGGAAAAATCCTGATGAGTGTGTCTCTTAAGGATAAATCCAGGAGTTTCTTACTTTGGAGCAGTGGACCAGCTTTTTTCTGGAGCTTTCACCCTCAGTTTTCCTCAGTAGATGGAGTTTAAAGCAAACTACTGAGGAAAAACAGGAGATGCTGCTGATAGTTATGAGTGGACCTGAACTGATTTTTTTAAGGATGTTTTCACCAGCTTTGATATGAACCCAAAACCATTTCAGTGACTGATGAACTGGAAGCCTATTTGTGTGTTTACTAGCACATAATTTGATTTACTGACTGCTTATCAGAAAGTCAGGACACTAGTTTCAGAAGCTCCATAGCAACAGACGGTGTATTTAGACCCAGAGCAGCTCCTGCAAACACTTTAGACAGCTCTGAACAAAACACAAAAGACAGAAATACTGAGCACTTGATGGCTATCATGTGTCTGCTGACCAGATCTGGCCTGGACAGGATAATCATGGACAAAAACAAGAACACTGGAGGTCACATCCTTCCTGGAAACTGCAGTGAACCAGTCATGTTACATCAGAGCTGATAGAAGCTGACAGGATTACAATGAGAAGGATATATGACACTATTAACTGTACTTTCTGATAACTTTGGCTGCCAGCTCTTTCATCTCCTGCAGTGACTCCTCCCCATCACCAAGGGCATTTCCTATAAACCGACTACCATAAAAACAGCTCCAATAAACCCAATAAACACTGAACAGAAGCATTTTTACATTGTTGTCAGAAATATTCAAACAATGCAGGCACAACAACTGTAAACAAAATTTTACTTCCCCCCAAATAAAGACATCAAAAATAGAAAATGTAAACATTCATTTGGACCAGTGACATATTTCTGTAGCTTGTTATACTGTAAATACAGCTGAGAAAAAACAAACACAGACAAGCATACAGACATTAGCAGGAAATCAATGATAAAAAGTTCTTCAGTGCTTCACTGAGTGACTGACTGTGTTCACACTGTGAGCAACACGACCAGCAAGTCATCATATTATATTATCAATATATCCAGAGGAGGGACAGGAGTATTTAAGGTTCCTACTTTCTACTAGAACATGTTAACAGGCTCTGATGTTCAGAAAACACTGTCATTTAATCACACTGTCATGTGTCTGTATTCACCCTCTGTCTGAAACACTGCAGAAAAGTGGCACATTTACTTTAAATATTCTTTTGCTTAACTGATATCCTTGGTCTTCATGTTGTCAACAATAAATGATTCGTGCATGTTAACTTAATTGTTGTTTGATGTTCACATACTAGATGTTATCTGAAAATTCAAAACTTGGAAGCTGTATTCAATAAGCTGTATTTCTTTTTTTTGCTTTTGTTTGTTTGTTTTTTGCCTTTTTGACAACACAGCTAATTTAATATGGAGATTTGTTGTAGTCCTGCCATATTCATTTCAGGACCTCTCTCAGAGGTTAGCCTTTGCTCTGCAGGATACAGTATATGGACTTCTGTTCTTGTGCCATGTCTTTTCCAGGACTGAAAATCTGCACTGTGAACGTGCAGCTCAGGAACAGTGACAGTGATGCATCATGCAGTGATGAGCAGCTGCTCTTCACAGCTCTGGACACACCACACACACACCCATCAGTGTGGTTGCTCTCAGAGTGAACAGACACAGACACTCATCACATGTGAGACTCTACTGTATGTACACAAGTTATAAACACCGCTGATTCTGTGAATAATTTACACCTGAAGTCTACAGTTTACAGTCTACAGAGGCGACTGAGACGCGTCACCCACAGATGTGATGGTCCCCTGAAGGCATGGTTTTACTGATGCCCGTACACAAATATACACTTAGGCAGAGTGTGAAACACTTCAGACTTCAAAAAACAGACCCTCTTTGTTATTATTATTTAAAAAAAAAAAGAAAACTAAAACCTGTTCTTCTTCCCCCACCCATCCAATCCCTGCTACAAGCTTCCCCGACCACCAGAATCCATCCTCAACATGTTGAGACACAGCTTCACTTTAAGTTCCCAGAAGAGCTGAGATCACATGCCGAACAGTGACAGCAGAGTGTGCACAAGGAGGCCAGTGAGGAGCTGCAGAGGCAGACTGGAGCGTGAGGAGGAGGCCTCATTCTGCACCATCATCCCAGTTCCTGTGGGACAGACAAGAGGGAGACATGTCCAGCATCACTTCAGGTTCAAGTTTGTCCCAGTTCATACAGTATGGTAATAGAGCTGTGTGTGTGTGTGTGTGTGTGTCTGTAGGACCAACAACATTCATCCTATTTCTATTTATTTTACAGCAGGAGGACTTCAAATGTAGAACAACGATAAACTCACTGTTGACTCACTGCTGACATGTTTATGAGCAACATAAAACATCTGATAGCTCTCTTTCTCTAAGATAACATGGCCTTGGATGAATGGCTGTTTCCTCTTAAAGCACCACCTATAATTCTCTTATTAGATGTTATCCCACATTCATTACTGTGTTCAGAAATATTAACTGAAATACTTTGATGTTCTAATGTACAGATTAAATATTTTTTTTGTTTATTTCATCCATGTGATCGAATTCAAACTATTGTTGATGTTTCTGATGAGTTTTTTTTTTCTGAGATGAAATCAAATGGTGATCCATAAATACTAACATAACATTAATACTAATTCATACTTCTATGTCATCAGAAAACCTAAACAAAGATACAGAACCTGTCTTGGCCACTAGAGACCAGATCACTGGATGGAAAAGCCTACCCAGAGTGCTCGAGGGGTGCTTCACACCTCCCTTTTTTTTCCTTAACTTCTCACCTGAGTCCCTGGACACGATGATCTCATGTGCTGGCCCGTCGCCTCCCTCTCCCCAGGACCGAATCTCTAAGACAACGTAACCGTTGTCTTTTGGCAGCGGCAGGGTCATGGACGTCTTCTCTTTGTCGACAACCTTGAGAGCTGTCTGGCCCTCATGTTTGTACAGAACCTGTCAGGCGGCAGGTCAAACGTTTAGTTCAATGTTTCAACATTTCAAAGTCATCAGCTCAGAATACACAATGCTGCTGACAGTGCTTTTGTGCTCAGCAGTATCTCTGTTTGTGCTGAAAGGCCCATTGTTTCAATGCTTATCGTTTGATGGTCATGTTTTCCTCATGCATAAGGCTGATAAACCTGATCTTTGATTCTGAAATACAACCTTATTATTGCTTTTGGTATCTCACATGTAGCTGAGATTACACATGACCTGACAGGACGTCAGCCAGCAGAGTGTGTGCTCATGCCAAACTCCGGCAGGGTGGACATGCTTCATAATGTGAGGCTACACAGAGCCCTCATCAGACCTGCTCTACTCCTGCTGGTCGAACAGCTGCTTGTGTGGCCATAAACAACAAACCAGTGGTGCTTGAAGTCATAGGATTAAGACAAGCTAATCAAAAAGTGAGTGTTTCAAGTCTTAAAAGGCTAGATATTAAATACTAGATAGATAGAATGTGAGTCATAGACTGGTTTATTTTCAGGTGACTAAAATGTTACACTTTAATGAACTGAAAATGCTGAATCTGTTAAAGCTCAACAAAACTGTGGTAATGAGCTGTCAGTCACAGGTAGTCCTGCTTATTTGCAATCAGACCATAATTAGATATACAGTATACATTATATTACTTCTTTCTGCTACCAGAGGAGTCGCCTCCTGAAGGTCATTGGAACAAATGTACTTCAGTACATATAAGGTAGAGGCACCTCACACTGGCTTTTCTTTTCAAACCCAGAGGTTTCCCCTTGAGCGGAACAGTTTACTTCCAGTAGCATAAGTAGACTTTTACATAATCAAGCCCTAATAGACCTAGTAATTAAATATGTCTGGTGTGCAGTTAAGATAATAAGATAATCCTTTATTTATTTTTTGTTCAGTTATGCCAGACTTGATACTAGCTTAGTTTTGCTTTATTGTTGCAAGATTAAACAAGATGTAAGACTGAATATTTTGTCATTACGGCCCGAAGAACATATTTTAGTTACCTGCTATCCAAGAAACCCCCTTTATGTCTTTAAACATGCCACATTACTTACAAACATCCACACTTCACTCACTTTGTAGCCCAGTACAGCGGACTCGTTGTGCATGGCCTTCACATGATCCCACCTCACCGTCACCGAGGAGCCATCAGTCTTCCATGACACGTTTCCTGGATGACGATTAGGGGCTGTAATTGAAACATAAAGATGTTTTAAAAAATTAAAAATATAAAAACAAAGAAATAAAATCTCATATTAGGTGGTCATAGGATATTTGGGAGCTAAAACTCAGGGTATCTTGAGCTCTGCTGCTTTCTACCATTCAAAGACAAGATAAGATAATTCTGTATTAGCCCCACAAATGAAACTTGTGCTCACAGAGCTTATGTTGAATGTCTCCTGATATTAATTACTCAAGGACACAAACATCAGCAAAGCAGTCCTCCGGAAACAACTACAGACGTGGAAGCTGGAAGTTATTCCATTTTGTGTTGCTTTACTGTGTAGCTCTACTTAGCGTGGCCTAAACATGTCCCGGAGGGCAGCTGCATGTTTACACTGCTGCTACTGGTACCTCCGGAGGGTAGCAACATTACTGGGACATGTTTCCAGGCTATCACGCTAAGTAAAGATACACAGTAGAGCAACACAAAATGGAATAAGTTACATCTCCACGTTTGTAGCTGTGTCCCAGACAGTTGGTGCAGATTCATGCTTCATGTTCAGCTGGTTAGTGAAGTCTGCTTTGTGAGATGATGAGTGCACACATGCTAAACTTTGGGAAGCTCTCTTACTACATTTCCAGCTAAAATAAATCGATCCACTGGGTCTTCAGAGGACGAACAGAGTAAAAAGAGCCTCCTGTGCTTGTTGAAGCAGCCAACACACAGAGCAGCTGCTGTGCTTTACTCCTAACTTTGTCAGGTTTGTTTGTGAACGTTAGAGAGGAGAAACAATGGTGGCCGCTCCGTAACTTTAGAGGAGGGTTATCTATCCAGGGGGAGGCTGGCTCAAAGGCAGTGTCCTCTACTGGAGGGACAGAAAAATGTTCAACTCGTCTGTTTCAGCACACATTAGCTAAGAAGAGGATCAAGCAGGGGAAGGAGGTGACAGACTTTTTTCACTCCTGGGGCCTCATTCACAGACTATGGGGACACATACTACTGTTACACTACCTTTATAAAGTGAATTTTGCATAATAGGTGACCTTTAACAGCAAGGGGCCTACAAAAAAGGACATCAGTAAACAATATATAAAAGTCCAAATAAGCAACAAACAAGGTGAGACTCTTTTGGAGGTGTATGCATGTATGCAACACATACCATTTGGCCTGTGCTATGTTATAGTACCACTGTTCCTCTGAGGAGACAGTGAGTCACTGTAGTGTCCAGCCTGCCCTCATCCAACATGACAAGACCAGGAAGTAGAGCTGCTCTGAGGGCTCATCAGCAGTGTTGGGCAGTAACACGTTATTAATAACGGCATTGTATTTGACAATAACTGATATTCTAAAGCATTTCTTTTTAAATAAATAATTTTGTCACGTTTGCCTATTACATGGTAGTCCCCATTTTGTATGATCAGTCCTCGGTTAAAGCTGTCCCTGAAAGGGACACTGAAATTGGGGACATCCCAAAAAATTGAAAAAAAAATGTTGCACTTTATATAGAACAGTTATTATGGTAGATTGGTTGGAATCAGAAAGCATGAGGGAGCATGTATTGCACATACAGCACAGCAGTTATTACGGTAGCCGATCACTACCGTAATAACTGCTGTTATCTTCAAGCTGGAAACCCAGATTGAGAAATGTGGTCTGCTTCCAGAAGCTCCATGCCTCCAGTCAGGTTCGTGTTTGTATCGACCATAATGTTGAGCAGAGTTTAGTGAAGAAAAACTGTAGAGTTAATCAGCAGTGTATTACTTTCCATACAGTACTGAAATGAAGCTATAAGGACATAAATGGTATCGCAACTACAAAGCTCTGCGAGCTTACTGACTTGGTTGTAAAACTTTTTGCAGCATCACAGGAAGTATGGGCGGGCCCAGGCTACATAAATGGACCATTATAGAAGGTTCTTTTAAAAAAGAGGAACTAAAAAGTTCATTTTCACAGTAACACATTACTTTTTAGTGTAAGTAATCAACAAAGTATTGAGTTACTTTCTGAATAAAGTAACTAGTAACTGTAAATAGTTACTATTTTTCAGTAACCAGCACAACACTGGTCATCAGTCAGCAGTTGACTTTGATGCCGTGCATAAATAATCTATCCTGCTGTTAATTAGTAGTTGGTTCAGTCTTGTTTGATGACTGTTAATTGGGATTGAATGGTGAAGCGTGGCACCATATTCTAGTGCTAATCCTATACTCATCATTTGGAGCTGGTGGTCAGGTGTTGCTCATTACACTTTGAAACTAGATACATCTCAATCTATTTGAAATGGCTGGAAACACATGCTGTGGAACACACTTACACAAGTATCTGTTCATCTCATGTGATATCACTTATGAATATAGCAGAAAACAGCTGTTGTATATGTGATTGTTGTGTAATTAATGTATGTTTTCATATACAGTATATAAATACTGGACAGTGTTTGAGCAAGCCATAATAAATGATACAATGTAATATATCCTAGCAAAGGAACATGAATACTTTTAATGGTAAGAAAAATAACACATGAAGACGTGTGTGTTCTGATCGTTGAGTAAAGTGATAAGGAGGGTGTGTTTGGCAGGTTGTGGGTGTACAGCTGACATGGCTGCAGGCTGCTCTCAAACAGAGATCACGTCTAATCATCCAGTTGAACATGTTTACAGCCACAGGCACAGGAAGAGCTCAGTGCTGCTCTCCTTCCTGATGACCTGATGGCAGGAGTGGCCCATTGTGCCAGGAGGAGAGGTGGAGATGGGCTTATTTAACCTCCATGTGTCAGTCAGAGGATCTAACATGCCTGAGGAGAGAATCCTGAGTGAGTCTGGGTGTGTTCCTGCAACTCTACCTGTGGATATGGAAGTGAGATAGAAGTACTGCAGTGGAATAATGAGCACAGCCTAGTGATCGACTGAAGAATAAGAGTTTTAGACACTGTTTGAAAAAGGTCTGAGGTGATTTACTCTTCAGAGATACCACGTGAAGCTGCTTCTTTAAGGGGCTCTATACAGTCACTTAGGTGTTGCCAGAACCAGCCCAAGCCACCATGGGGTCCTGAGCAAAATTTGAATTTGGGGCCCTCTGGCGGAAAATTTTGATATCGTTTTACACAAAACTCTGCATTTTAATGATAATTTTTGATGAGCATTCCCATATTAGTGAAAAAAGCAACATGACAGTTGGTAGAGGAAGCACTGGACTTCAGTCCTACTCAAATTGATAATTTGGTAGATAGTGCTGCAGACTCTCTGCGAGCATCTCTAGACTCTGTTGCTCCTCTAAAAAAGAAGATAGTAAAGCACAGAAAGCTGGCTCCATGGTATAACCCTCACACCCGCAGTTTAAAGCAAGCAGCAAGAAGATTTGAAAGGAAGTGGCGTTTAACCGGTCTGCAAGAGTCTCGTCTGGACTGGCATGATAGTCTGAAAGCTTATAGGAAGGCTCTCCCTAAGGCCAGAGCAGCTTATTATTCATCATTAATAGAGGAAAATAAAAACAACCCCAGGTTTCTTTTCAGCACTGTAGCCAGGCTGACACAGAGCCACAGCTCTATTGAACCATCTATTCCCATAACCCTCAGTAGTAGTGACTTCATGAGCTTCTTTAATGAGAAGATTATAACTATTAGGGAGAAAATCAGTCACACTGTGCCTTTAACTGAAACTGCTTTGTCTTTAAACACAGGAAGCTTAGAACCCATTGAAGAACTTGATGTATACTTGGACTACTTTTCTCCCATAGACCTCCACAAACTGACTTCATTGATTTCCTCATCTAAGCCTTCTACCTGTCTCTTAGATCCCATCCCAACTTCACTGCTTAAAGAAGTTTTACCGTTACTGAGCACCTCTTTACTGAACATGATCAACTTATCTTTGCTGTCAGGCTATGTACCTCAGTCATTTTAAGTAGCCGTAATCAAACCTCTTCTGAAGAAGCCCGGTCTTGATCCAGAGGTTTTAGCCAACTATAGACCAATATCCAACCTTCCTTTTCTCTCTAAGATCCTTGAGAAAGCAGTGTGCCGTCAGCTGTGTGACTTCCTCCAGAACAATAATCTATTTGAGGACTTTCAGTCAGGATTTAGAAAATATCATGGCACCGAGACCGCTCTGGTGAAAATTACTAATGACCTGCTAATTGCGTCAGACCATGGACTCGTCTCAGTACTTGTCTTGTTAGATCTTAGCGCTGCTTTTGATACGATTGACCACCATATCCTGTTGCAGAGATTAGAACATTTAATTAGCATCAGAGGAACTGCTTTAAACTGGCTTAAGTCCTATTTATCGGATCGATCACAGTTTGTTCACATTAATGATGAGTCCTCTATGCAGTCCATAGTCAGTTATGGAGTTCCTCAAGGTTCTGTGCTTGGGCCAATTCTATTTACTTTATATATGCTTCCTTTAGGCAATGTTATCAGAAAACACTCCATAAACTTACATTGTTATGCAGATGATATGAAAACTTGGATGACGCACAATTTCTTGTTGTTAAATTCAGATAAAACTGAGGTTACTCTAATTGGCCCCAAACATCTCAGAAATAACCTATCTAATGACTTATTTACTCTAGATGGCTTTGCACCAGCTTCGAGCACCACTGTTAGGAATCTAGGGGTAATTTTTGACCAAGATATGTCCTTCAACGTCCACATGAAACAAACAGCTAGAACTGCTTTTTTCCATCTGCGTAACATTGCAAAAATCAGGCATATTCTCTCCCAAAACGATGCAGAAAAATTAGTCCATGCTTTTGTAACTTCTAGGCTGGACTACTGCAATTCCTTATTATCAGGCTGCCCTAATAAGTCTATCAGGACTCTCCAGCTGGTCCAGAACGCTGCAGCACGTGTTCTGACCAGAACCAGGAAAAGAGACCATATTTCTCCGGTGTTAGCCTCTCTGCACTGGCTCCCTGTAAAATCTAGAATAGAATTTAAAATCCTCCTCCTCACCTACAAGGCACTGAATGGTCAGACACCATCTTATCTTAAAGAGCTAATAGTGCCTTATAATCCAGCTAGAACTCTGCGCTCTCAGAATGCAGGACTATTAGCGGTTCCTAGGGTTTATAAAAGTAGAATGGGAGCTAGAGCTTTCAGTTATCAAGCTCCTCTTCTGTGGAACCAACTCCCTCTTTCAGTCCGGGAGGCAGACACCATCCCCTTATTCAAGAGTAGGCTTAAGACTTTCCTTTTTGATAGTACTTATAGTTAGGACTGATCCAAGGCTGACTCAGGCTGCCTTGGATCAATCCTTAGTTATGCTGCTATAGGTCTAGACTGCCGGGGGACTTCCTCTGACACACTGAGCTTCTCCTCTTCTTCATTTGGATGCCTCCATTAAGTCATTTTACTAACTCATCTTCTTCCCTGGAGTCCCTGTGCTCTCAGCTCCCAGGTGTTCGTGAGCTGAGGCCACTTGGTGAGAAGGAGGTGGTTTCATCCAGGCTTCATCTGTCGTGACGGTGGTGAGATGGAGAAGAGGCGATGCTGCTCAGGTTGTATCTGTTAGAGTAGTGGAGAAGAGGATGTGTTTACTCTTCCTCCCTTTAACACATGCTGCAGATTAGTTTTGTGCCTCATAGTCCCTGTGCGTTCTCATCTCACAGGTATCCATGGATCCAGTCTACCTGGTGGAGTAGTGGTTGGACAGACCAGTCAGGCTTCATCTTCTGGTTCTGAGCGACGTGGTGGTGATGAGGTCATCTTGCGGAGGCTTCTCCTGTTTGGTGTGGTGGAGAGGAAGACGTGCTGCACAGGCTTCTTCTGGTTGGTGTGGTGGAGTGAAAGACGTGCTGCCCAGGCTTCTTCTGGTTGGTGTGGTGGAGAGGAAGACATGCTGCCCAGGCTTCTTCTGGTTGGCGTGGTGGAAAGGAAGACGTGCTGCCCAGGCTTCTTCTGGTTGGTGTGGTGGAGAGGAAGACGTGCTGCCCAGGCTTCTTCTGGTTGGCGTGGTGGAGTGGAAGACGTGCTGCTCAGGCTTCTTCCGGTTGGCGTGGTGGAGAGGAAGACGTGCTGCCCAGGCTTCTTCCGGTTGGCGTGGTGGAGAGGAAGACGTGCTGCCCAGGCTTCTTCCGGTTGGTGTGGTGGAGAGGAAGACGTGCTGCCCAGGCTTCTTCTGGTTGGCGTGGTGCAGAGGAAGACGTGCTTCTCATCCTTTGCTGATAGCTTGATGATGCTCTTCATCCTCTTGAACACTCTCATACAATTCTATATATATACACTGTATATCAGCTGTTGTTATATTGAGTTGGACATTTCCATACAATTTTATATGTAATGTTAATGTGTTTTCATTGTTGTTATTCTGTACACATGGCATCTATTGCACATCTGTCCATCCTGGAAGAGGGATCCCTCCTCTGTTGCTCTTCCTGAGGTTTCTTCCGTTTCTTTTTCCCTGTTAAAAGGTTTTTTGGGGGAGTTTTTCCTTAGTTGATGCGAGGGTCATTTGTAAAGGACAGAGGGTGTCATATCCTGTACAGATTGTAAAGCCCAATGGGGCAAATTCATAATTTGTGACAAATACACAAATAAACTTGACTTGACTTAACTTGATTAAATCCAGAGTTTTCTCCAGAAATATGAGCTAATATGTGAAGATCTTATAAACTGTGAACAAAGGTAGGAATAGCCACCGGGCTAATGTTCCAGAACTTTCCATCACATGAATCACTAACAGAGCCACCTTGTCTATGAAAGAACTGTGTGACAAACTGTCGACCTTTCACTTCTTTCTCCTGTCTGAGCTTTGTTTCTTTTCTTTTTTTCCTCCCTGACTTTTCAGGCATCCTGCTGTCTCCTCCTCCAATGTTTCCAGAGCAAATAAACTTAATGATATCAATGCATTGTAAATAAAATATATGTGTGACTGCAAGTTCAGTAATGAGTGTCCTATTATTTTGTCAGTATTATTATGATTACATTAGGGGCCTCTCTGAGCCTGAATCTAGAATCCTTCTCCTTATTCACCACCCTTGAGGGCCCCCTAGAGGCCAGGGAGCCCTAAGCATGTGTTTAGTTGGCTTATGCCTCTGTGGCTCTGTTCATTTGGTCTGAACCAAGGAAAAACTGGAAGATCATTTCCTTAACACATGGCGATCAGCAGATGGATTCGCGCTTGAATTTGAGCTAAAACTACAGTTAGAGAATCCAGTGGGAGCAGTGTGGATGTGAGAGGCATTTCCTGATGAATATTTGATACACTGATGTTCTCAAATGTTCAGACTGAGCTTACAGAGCTTACTTCTCTGCTGAAGGCTGAGTTCCACCAAACCATATCATATAAAACTTATATTATAAACATACACTGATCAAACATACCATTATGAGCACCTGCCTCTTATTGTGTTGGGCCCCCAGGAACAGCCCTGACCTATGACCTCTGACCCCTGAAGGTTTATTCTGTGGTGACTCCTTTCTATCTTCAGCAACTTCTCTGCTCTGTTGGATCAGACCACCAGGACCAGCCTTCACTCCCCACCTGCATCAGTGATCCTTGTCCTCTCATGACCCTGTCTCTGGTTCACCACTGGTCCTTCCTTGGACCACTTTTGATAGATCCTGACTACTGCAGACCAGGAACAGCCCACAGGAGCTGCACTTCTGGAGATGCTCTGATCCAGTCCTTGGTTCTGGTCTTACATATCCCAGGTTTACTGTGAATCTACCCCTCTTTCTGACCACAAAACCTTGCATTTTTTTGCTTAGCATCGTTTCCACATGACTGTGTTTGTGTAAGCAGCAGCCATACGTGGTTTCCTGGTGGTGACGGTGGTGCGTGGTGACGGCGGCCCGGTGCCGGCACTGTTGTATGCCAGAACAGCGACGTGGTATCGAGTGCTGGGTCTGAGTCCAGACACTCTGGCTGTAGTTTCCAGTCCTGCTGTCCGCACTCGGTCTGCTGCCGCTTCCCGCTCATGCTGCCGCCAGTACCTGATCTGAGGACACACGTGACGCCAAAAACATTCACAGCACTGACCTGAAAGCATGTGTATGAACCAGTTTATTCAGTACATTCATCTCCATCAATAAGAGAAAAGGAAACTGATACCAACAGGCAATGAGAGGAGGCTGATATCAGTCATTTGTGCACTGATACTTGATTATTAATGATCTTGATCATTAAAACATCAAAGTTGTTTATGTGAGCTTGAACTATGATAGCTAATAAATGATTCGAGCTTTAACAATAGAGGACTGTGGCTAATGAAAGTGGCTCAACACCAGAACAACCTGGTCAATGAGAACAAAGTTTGAGATTGATGAAAAACTGTGGCTGTAGATTCACTGATAAACTTTGATCAAAACAGAGACAGTGAGTAGATTTTAGAAATTAGAAAGGAAATGCATGATACACCAAAACTGATCTTTTCTCCTTTTCTCAAACTAGATGGCACTGATTAAATATGAATCATCATTAGCACTCAAACATCCACATGTGTGTTTCTGCACCTCGTATCCTCGGAGAATGCCATTGGCGCTCAGCTGCTGGACGGGCTCCCATGAAACCTGGATCTCAAAGGCGGTCAGTGCCGTGGCGTTGATGTTCGATGGTCCTACTGTTGGCTCTGTGAGGAGGAAGAGGCCACAAGGTCAGACAGTGAAACGTAGTTCATGACTCTCAAAATTACATTTTCACCAGTGAGCGGCCTGTGCTCAGTGTACTAAAGGTTGTGGTGAGAGCAAATGCTGCAGTTAGAAACAGCTCTTTCAGTCTTTCTTCACAAACTCGTGCAGTGCCTGTTCAAAACACTCCTCAGTGCTCGTTCTGTAGTGATGCTGCTGCAGCTGTCTGGAGAACCATTCCTAACAGACAGCAGAGCACAGAACAGTGAGCTTCACTGGCTCCTCACTAGTGATGGACAAATGAAGCTTCATGAAGCAAAATTACTAAATTTCCATTACATCTTTAAACCAAGAGCGCCATCTAGAGGAGTCAAAAAAATACCACAAAGTGCTTCATGAAGCTTCATTTGTCCATCACTTCTCCTCAGCATTATTATGATGTCTACTCTCTATGAAAAATACAGACTCATCCTACTGTTCTAACCCCAAATGTAATTTCCCCATTGAGGGATCAATAAAGTAAGTCTTCTTCTTCTTCTTCTTCTTCTTCACTGTACTCCAAAATAATACAAATGGCCCCCAAAGCAATCTAATGCTGTAAAAGCAACGCAACTTAACTGTGGACCGCTCACTGTGTACCTGTACTTCAAAGGAAAACACTGTAGCACCACATTTTTAATACCAAATATTACTGGTTATGTTGCAGATTCAGATTTAACTGATGAAATATTAGGGCCTGACCAATATGATTTTTTTGAGGCCAATGCCGACAGATATTTAGCAGGAAAAGAATATGACAACAATTCATCAACCGATGAATATTTTTTTTTTTTTTCAGCCCTTTAACACTTGTAACAATGAGACAAATTGAAGGAATAACACTTAACTTTTTCTGCAACTTTAATTTCACAATAAGAAATACACTGTGCAAAAATAACATGCAAAATTGCAGTAAATATATGAAATAAAATAAATATTCATGTAAAAATAAACTAAATCTCTCATGTCCTTAAACATTGAATCATGTTTTCTCTGCTCCATCATTCTTTACCATCTTTTGTTTTCCTTTTGAATACAATGGTCACACAGTCTGACACATGAATGAATCCAAACACAACCTGTGAGCAGCCAGTGTGTTAACGTTGCTCAAAAAGTCTCATGAAGAGTGACATGACCTGCAGAAGCAGAAATGACAGGGATGTTGCTGGGTTTAACTTTTCATGGCTGTACTGAGTAAAGGACATGACTGTGCAAACTGCTACAGTTTGGCTGGGTAGTGATTAGACTCAGTGCTCCATCTACTGGAAAAAGAGTGCTAGGACACCATTTAATGCCTGCACTGTTTCATGAAAATAATCACTGTGCAAAATTCAGGCTAATGTTGATTATTTTAAATTGGGCGAGAAGTGATTAAATTGGCTGTCTGATTAAACGGTTGGGCCCTACAAAATATGGTAACTGTTGCTAATCCTATCAAGAATCACCTTCACCAGTGAAGCTGGACCTGATCTTCACCCTGGACTGATCAGCAGACCATCAGAGGACCAACACACAGAGACAGAAACCATTCACACTGACATTCACACCTAGAACCAGTTTAGAGTCACCAGTTAACCCAAGCTGACTGTCTGTGGACTGAAGGAGGAAGCTGGAGAACCAGAGAGAACCAAGAGAGAACCAAGAGAGAGCCAAGAGAGAACCAAGACAGAACCAGAGAAAACCAAGAGAGAATCACAGAGAACCAAAGAGAGAACCAAGACAGAACCAGAGAAAACCAAAGACAGAACCAAGATAGAACCAAGAGAGAACAAAGAGAGAACCAGAGAGAACCAAGACAGAACCAGAGAAAACCAAGAGAGAATCACAGAGAACCAAAGAGAGAACCGAGACAGAACCAGAGAAAACCAAAGACAGAACCAAGATAGAACCAAGAGAGAACAAAGAGAGAACCAGAGAGAACCAAAGACAGAACCAGAGCGAAAACCAGAGAGAACCAGAGAGAACCAAGAGAGAACCAAAGAGAACCAGAAAGAGAACCAGAGAGAGAACCAACGAGAGAACCAGAGAGATAACCAAAGAGAGAACCAGAGAGATAACCAAAGAGAGAACCAGAGAGAGAACCAAAGAGAACCCGAAAGAGAACCAGAGAGAGAACCAAAGAGAGAACCAGAGAGAGAACCAAAGAGAACCAGAAAGAGAACCAGAGAGAGAACCAAAGAGAGAACCAAAAAGAGAACCAGAAAGAGAACCAGAGAGAGAACCAAAGAGAACCAGAAAGAGAACCAGAGAGAGAACCAAAGAGAACCAGAAAGAGAACCAGAGAGAGAACCAAAGATAACCAGAGAGAGAACCAAAGAGAGAACCAAAAAGAGAACCAGAAAGAGAACCAGAGAGAACAGGTAGAAGCTGCTTGGACTCACCTTCCTCTGCAGAGTGCACCACAGCGATCTGGCTGAATGGACCTTCTCCTCTGCGGTTGAAAGCCTTGATCTTCACCTCAAAGGGACTGTACGGCGTCACGCTGTCGTTGTAGTAAACATAGCGGGATGACTCCACGTGAGGAATGCGAACCACTGTCCACTCTCCGTCTTTCTTCCTGAAGGCCAGGATGTAACCAAAGCCATCACCGTTCTGGTACTCTCTGGCCATGGGCTGGAAGGTTCAGCAGGAGTTAAGAAGTCAGTCTCTACAGAAACCCCCCAAAAAATGTTCCAACACACACAGACATTCAGAAACTTCCCACAGAACATTGTGAATTTCATCCCCATCAATGGAAATGCATATGAAGAGATTAACATGTTGGTACTGACTATTTTATTATGCTGCAGCATGTACAATATACCATGTTCACATGCACACATACACACAGTGAGTCATCCACTCACCGTCCAGGTAACGATGAGTTCATTGCGGTCTCCTCCTCCTCCTCCAAGACCACTGGGGGCCACTGTGGGAGCTGAGGGCCACATACACAAATCACAAAATGATATTTACACATGACATAATCCACACAAGTGGATCAATGGGAAGTAGAATAGGAAGAGAGCAAGGATGCTCTGTTTTCATCTGACAGTTATTTGTTTAGTACATTTGGCTGACACAATGGACATAAAAATGTTTAGCCACAATTAGCATAACCAAATTGTATATAGCTATAACTAATTCTATAATTGAACTGTCAGCAGTTGAGAGTGTGTTAAGTCAGGAACACAGAGCTCAGCCTGCAGGCCCTTAGTTAAACTCAGGGTTAGCCCACTTTAAAACATGCTAGATCTGTGCTGGTGTGAGAGCTTCCTCAGGCTAAGCTATCTGAATCTCAGTGCAGCATGAAAAGCCTAAAGCAGTACAGGGTGTGACCTGTGGCCCCTCACCTGCTTGCTGTGTGCGGATGGTGTGTGAGGGCATGCTGGGCTCTCCACTGCCCAGGATGTTGCTGGCGATCACCTGGAACTCATAATCCATCCAGGGCATCAGGCCCATGACCCGAGCCGACTCTGCGTTCCCCTCGATGTTCACTGGGTCTGGTGCACAGTGAGGAGACATGTTTATTCACAATATCTAGTATAATCTAGCAGTAATCTATTTTGCCTGAATTCGTTTCGTCTATGTCTGTAAAATATTCCTACTGTAGTAATGATGATGAATGATGGAAAAAGAGATGAAAGTGTTTGACATGAAAGACAAATAACAGGATGTGCCTCTTTTTGACCATTTGATTCTTTATGTAATCTCAGGTTCAGACTGGCTCTTCACTTAAAATATTCATTAATATGTCATGCCTGAGTGTCTGAAAGAACTAATGTGTGTTACGTTACTGACATACAGAGGAGGCTTCAGGGTCCCATCCGGCCTGACCATCTACATTCCTGAGGTGCAGACTCAGTAGCCATCTCTTTTTATTGATCACTTGATCCTACAGACCTGCTGCTTCTATATACAGTATGTGTTAAAGGACAAATTAAGGTGCACACCAATGCGTCAATTAATCCTTATTTTGACATGTGCTTTTAATCGACCAAATGTAATTTGTAACTTGTATTACTATACACTGTGTCCAAAACTAGAGAGACTCATTTGGAAGATTTCAGTGTTTTCAACAGGATTCACAAATGGTGTGGGTGAAATCTATTATTATAAGGACTAGAGGCTGGGTGTCATCACTCTCCTTCACCTTTTATGACTATTCATAGCTTATGATTCCTAACCTCCACTTATTAATTACAGATATTTTGACAGCAATGATGCACTGCTGACTTCAGTGTGACTGCTGTGAAACTGACTTGATTGACAAGATCAGATGTTGATTCATTTTCTATTAAAACTAAGATTCACACACCTGTCCTCATTTTCTTCCACTCCGATGAGAGCGACGAGCGGCCCATGATGACATATTTGCCGATGGGACTGTGGTTATCGTAGCCACGACTCCACCTGAGCTCCACTGAGGCCTCAGCCACATTCCTCACTAGTAGACCTCCAGGAGGTCCTGGAGGACCTGGACATAACACAGAGAAGTTACCATCTGACAGAGTAAATGAAACCATATCTAAATGTCTATTTATGAGACACAGTAGAGTTACTCCATGATTCAGCTCATCATTAGACTGATACCTGACACAGTGAGTGCTCCACAGCCTGGAGCTTCTCAGGTCGTACCTGACAGAGTTAATTCAGGTGATGGTCATCAACCCATCTCGTTAGATACCTGCTCACTTGTGATGGGCAAATGAAGCTTCATGAAGCACTTGTGGTATTCTTTGACTCCTCTAGATGGAGCTCTTGGTTCCAAGATGTAATGGAAATTTAGTAATTTTCCATTACACTAGCCTTTTTCTTTAAACCAAGAGCACCATCTAGTGGAGTCTAAAAATACCATAAGTCATGAAGCTTCATTTGTCCATCATTACTGCTCACCACTCATATTTACTAGGGGTGTGACAGGACTCAAAAGTTCAGCATGTAACTCAATTTAAAGTGACGGTCTGGATCATTTACATTTGTTTACGCAGTTACTTTGACATATTTTTCTACTTATTCCACTTGTTTTCTTCTGTCACAGCTTCTAATTTTTATACAGGGCCCTCAGTGCCATGTTTCTCTGTCACTTTGCTGCTGGAACTCTGTAAATTTCCCCATTGGTGGGATGAAGAAAGGATTAACTCTCCATTTTCGACATCTTATCCTCATAGGGTCGTGGGGGGGCTGGATCCTATCCCAGCTGTCTTAGGGTGAAAGACAGGGTACACCCTGGAAAAGTCTCCAGTTCATCACAGGACACATAGAGACAGACAACCACTCACACTGACATTCACACCTACGGACAATTTAAATTAGCCAATTAACCTAATCTCCATGCATGTTTTTGGATGGTGGGAGGAAGCCAGAGTACCAGAGAGAACCCACACAGACATGAGGAGAACATGCAAACTCCACACAGAAAGGCCCCAGGCCGGGAATCAAACCCAGTACCTTCTTGCTGTGAGGCGACAGTGCTAACCACTACACCACCGTGCCGCCCAAAATTTAGGATTAACTAAACTAAAAGAAATATTCATTTGTGACAAAGTGATTTCAAGCACAGAATAAATGTACAATAGGATGGAGGTAAACTAACCTTCATCATATGTTTAATGAACATCAGAGTATGATGATATACAGTTGCTATCAGTATCTGTTGCTATGGAAACACCAGTGGACTTGTGAAACTGATCTCGACTGAACAATGTCTAATACTTCCTTACCTCGGACCACTAGCTTGGCTGAAGCTGAGGCACTGTCCACCACAGTCTGGGCTGTGCATGTGTACATCCCTGCTTGACTCAGCTGAGTGTTCACAATCAGCAGGTCACCGATGTTTTCCTTCTGAATGGGCAGACAGGAGTAGGTTAGTCCAGAGTTCAACAGACAGAAGGCCTGAATACAGCAGCATCTTATCACATGCTTGTATGAATGAAACATTCATACAAGCAGGAGCAGGAGTTTATCTCTGCCAGGAGCTATGCTGCTCAGGTACCATGAAATGAACTCATTATGCTCAATTCAGTGTCATTGTTTAAGAATTATCTTTATGCTGTTGTGTTTATCCTGTTAAACAGCTGTGTGAAATTTTCATAATTAGAAACTTAATTCTTCAGTTATGGCCACAAACCCTTTCCATCCAAGTGGATGTTTCCTCAAGGCGTTCCCAGATATCGGACAGACGGTGGATGATCTGCAAACATTATGCCTACATCCACTCTGAGAAGCCTGTCGTCTATGTTGATAATGTCCCAAACAATGGAGCCAGTGTAACAGCTTAACATTTACATTTGGCATCAGCGGATCTCCAGCTGATAAATACATATTAGTATATTAATGAACAAGTCAGACCAGTGGTTATGAGGGCAGACTCCCTTTACCACTTTATTTTGACTTGGAAATATAATAATAATAATAACAATAATAATAGTAATTGGCTTTATGTAGCAATTTTCATACAAACTAAAGGAGCTGTACAGAGGGAAACACATAAGACAGACTCAAAGGAGAAGCTATCCAAAAACCATCCACGAGCCACTGTTGCACTGGGCATGTTCATGGGCTTTATTGAAAATGAGAAGAATACGGACTGTTGGCAGTGATTCCATCACTGAGCTCTAAACATACAAGACTACATGATAAATTACTGTACCTATAATACAGCCCTGGCAACTGCAGTGCTATTGCTGAGCGATACTGAAGTGCTGCTTTTGCACAGTGATTGCAGTGCAATTGCAGCACAATTACTGTGCACTAGCACCGCAATAGCATGCACCTGTAATTGCGCTGTTATTTTGACTCAATCAGTGGGCTGTATTCCAAAATGTTCCCAAAGTTAGTACAAAATCTACAGTGCTCTGAGCAAAATGACTGGACTCGGAGAAACACAGTTTAAGTGTTCAGCATCAAAGGAAAATGAGCCAAAACAGAGTTTATCCCACAGACATCACATCATCACCACCATGCCTCACAGGACTCACCCCCTCCACCCGGTGGTATGGGCCGGCCGAGTCCTCCAGGTCCAGAAGGACCCCGTTGATGGCCCAGGTGAAGGTCAGGTCCATGGTGGGGTCATGGGAGGCGTGACACTGAAGCGTCACATTTTCCCCTTGATTGATGTCAGCGTTGGAAGGAGCCAGCGTGATCTTAGTGGCATCTGCAGGGTTTAGACAATGCACCCCAATGAAAGCAAATTCAGGTTCAAACAGGCAAGAAAAGTGGGTTGTATTTTCTTTACGAGATCCACAACTTAGAAGACAATAAGGAGGAGGAAATCCTCTGAAATCAAGAGAAAGCTGATGGTCCTGACGAGTGACTGTAAAATAACGAGGCTATTTTTCAGTTTTCACAGCAGACATTTCGACATGAGCAGTGAATAACATCATTGTATAGTCTATGTTAGCTCACTGGCACGGCTTTCTGAAACACTTGTGAAGCTTTTCATAGTAATATCTTATGCAAGGAACACAGGTGTAGCCTCCATGGAAGATTTTTTTGAAGTATTGTCATGTATAAATGCCACACCTGACACCAGTGAGACACACTTTGAAACTACTGATATCAGTCCAGCTTTGGCTCCTCCATCATCTCCAGTGTCCTTGTGTGGAGTTAAAGGAACATATCAGCCCAATGAAAAAAAAAAAAAAACGACTAGACATGCCATCCCTACTGGTAACTCACTGAGGTGTGAAATATAATTCAACTTTTCAAGTAGAGTGCCATTTAAAGATCACATATTATGCACTTTTTCTGCAATTTTATATAGGTCTCAGATGTGCAACAATATTGTATTCAAAGTGTATTAGCCCAAACTCAGCCCTGATCCTGAATTGCAGCCAGTTAAAAATCACTGTATTGATCTCTGCTGAGAACAGACTGTTTCTGTGTCTGTACCTTTAAATGTTCATGAACTGTCTCTGACCACGCCCCCTCTCTGGAGAGAGGAAGTGTCTCTCCCTCTCTCTCTCTCTCTCTCTCTCTCTCTCTCTCTCTCTCTCTCTCTCCCCTTACTGTGTGTTTATGTTTACTCATAGATGTGTACTGGCACTGGCAAAAGAGGCTACCGTTAACAGTAGGCAGAATCACTCAAATTACAAATAAGTGTAGAACATTAGCTTCAAATGAGCCTTGTGCTCACAGAGCTTATGTTGAATGTCTCCTGATATTAATCACAGCTCCGTTAGCTGCAGTGCTCCATCTGTAAACACTGCAGCTAACAGAGCTAGCTAAGGTGACAAGTATACCACAGGGGAAATAGTACAGGGAGCATCTGGACTGTATAGAATACATTATTCTATGATGGGACAGGGACATGTTTCCAGGCTATCACGCTAAGTAGAGCTACCCAGTAAAGCAACACAAAATGGAATAAGTTACATCTCCACGTTTGTAGCTGTGTCCCAGACAGTTGGTGCAGATCCATGCTTCATGTTCAGCTGGTTAGTGAAGTCTGCTTTGTGAGATGATGAACACACACATGCTAAACTTTGGGAAGCTCTCTTGCTACATTTCCAGCTAAAATAAATCGATCCACTGGGTCTTCAGAGGACGAACAGAGTAAAAAGAGCCTCCTGTGCTTGTTGAAGCAGCCAACACACAGAGCAGCTGCTGTGCTTTACTCCTAACTTTGTCAGGTTTGTTTGTGAAAGTTAGAGAGGAGAAACAATGACGACCGCTCCGTAACTTCAGAGGAGGGTTATCTATCCAGGGGGAGGCTGGCTCAAAGGCAGTGTCCTCTACTGGAGGGACAGAAAAATGTTCAACTCGTCTGTTTCAGCACACATTAGCTAAGAAGAGGATCAAGCAGGGGAAGGAGGTGACAGACTTTTTTCACTCCTGGGGCCTCATTCACAGACTATGGGGACACATACTACTGTTATACTACCTTTATAAAGTGAATTTTGCATAATAGGTGACCTTTAAAATTGGCAGTGACATCTATTTGCAGATTAGAAGCGCACATGTCAATGTTGTTATTGTATGCCCTGCCTCTTTAACATTAATGTTGTTTATCTGATGTACCTTATGAAGCCCCATACACACAAATATCTAGTATGCCTGAGATGAAAAATAATCAATAAACCTTTACCACTTACAATTAACATTTTAACAAGGTTACATAAATAGTGGGACACTTTACAATAAAATATTTGTTATTTATCTTCCATATAAACCAACACTGATAGATCTAAAGTTATATCTATATACTGTATGATCATGGTTGATTTATTCATCTAATGCTAATTTGTGATTAAAGTATTTTTTACTTCATTAAAATAGTCTGTGCTTCTATTGCTAGGACTTCAATATATAACTGAATGACATTTGGCCATACACTGCAGAAAATATCTAGTTTTCAGTTTTCTACTGGTCTCCATTTTGAAGCCAAAAAATGTGAAAGTGTGTGTGTGTGTGTGTGTGTGTGTGTGTGTGTGTGTGTACCTCTGACAGACAGGTGTCCAGTGCTGTTGGCTTTGCCGAGGTAGTTTTCAGCAAAGCAGGTGTACTTCCCTTCGTCTGCTCTGCTGATGTTGTGGATCCACAAGATACCATCTGGAGTCACTGTGACCCTGAGAAGATAAGAGCGTCCAGAGGGTGAAGAGGGTGAAGAGCAGCTCAGCTGGCAGACTGCAGGAGCACAGTACTGTCAACCACGTCTATCCAAACCAATGGAAACACCTGTCATGTGATCCAGCCATAGACTGAATATAAAGAGTGGACGGAGCCATCATGACATCACTCATTGGTTTGGGAACAACGGCAATGAAGCCCACACTGAAGTAATGAAACTTCTCTCCACCAGCCAGCAGGGGGTGATACTGGCGGTTTCAAAAAGAAGTCTGTTTAAAACCGCCAGTATCGCCCCCTTCTGGCTGGTGGAGAGAAGTTTCATTACTTCAGTGTGGGCTTCATTGAACAGACCCCAGGCATCACGGCAGTTTCTGTTGGCTGCAAGTGTTCCTGTTACTGTGCTCACCTGCTGCCTGCCAGCTCTCACTGTCTGTGATGTGACAGTGATGAAGTGCCAGGATTCAAGGTAAACACACATCTCACAATGCTTTAACCTGTATTCACCCACTCTGTGAGGTGAAAGTCACTCACTCACATATTCACACATTCAAGCCCACTGCTCTGACCTCCACACTGCTCCTGGACCAGTTTCACTGCAATAACCATCATTTCATCCTCCAGACTAATTGATTACATCTGAGGATGTGGTGAAGTCACTAGTCATTGCTTTCCTTGTGATCAGGAAAAATCCAGTTCAACTGTTATTCACAAATAAATTAAGTCAAACAATGAAGACATTGCTTAAAGTGGGCTAGCAGAGGAAAGTGGCTAACATATAACACTAAGTATATGCATGGCATGGAGTATGTTACCAGTAACCTCCAGCTCGAAAAGTGAAGCCAGTGTAGAAATTCCTGCATTCTCTCTGTCAGCCAGCAGGGGGCGACTCTTCTTGTTGTATAGAAGTCTATGAGAAAGTGATCCTGCTTCTCCATCCATCCATCCATTCTCTTCCACTTATTCGGGGGTTGGGTCGCGGGGGCAGCAGCCAAAGCAGGGAAGCCCAGACTTTCCTCTCCCCAGCCACTTCGTCCAGCTCTTCCAGAGGGATCCCGAGGCGTTCCCAGGCCAACCGGGAGACACAGTCTCTCTAGCGTGTCCTGGGTCGTCCTCGGGGTCTCCTGCCAGTGGGACGTGCCCGGTACACCTCTCCAGGGAGGCATCCGGGTGGCATCCTGACCAGATGCTCGAGACACCTCATCTGGTTCCTCTCGATGTGGAGGAGCAGTGGCTCTACTCTTAGCCCCTCCCAGATGACCGAACTTCTCACCCTATCTCTAAGGGAGAGCCCAGACACCCTGCGGAGGAAGCTGGTCGTAGG
Organism: Synanceia verrucosa; assembly: GCA_029721515.1. Classification (NCBI taxonomy): domain Eukaryota; kingdom Metazoa; phylum Chordata; class Actinopteri; order Perciformes; family Synanceiidae; genus Synanceia; species Synanceia verrucosa. The sequence goes on from CM056552.1 coordinate 29,293,108, forward strand.
TGCAGCCTGTATTGAAGAGGTTATAGGGAATGACATTTTGATCATATTACACAGTCATAGTCTCCAGTGTCTGCATTATAAAGGTGCTCACAGACTCCAGCAGACTGTGAGAGGAGCAGAATCTGAATGTCTGTTCAGCTCAAAGCTTCCATAGTGGACCACTCTGCCGCTAGTAGTTTCCTGTGAAATTTCTTTGAATCGGAAGATCGATGTGGCGGCACGGTGATGTAGTGGTTAGCACTGTCGCCTCTGTCGTGACTGCGTGGGTTCTCTCCGGGTACTCCGGCTTCCTCCCACCTCATCTGGCTCCTCGGGGGTTAAATGGTTAATTTAAATTGATCGTAGGTGTGAATGTGAGTGTGAATGGTTGTCTGTCTCTATGTGTCCTGTGATGAACTGGAGACTTGTCCAGGGTGTACCCTGCCTTTCACCCTAAGACAGCTGGGATAGGCTCCAGCCCCCCTGACCCTATGAGAGGATAAAAGGTAGAAAATGGATGGATGGAAGATCGTTGTCACATTTACAATGGGTCGATATGAAAAATAGGTAATGAGCATTGTTTTGTATGACACCAGCATGGAGCAGAGTCTGCGCAATCGCAAAATTTGAGCTTTGCGCACTCTGTGTCCGTTCTGCCAAGTATATTTGGGCCTTTAGCCCGATGCTAACAGTAGTTTATCTGTTACGCTTGTATTGAAGAGGTTATAGGACATTATGACATTTTGACCATATTGCACAGCCACAGTCTCTAGTTTCTGCATTACAAAGGTGATATACTGGCTTTGAATGGGACAATTTACAGCTGTGGTGATGTAGCATGATGGCTGTCCTCTCCCTGCTGAATCCTACTGTCAGATGTTCAAGTTTAAGGGGCGTGGCTTTGAATGGAGCACTGATGGGAGGGGGAGGAGCTTAGAGGAGGCTGAGAGGAGGTGCCACTTTCAAATCTTGCTAGCTCTCTCACATGACAGACTATAGCTTTAATCACTGGTACTTTCACCTTCACACTTCATGTGTGGGTAATAATGATGACTCATGCCTCCAGGTTCCCTTCTGAGCTGGATCTTCATCTCAATTAAAACACAAGATTTAAGTGGTGCACACTGTATGGACTGCTGGAGGACACTGCTCTCTATAGGAGAACCATCTGCTGGATTCTGGTAGTGACACATTAATGGTGTAATCTACAGAAAAATACTGTGTGGAAATAATGTGTACGGGGGAAGTTTAACATCACTGTACATAAGGAGTTTGAATGAGTAAGTTAATAAATGTTTTTTAGGTTTAAAGAAATCTAATAATTGTGTTAATTTACACATACTACTCATTTTGATCTTGTTTTTCTGTTTTAAAAATCATGCCCTATCATTTTATATTGTTTGCATTGTTTGGCAACATGACGCTGAGCATGAAGAGATGTGAGATTAGAGTTTGAAAATCCTCATAGTTTTGAGGATATTCTGCACAGGAGACTGTTGATAACTTACCATCCATCATGTCCTGCACCATGTGCATATCCAGACATCGTGTTAATGTCAGTCTGTATTTGATGCTAAACCTCATAATATGATGCATATTCTACAGCATATTGAGTTTATGAATCTGTTTTGTGACAACAGGCACCTGAACTCAAGTCTTCTCAGACAGGAAGTGAAATGGCTGATGTGTTTTAATATGAGTCAGAGGCTCTGCACTGTGTCTGGACGTCAGGGTGACTCACTATTACCTGCTGCTGTTAGTGAGCAGCTCCGTACCACGGCTCCAGAACAGGCTGGGCTTCGGAGCAGCTCGAGGACGACACTCGATCATCACCTGGCCGCCCCTGGCTGCTGGGATCAGCCTCCTTACTGGGTTCAGCCTGAAGTCTGGAGCCTGGACTGGAAGGACAGGAGGGGAAGGTGGAGAGATTGAGGACCAGTTAGTGGACCAGTACCACCACCCAGTGCCACATGTTTACCACTGCTGCCATAAATTAACGGTATTACTCATTACCAGAATATTTTATTGTACGTCTTGTTGTTATCCAGGTATCCAGGTGTTTTTGTGGTTGTTTGTTATTCTGGATTCATTTCTGACTTCTCAGTGAATTACAGTGTTCTGGATCAAATTTGGGTCTAAAAAGGTGAATTCAGTTTAAATTCCTCACTCCTGTTCAAAATGGTGAAGAGTAGTGAACTCAGTGAGGAAGGAAGAGTCCAGTTAAAGTGAAGGAGATGATGCTGGAGGATCTCTGATGCTCTGATATATTTATTAAGATCTGTTTATTTGTATATACAAGGGAGATGCAGATCTTAATGTTTAACAGTTTTGACAGATGTAATGAAAAGTGAAAAAAGTAAACAGTATGTTGGATTTCTTGGACCTCTACCTTGGACTCTGAGCTCAGCAGTGGAGTAGATGGTCCCATGTTTGTTCTCAGCCACACACTGATACATCCCAGAGTCCTCCAGGGCCAGGTTACTAATCTTTAGACGAGCCCCGTTAACCTCTACTCGGTCCTGGGGGAGAGAAAAAGAAGTGAGTGAAGGGAAGCCAATTCACAATCACCTCCACCTGTGGTTTTACATGATTGAAACACAACTGTTAGTTTTTCCCTTACCAAACACTTCTCATATTATTTACCACATCTTCCTTTTTGCTCTTTGGTTTATTCTTCCTCAGAAAAAGTATCTGTGCTAAGACTCTACACAGGGAAATAAATCTACATCGAATATATTTCAGTGTCAGCAATAACAGTCCAGAGTTACCAGAAAGTAAATAGTAATTACTATTTAAAATTGTGCGTAGTCACTCTTTCACTGCCAAACATAGCTGATGATTTCCTTCTGACACTTGAATAAGAAATGGTAGAACAGACAGATTATTCCTTCTCTTTTGACTGAACATGTTGCATCCGCACCATCTGGTAGCAACCAGAGAAAACTATCCATCCTATTCCTCCTTTGATGGGATGAGTGGAGAACTTCCGCTCTAATGTAATAAGAAATGGCACAAAGTGTGACCTTTTCTGGGTTTCTTGTGTTCTCCAATTCAAAGGAAATATACTGTCTCTGTGTGGAAGTATTCCTGTTGTGTTGAGATGTTCCAACAACAACACTGACCAGTGCTGCACATTTTCAAGTGTAGTGATGAATCTCATGGCTTGGTGTGGAGGTGTAGAGTAGAGCATGCAGTGTGTGTCACCTGTGTGCTGAGGGGGAGTCCATTGCGGAGCCAACGTATGGAGGGTCTGGGTTTACCAGCAGCTATACATTTCCAGACCAGCTCTGAACTGATCTCCACCTCTGAGTCACTCATCACCTGTAGCCACTCAGGCTGAGCTGGAGAGACAGACACAGACAGGAAGTTAGTGAGTGCATGTTCTCCCTGTGGCAGTGTGGGTTCTCTCTTGGTTCTCTGGTTGGTCTAAATATTGTAGATTAGTAATATGACGAATGAACAGAAATCCTGATGGCTTGTTTCTAAAGCTTAGTATCTGAATACAAGCTGGTTGTTTCTATTCGTGGATTGACAGTATTTATAGAGCACCTGTGACGGATATGGCAGTGTGCTTCCCTGTCTGTTGGTCTGTCTGCTCTCTTTGCAGGTGCTTGGCTTTGCACAGCTGCTTTGCAAGGCCCTCTGTTGGCTGGACTGATCTCCTGCTCATCTGTCCTCCTGGTTGCTGTGGAGCTCTGCCTCAGCTGTTGGGAGGCTCCGCCTCAACTTGTGGTTGCTGACTGGCTATAAAGCCAGACTTCCTCAGTTCATTCGCTCTCTCTCTCTCACCTGGACAGCCACCATCCTCTGGTTCTTGTTTGGTTTGGTTACTTTGTTTTACCACACACGGCTTTCAGTGCATCCATCATTTTCATTTCACACTGATTACTGACTCCACACCTCATACTCCTTATTTGTTGTTGTAATCATTTGGTTATCATTATTTGAAGTAAAAGAACTGTTAAACCTTGAGCTTTATGTGTGGTCCTCCCTTCTTTGTTGTAACACACCTTCATGTGTTTCATTATGAAAACGCCAATATGAAGTTGCCAGCTGTAAAATCTGGGTAGATAGAGTACACTAAGTAATAGTTAATATAAAACTTAATGAGTGCATGAAGGTCATGATCCTATATCATATGATGACTCATGGCATCAGGCCACACAGACAGGATACCATCACTGATGCAATACAAACAGATGTTCACACAGTATCTTCTGCTTACCCTGCACATTGATGCGTCCCTGGTATGTGTCACTGCCCTCTGAGTTGTAGGCCTCACATTCATAAAGACCCTCGTCATCGAAGGAGAGGTCTGGCAGGATGAGGGTGGGACCCTCAGCACTGGAGCCTGCCTTGGACGGCATCAAACCGTCCACCTTCTTCCACCGCAGTTTAGGGACTGGGCTATGAAAAAAAACAGAGAGACAAGTTGGAGGTGAAGTGAAAGGGAAGGGTGAAGAATGGTCTGGCTCATAGACAAACATGTGGAAACCAAGAGAGGATTACCAAACAGAAAAGGTAAGGTAGTTTACCACACATTAACAATCATATAGATATAATAAGAAATAAGCAGCTCCAGACATTGTTAAAGACTCTAACTTGTGTAGATCCATGTAAGAAGAAATGTGACATTTTGCTTCCACTGATAACTGTTATTTTCTTTCATGAAAGGAAAAAAATCCATTAAAATGAAATCCAGTCTGTTGTATTTATCATAAAGTCTTTTTGTATTGCTATTTTTAACTTAATGGCTTCATCTGAAATGTTTATTTTTTAGGGCTGGCTGGACATTATCACAGTTATCCCCACACAGACGTCCTCTGTGACCTACATGTGGTTTGATGGCACCCAGTCACTGTGAAAGTGAAAGCTGGACAGGACGCCACACCTCCACCCAACATGCAGACACACTGTGATCATTTTTAAATTACAAACTTACTTTCCATAGGCGAAGCACTCTAACTGAGCAGTGTGTCCTGCTAGGGCGTAGGTCTCTGCTGGGAATCGCACTTTGATGCTGGGAGATATCTTCCTGGGATTGCCTGAAATATATGTATGTAAAATATATGTTAAAACACAGTATATACATGAATAATATACAATACACTTGTAAATTGAGGGAGGCCTGAAGGGAAGGACTTTTGGAGCTAGTGCTGCACTCTATTTTAATTGAGAAGAGATTAAGAGATTATAGAAGAGACAAATACCATAGAGTGACATATACAGTCGTGGTCAAAAGTTTACATACACTTGTAAAGAACATAATGTCATGGCTCTCTTGAGTTTCCAGTCATTTCTACAACTCTGTCACCAGCTGTAGTCACTCATGATCACTCACAAGAAGTTAAGAGGCCATGCTATGAAGTTTCATTGTTTCATTTCATTGACACAACTTTCTAAGTCACCAAAACTGCTAATTCATGTTGCTGTGTGTATATTTTTGACCCAGCAGATTTGGTCACATTTTCAGTTGACTCATAATAAATTCATAAAAGAACCAAACTTCATGAATGTTTTTTGTGACAAAGAAGTATCTGTTCCAATCACTCTATCAGAGAAAAATCAGAGTTGTAAAAATAACTGGAAACTCAAGACAGCCATGACATTATGTTCTTTACAAGTGTATGTAAACTTTTGACCACAACTGTAGGTGACAATATGGAACCTTTAACCCTTAAACACAAAACGTGTCACCGGTGACACGTCGCACATGCGCACTTTGGATTACCATAATGTAAGAGTTTGTGCTATCAGAAAAAATCCAATGGTTTCTAAAAGCTGAGACGTTGACTTTTACAGCCAATATGGTGTCACTATGGTAATTTCACTACTGCCTCTCCTGGAAGCTGACGAATCTTTGATCCCTTTGGTAAAAAAAACACCCGTATATAATTTTCATTTTATGACCAATTTTTGCACATATAGAGACAAAGACTCTAAATGTATTGTAAATAGTTTTCATACTTTTCAAATTTCAACTAGAAAATGCAAATTGTTATTCATGTTCAATTGTATTGTTTTTTTTCCCAAATTAAAATCAAATTCTGTTTTGTGTTTTAAACTATTAATACACTCTTATAACATGCAGGAAATGTAAATAATTGTCAGATATTCTGATTTCCAAGTCTTGTGGATAAGCAAAAAAGCTCCAGACAGAAATGAGAGCAGTTTATCACTCATCAAGCACCAAATAATTTCATATATGCCTGTCCTCTGTCTGTTAATATTCATTCTGGTTTCTGCGGACCTCCATGATGAGGTTTAACAGAGCCCTCATACCCTCCGGCAGCACAGTGAGCTGGTTGGCCTTGCTGAAGGTGCTCTTGGTGCTGATGTCCATGTTGATGGTGGTGAAGCAGAAGTAGTTCCCCGTGTCGTTTGGCTCTGCTTTAGCCACGTACAGGTTCCCTGTTACCTGCGACACAAACCAGCGGTTGTCGTCCTTCTTGATGAAGTTCGGGAACTCGTTGATTAACCAGCGGTAGGACAGAGCTGGAGAGGAAACAGTGATACAAATCAGTCATACATAATACAGCTTTCTGCCATCCTGTCAGTGCTCTGATTTCAATGTGTCAGCAGAGTCATTTTGTTTCATATTCATCCTGATAAAATATGTCTATAATCCTAGTTTGACTGGTGAACCAGCCATCAGCTGCAGGACAGGTTTCCTGACATGAATATCATTTCCCAGCATGCAATTTAGCAAGGTACTGAATAGATAATCGCAATGTCTAGGTGGTTTGACATTCTAGAAAACTTGTGGGACATTTTCCAGGGTTTCAGGAAGCAGAGTGGATACCTGGGTAATGTATCGGGGGTTGGCAGGCCAGGAAAGTTCCCAAGCCTTCATATGCTGTCTGAGGACTCCTGTTGTCTGGAGGGAAGTCATGAAGGTCTGGAGGAACATGCAGAAGAGTAAAGAAGGAAGCACACAGTTAGTCATTGAAGTATTTTAGTGTAGAGTAAATCCTCTGAACAGTGATCACTCAGGCAGCTAAAACAGGTGTGTTCTTCTCACTCACAGCCGAATTTGAGGTTAGCTGCTCGGCTGATGATGGTGCCACAGCGGTTGATGGCCAGACACTGATATGAGCCTGTGTCTCGAATAGACTCAGGGCTGCTGATCACCAGGTTGCCGGCCACCAGCGTGTAGCGCAGATCCATACCCAGCGGGACCTCTGTGCCATTCAAGAGCCACCTGCAAGACAAAGTGATGAGGGTCTGAAACATTAGCCTGGTTGGTAACCAGGCTGATGTTGTGGCAAAGCAAGCTTTATTTGCCTCTGGTCTCTTCTGAGTGTGTGTGTGGGAGGTGTCAGTATATAGTGCTTAAGCTACTGCAGTCATTTATGAAGAACCACAGAAGTTCAGAGTGCAGCAGCCTGAACAGATAAAGGTCCGCTACCAGCTACAAGCTGTGCTATCCAAGGATGAGCTGCTTATCAGAGCAGCTTGAGAATGACAGGGAAGAGGGGCAGAGAGGGACAAACTGCAAAATAACACAAGCAAAAATATTAAAGAGATGAATCAAAATATTGGGCACAATGTGCACTGACTGCATTCATGTCTTAGATTTAGCTAACCTCCTAAACCAGTGGTTCTCAACCTGTGGTGTGTGTACCACCAGAGGTATCTGCGCCCCCTGCTGGTGGCTCTTGATCGGCTCTCTGGAATCTCAGTGTTTTAAAAAATGAAATAAAACTAAAAAAAAAAAAAAAAAATGTTGTACAGTAATACTACCAAAATACAACTACAAATGAAAATAAGCTGGAGATAACTGAAATGGGGGTTTAAAATATTTAAAAAAAAAAGTTTTTATTTTGAAGGTTTCTGGCATTTTCTCAATTTATGTATGTCTATGTCCAAGTGTTTGCATCTTCATTGCATCAGATGTTGATGAGAGATTAAGTTAGTGGTAAGCCCACAAAAATGTGTGGACATATTAAAAAAAAAGGTTGATACAGAGTATAGAGTTTAACAAAACATCTTTGAAATATTTCATTTGTGAAGTCAAAGGTTGTGCATTAAAGGACAGTTTAATGTGTTTCAGGATTATAATTTGAATCATTACCAGACTAAAGACACAGAGAAATATGAGAACAGGACTGATGCCAAGTGGAAGTTTTTTGAAATACTGCAAAAACGTGCCTGTTGATTAAGTAGTGATATAATGTTGGCCTACGTTACCACACATTTTACTACTTCTCATAAAGAAATTAAATTCAAATTGAGCAGAACTGAGTTCAGTTTTTTGGTCCAGCCCTCCACAGGTGTCAGTCCCACGTGGCCCCTTTCATGAAAAAAATTAACGTCCCTCTCCTGTAGCAGCACATGACGGAGAGAGTATGAATGAAGAACATTTTCTGAAATACAGTTGTTCTCAATGCCTCTTATATTGCATGAGAACTGTGTGGAAGAGTTTGCTAGTTCTAGTGCTGCCTCTCTGTACACTGTGGCTGTGGCTGACAAAAGTTAACAAGAAATAATGTTATCCTGTGTGAACTGTGCAGAGCTGAACAGACTGTGTTTTACTCGCGGTCATGTGGTGGTACTTGGATACTTGGACAGCCAGCTACTTTCTCAGGTGGTACTTGGTGTAAAAAAAGTTGAGAACCACTGATCTAAACAACACCCAAACTAAATAATCATCAACATGTGTGCTATATATGTATTTATATTTTCAAATGTATGACAGGACAAATATAGTGGTGAACATTCAGACGTATCACCTGTGTATCTGTTCACGTTACAGATATTAATAGAGAAGTCACAAAAATGTTCCTTTATAGGGCCAGGTTCAGTGAAATATGCAGTGTGTGTGTGTGTGCATGTGTGTTCGTTCCCACCTGTAGGATGCAGCTGGACTAGCTCTGGCCTGACAGCTGAGGGTCACCTTGCCTTCACTGAGGCCCTCTGGGTAGATTAAACTGCTGGGCTGTTCCTCAAACACTGGTCCGCTGTCATGACCTGACACACACACTTCTCCACCTGGAAGCAACATTTTGAACAACACACTGATGAGACACCAGAGCAGACATGAGCTGACAGTGAGGAGGATTTACTGACAGGCTGACTTCTGGCTTTGAAAAGATTAAGGCTGAACATGACCACACAAATAACCAGTAAATATACAACACACTGCACACTAAAAGAGGCCATTCAGGAAATCCCTGCTCTCAAAACTGTAATGTTTCTGACTTTAGAGTAAAAAAAAACATAGAAGATGATGGGCAGGAAGTATACTTTATGATGAAATTTGACAAAGAGAAAAACATAAAAAAGTTGGTCCAGTTCCATCTTCCTACTACTTTGTCTTCTGTTTGGAACCATGGAAATTGTGGGTGTTATGTTCCGATCAAATGAAGACCTTCTAAAAAGGTACAGTACTTATACATACTCTATATTTCTGCAAACATGAATACAGGTTCTATCAGAATCTCAGAAACACCTTTAAAATATTTAGTTTGCCAGAGACTTGGACTAACAAAACTCTGTGAAGGTTCTAAATCAGACATGGGCAAACTATGGCCCGTGGACCATATACTTTTCAATCTGGCCCGACAAACTTGCCCAAATTATATTATCAAATTCAATAACATTATAATTTATATTTAAGACTATATAGAGACAGATGATGTGTCTCCACCCTCTTTCCTCTCATTGTACAGACGTAAAGCCATAATATCATAGGGGAGCTGCCATCTTGACAGTCTGATGTCATTAGCAGCCAGTGATACGGTGGTGGAGCCAACCTCCTGCCACAACAACATGGAGGTGCAGCCAGATGCCAGGGGATGATTTTTAGGGAGCAGCCATGTCGTCCAAGTGTACACACTGACCATGACTGACTTCGGTTCAACTGTTCAAATAGTCTTGGATGAACTGCAGCCCAATGTGAAATATTGATTTCTAATGCTGCTACAGACCCTTCACTCTGTAAAGCTTTATGAGGCCAGCAGGGAGTAAACCGGTATTATGTGGTCTGGCTTGAAATGCAGCTCTAATGGAAGACATGCATCTTTAAGAGTCTAGCCAGTCTGCAGAGTCTCTGTGAAACCAGATGCAGAGAGCACTGAGACTACAGCTTCATCATTACACTGCTGCACATGGCAGGAGGTGTATAATGCATGACACAACATATAAATTTTGCTTGTTTTCAAGTGTATGACCCAAAGCTGGAGAAGCAGAGATAATTAAATAAATGACATATCTACATCACTGAATATCTGGACATCAGTGTTACTGCTTCGAGGTATCACTACAGTGCTATAGCAGCTGGTCTCATTTTCAGTGTGCCTTAGTACAAGAAGAACAACACAGGTCAAATTTCATTTGAATGTTTGAAAAGAGAGAAAGGAGACCTCCTGGAAAGCCTCAAAGCCAAGTCACATTCAGCAGGTGACACATCACATTCCAGTGGCATCCCGGAGTCTGTGAGAAATACAGCTGGGACTGTCCAAGGCCCAGTAACAAGGGCTTTGACACGTGGCTTGTATTTCTGTTGAAGGGTGGAGGAGGACAGGAGGGAAGGGTGACAGTAAATCTGTTCTCCATCCATCACTGCTGTACAGGCTCCTCACAGACTGCACACCGCTGCGGCCCAGTGCATTGTGGTCTAATGATGTCAGTCCAAACAGGTTCCTGATCACAAGGGATTTTTGTCATTACACTGAAATTCATCCTACAATTCCCTTCAGCACAGAGGAAACACTGTATCTGTGTTTGTTAAGAATCCCCACATCACTTTCCAAACCAGCCTCAGAGTAAAGGACGAAAGGCTCTACACAGCTCCATTTACCATTTTGCATGATGTGACTGAGCACTCAGCACTGATGATGATGAACAGCATGTGTTACTGCACAGAGCTGAGCATGTGTGACATGTCAGCACACTGGCTGAGCTCATTAAATCCAAAATGACATGAGATCACCATCTAACTTCAAGCTCTACACCCTGACATCTGTAAACAACAGTCTGCAACACTTAGTTACCCATCAGGTGTGCTCCTGTCCAAACTAACAGTCCTCTGGGACTTATATACTTTATGACTTTACTATATAGCCAAGACCCATAACCTGCTGTATTTGGGTCAGTGGTTGTTAATCCCTCTTCTGATAAATATGAGAGCCTCTGCACGACTGACCAGACACCCCAGCCTACAACAGTGGAAGCCACAGACCAGGCCTCTATTCAAACAGTGTTTCAGGGACCTGAGGAGTGAATTCTACATGAATTACTTTACTAACGGAGAAAATGTCTTTCTGATGACTGTGTTAAAGTAGAACTTACCAAGAGTCTCCTTGAGGACCACAGAGCTGAGGACCAGCAGACACAACAAGTGCTCCATCATCTGGATCCAGATCATCAAAACCTGCTATCTCACAGGAAGAGGATCCGTTCGATCTGGGCCTATGCAGGAAAAGAACAACTTATATATTACTTAGTTGACTTCCGATCATCACTAACATCAAGTCTGAAAAGTGAAGCCAACATAGAAATGCCTGACACTGGATTCCTTTTAACTCTTTTGAGTGCCACTGATGTATTTTGATGCCATTAAAAAAAAAACAGCACTTGAGTGCCATCAAGGTAATAATACGTCAAAGTGGCTTTTTGGCAGTGGGTCACTGATCCACAGTCTGTAAGTAATACTGGGGCTTCTGGGAGATGTAGTTGGAGCATAAAGAGACGGTATACACCACAGAGATCAAAACAGGAAGTGGAGACGATCGAGATTAGAGAACAAAACAGACGGATTCTGGACAAAAAGTGGTGATTTTGGTGAACAAGGCCTCTACCTCTGATAAAACAAGAATGGAACAAGAAAAGAAACAAACTTTTTTTTCATGATGAAATAGAGAGTCTCTAAAGACACTAAAGAGTCTGCAATTACTATGAAATGTGAATATTGGATGCAGCTTGCTAATCACACCGGCCACAACTTTTTCCATATTTCCTTTCAGGTTGTTATTCTCATTGTCCATTTCTATCCTCATCATTTAACATCATCCTCACTTACAGTCATGGAAAAAATTATTAGACCACCCTTGTTTTCTTCAATTTCTTGTTAGTTTTAATGCCTGGCTCAACTAAAGGTACATTTGTTTGGACAATTATAATGATAACAACAAAAATAGCTCATGAGAGTTTAATTTAAGAACTAAGGATTATTCATTTTCCATGGTTTTCTTGATAATAACCAAAATTACTTAAATTCTTACATCAATAGCTATGGCATTGTACCGCCAAAAACACTACTTTTAAGCATTCCATGTTTTCTTTTCTGTTTGCTTTAAACACGATACACACAAGAGTTAATACTTTATTGCATAACCATTGTTTTTGATGACTGCAGCCATGCGTCTTGGCATGCTCTCCACCAGCTTCTGACATTGTTCTGCTGTCACAGCAGCCCATTCCTGTTGGACAAATTCAAACAAATTTTCTTTGTTTTTGGGCTTGTGGTTCTCCATTTTGAGTTTGATGATTTTCCACAGGTTTTCAATTGGATTAAGATCTGGTGATTGAGCAGGCCAAGGCATGGTGCGAATGTTGTGGTTCTCCATCCAGGCTTTAACTGACCTTGCCGTGTGGCAAGGGGCATTGTCTTGTTGGAAAATCCAGTCATTCGAGGCAGGAAAGAGTTTTCCAGCTGATGGAAGAAGACTGTTTTCAAGGGTAGTCCTGTACTTGACCTGGTTCATTCGGCCTTCACACAATTGCATTTGCCCTGTTCCACTCAGACTGAAACAACCCCAGATCATGACTGATCCACCCCCATGTTTCACTGTAGGGGCAAGACAGTCTGGGTTGTAAGCTTCTCCAGGCTTCCTCCTAACCAGTAAGTTGGCTGGAGTGGGCATCAATTCAAAATTGGATTCATCACTGAAGAGAACCTTAGCCCAATCATCAACAGTCCAATCCTTGTGGTCTCGAGCAAAGAGTAACCGGGCCTTCCTCTGCCTTTCATTGATGAAGGGCTTCTTGCGTGCTTTGTGTGACTTCAAACCAGCTTCAACAAGTCGGTTTCGAACTGTCCTTGCCGAGCAAGTCACATTTCTCGACAGTGCCCACTCATTTTTAAGGTCCCTGGAGGTCTGACGACGATTCCTGACACAGGAACGGATGAGTGCACGGTCATCTCGTGGGGTAGAAAGACGTTTCCTGCCACGGCCAGGTAGCAATTTGGTAGTGCCGTGTTCAGCTTGTTTTTTTTTGTTGGAATGAACGGCTGTCTTGGAGATCTTCAGTTTTTTCGCTGCCTGTCTCTCACTCATGCCAATTTCCAGCAGTGCCAAGATGGCTGCCTTTGTTGCTTCACATAATTCTTTTGTTTTAGGCATTATGTGAGAGCTGACAACTTCTGAGTTGTGCTACGGCTTGAATGTAAGCAGGAAACCACTCTAGCCCTTTGCATGTGCAGTGCTGCTTGTGACATGAAATGGCCTCTTATATACCCTGGGAATCAATTAAGCTTAAGAATGTCAAATAGGACATAAAGTATTATGTGACCAGCTGCATTTTTTGTTGTGTTCATTGTATTATACGTTTAGTGGTACCAGATATTAGAATGAACAAGAAATTGAAGAAAACAAGGGTGGTCTAATAATTTTTTCCATGACTGTAATTTACCCTTACTGTAGCTAAAAACAATGTGTCAAAAATATTCATTCAAAATAGATGGAATATCATGCAGTCTGGTGTTTGTGGACTTTGGTGATCCACATGGCATCATCAGGCCAAAGCTTTGGTTTATTCCTCCAATATCACGGTTTTCTCTACAATGAGTGAGGAAGCCTCACAAAGCCAGCAGAACTCATGTAGACTTGATTTGTTCAAATGAAAGCTCTACTTTTAGTTACAATTTGATTTAATTCCTATGAGGAAATGATACATTTTAAAAGGAGCAGGCTGACAGCCTTGTCAAATGCTGATCTATTCAGTAAATCTGACAATCTTGTGGTGAAAGAAAAGTACATCAACCATGGACACCATTAACAATTTCAATATAGTACAGTATAGTATATCCATACACTCACACTAGCCACCTTAAAAGATTTGCACTGTTTACCTGTATTCTGTTATTCTTTACTCTATTTATATAGATATATTTTAAACGTCTTACATGTGTCTCACTATGTGCCTTAAGCCGAGAGCCGCTGTACAAAATTTCATTGTGCCTTGCATAATGACAATAAAGATTCTTGATATAGGAAGCATCAATAAGATGATGCAGAATCAAGTTTCCCATGTCATTAGTAGACTGAGACAAACTGTAACAGCAGTGAGGAAACAGTTCCTCTCAAGGACAGCTATTCAGCAGCAGCCGTGCTGAAGATGAATCATCAACAGAACCATTTTCCACCATATTCCTGCCAAACTGTCTATTGTTTTTCCTCTGAACATTTACTGCTGTCATCTCTGTGTGGTCAGTGTAAGCCTGGTCAGATCTGTTCTCTCTGTGTCTGTGTCATAATAGCGAAGGTCCCAGAGATCACTGAGACTCTGTTTGACTGTCTGCTGATACGAGGCTGAGGTTAGGAAAAGCTACTGAAATATGGAAAAACGTGGAAAAGTTTTCATTATGAGGCTGACTCAGACGTCACTGACTTCAAGCCCTGCAGCCTGCCTGACTGTCCTGTCATCACTGACACTGAGAAACTCTCAAAATCTCGTGCTCAGGCGCTCTACAGAGGTGATGATACTGTGAAAAGCAGCATGATGTCAATGCCAGCTAATCAGAGAATGCTTTAAATCACAGCAAGAAACAGCTTCCAGTGCTGATGATCAAAGTGAACACAGCTCAGCTGAACGGTGAGCTCTGACCGTATGTTCGAGGGGGCCCACTTTATTATTTCTATTTTCAGTATGAAATGTAGGAGCAGCTTTTGGGATGACTCTGCAGCATCACTGTCTGCCTTCACTGCCCTTCTCTATCGTGGTGTGGGGGTCAGGCTGGTATCTGACTTGGGAGGAAATGAGACTGAATGTCAAAACAGCTAAAATCTCAAGCATGCAGAACTTAATTAAGCTATAAAAGACATTATGTGTATATTCTACTAAAACAACTGCAACATATAAAATCATATTCAAGCTGTGAAGTGTATTGCTTCAAAGCTTTCAGAGGTGTAAAGTGATACTTCTTAAAAACAGTGTGTCTCGCTATTTCCCGTTGGGAATTTGAGGCTGTTGAATTGCACTTAAAGACAGCAGCAGAAAAGGTCAAATTGTCCCCTCACACTAACAATCAAACTGAGTGTGTTTGTGGGGAGAGAGGTGAGGGGTTGTCCTTCGCCTAGAAGCATCTCTCTTTCACTCTTCATGCTCAATAAAGGCCACGGGGCGTTCAGGGCCGTGTTACACATCTGCTGAGGACCACACATACAGCCACACATATGAATAGATGTAGCCAAAGCTTAAGGTTAACCATAAATGCCTCTAACAATGTCTGCATGGTCCATTTTGATTAAATCCAAAATGAAAGAGGCGCAGAAATAACCCGTACCTCTGTGTCGTCCTTCCTGGAGGAGAGCTGTCGGCTCAGGGCAGCTATAGGGGAAGGATGCTCCGTCAGCAGGCAGCACACACCCCAGCGCTGGCTGGAGCACTGGGTCTGACTGGTGTAACAACACACACAGAAAGTTTGCTGATGCAGCGTAGAGTCGGTTCAGTCTCCAAGAGCTGCCTAATGTCCTGGTCTGCCTGACGCTGGAGGACCACACCAAGGTGCAGGTTATTTTCTGAGCCCCATTCCCAATAATGGTGTTTCCCAGATCAGTACATAAAAAGAGCCCACAGACATGCTGTGTAAGTGGACATACCTTAACCCACCTTGCAGTAGAAATGTTTTATATTTCTTGAACAGTAAAAGAGCTTTCAGCTTGCTGCTCTTCATCTATAGTCTGGTAGGGATAATAAACTGAGCTGCTGGAGGAAACTCCAACAAACCCTAAATGAATGGCAAATGGTACTGGTTTAGCACTTTTCTAGTCATCCCACCACACAAAGTGCTTGATATAGAACAAGTCAAGAACAACACTGATGGTGGTAGATAGTCCATTCATTCACCAAGGCACAGCACTGGGAGCAATTTAGGGTTAGGTATCCTGTGGTCAGGGACACCATGGCACAATCAAACCAGCAACCTGTCAACTGGAGGCTACAACCTAAATGAAGCAGTGATGGTTCCTGTAAATTTCAGAAAAAAAATCACTGAATATCATTATTTCTGCATCAGACCTGCTTCAAGCTAGATTTGGTCTGTTAATGACATTACTTTATAGCAATACAGAACAACACAATGATTGAATCATTGGCCAGAGTTAAGCACAGTGACTATATACGATCCACACACACACACACACACGGAGAAGCAGCAGACTCAGAAATGGAAACTGTACAAACAAATGTGAAAACAAATGTGAGGCTAAATGGAAAACTGTGCTGTGTTGTGTCATAGGTGTGGTCAGGCACAGGAAAGGAGAGGTACACATACTACTAATTTACTTGCTTCTATACTAAGATTAATCCCTGGCAATGAGGTGTAATATTCAGGAATGTCCAACAATCTTGGCCCTCTGATATTACTGGTCATTATTAACATCCATCCATCCATTTTCTACCTCTTATCCTCATAGGGTCATGGGGGGGCTGGAGCCTATCCCAGCTGTCTTTGGGTGAAAGACAGGGTACACCCTGGACCAGTCTCCAGTTCATCACAGGACACATAGAGACAGACAACCACTCACACTCACATTCACACCTACGGTCAATTTAAATTACCCAATTAACCTAATCCCCATGCATGTTTTTGGATGGTGGGAGGAAGCCAGAGTACCAGAGAGAACCCACACAGACATGAGGAGAACATGCAAACTCCACACAGAAAGGCCCCGGGCCTGGGATTCGAATCCGGTACCTTCTTGCTGTGAGGCAACAGTGCTAACCACTACACCACCGTGCTGCCCTTCATAATTGACATAAAAATTTAATATCGAGAAATATCTGCATCAGGTTTTAGAGCCGATGTTCAACTGCTGTAGGCTTCAGAAAATGCAATATAGGCTAGTGCAAAACCGACAATATAAACAATATTACAGTATACAAAAACTATAAGAACATGAGAATATGTTCAATATTCAGTTTCCCAGTCAGTAAAATAATGCACTTTAAAAATAAAAGTCAGTTTTCCATAACTCCAGTTGAAGTTGATGTTATTACACAGAGAATATTTCCATTTAGAAAGCCATGTTGCATTTAAGAATCATCCAGTAGAGCTTCACAATAAAATGAATGATAATGTGTTAACTCCACAACAGGAGAGATAGTTTTGGTGTAAAAAGCCAAAACATGTCGGTATTGGTTAATATCAGAATTGGAAAATAATATAAAGGTAAAGGTCCAGAATCCCCAGAGTCTCCCAGCCACTGGCTCTCCTGACATACTGGGAACACTGGTGTGGTTCTGGACCAGCTGCTCTGCTCTCCTCTGCCTGGCAGCTATGCATGAAATAGCTGAGTAGCCAGCAGACCTTAAGCCAGCAGCTCGTCCATTTCTGCTGACATGCAGGTGGTCAAGATGCTCAGTTCTGGTGGTCTCAGTTGTTCTGACCTCATGCACACACAGTGCTTGTGTGTTCAAATAGCAGAATAAAATGGGGCAGCAGAATTTAATCCCTCCTGTCAAGCACTGTTGTGTGAAGTTGCACTTTTGAAAAGCAGGAAAGAAACAACTGTCATTGAAAGTCTGATGAGAGGGATTAGTTTGGATTCAGACAGTGTCTGAGTGTTGACCCCACCTTGGGCTTTCTATCTCTGTGAGGATATTTCAATTGTCCATCTGAAAGTGCAAGCAGGGGCTCATGTGCATATATCAAGACTCTACTAGTATGTACCTATATTTCAGCTCAGTCTGTTCTGAGGCTGACCTTCACAGGAGGCCCTCCATGGATTTTCAGTTGTAAGTAAGTACTGTATGTGTATCCTTCAGTTTAGGAAATGGCACAGTATTACTGGCAGGACAAGGTTTTGGCATGGAGCTGAATTCATTATAAAGACGTGAAATCTCGCCCCAGACCAAAACCTGGAAGACAGTCCTTCACAGTCTCCTTCAGACTCATTAATCTTCCTGAAGAATTTAGCCTGGTCACTTCAGTCTTTATTTTATCCTCCAGAGCCATACGATGACAGGGCTGCTACGACAGAGAGCTCAGTTTTGTAACAAATTATGGTCAAATGTCTGGTAACAACACTGATTAGGTGCTGTGTTTTTATTGACAGAACTTTAACCCTTTCACGAGATGTTGTTAATTGATGAGAGCTAATTGTAACATTTTGGTTGCCTAAAAAAGTACTCATTGTTCACACATGTGCTTATTCTCTCCTGTCATTTCTGGTTGCAAAAATACAAAATGATAACAGCCAAAAACCAAGATGGCTACAGCCAAAATGCAGAGCTTCAAAACAGCAGTCCACAAGACAATATGGGTCAGGTCACAGTGTTGTTCATTCATGCTATGGTATCAGTACTGCACTAATGGGGGTTATGGAGCACACTTTCACTTTGGAAAAGAAAGATGTCTGAACCCTGCCTGCTTTCTCACATCCACAGTAGCCCACACTGTGTCAACTCTGTCAACCTCTCAGGCTGAAATTGTAGTTCTGTAAATTTACACCTACACATTTGTGCGGATAGCAACAGAAAAGGTGGTAAGCGATCCTAGAGGTCACTCACAGAGATGCATACCTCCAAAATCTCAACAATGTTCCTCTGCATCCAACAAGCTGATTGGCTGATTCAACTTCCTGTTGGGAGGCTGAATTTGAAAAGGAAAAAAAAAATACACTATGCAGCCCAGAGAACGGCACATTTTAAACTCTTGCACTCTTAAGTCTTAATCATCTAAGCAATATGTTGTAATAAAATGACTGAAATCACTAACTACTAACGTACAAGCACATGTTATCAGTCATTAAGACATAATGAACAGCTAAAGCCCTTAAGCTGCACTGGGAATTTAGTTGATTAAAAAGAAGTAAAACTTTTCAGCCTAAACTAAAAGCATTCTGCTCTGATCCACCATGAAATGTGAACAACACAAATTCAGACCACCAAGCAGATCAAGCATCTATTTAGCACTCCAGGGTAACTGCCACGCTTCAGCAGACAGACACCATGTACCAGCTGCCACTTTATGCAAGTTGGACATTAATTGAATGAGCAATCCTATCAGGACATACTGATCTGAACCTAAGATAAAACTGATATGAAGGTGTGATCAGAAATCAACCAGGAGCAAAGACACACATCTTATACTGGCTGCTGCGTCTGGACCGGCTGTTATGGATGACTTCATGCACACTGTGGCTGACTTCATCAGGACACAGAGAAACACATCATCTATTATCTGTGTGCTGGTCACTATGGAACAACAGTGGCTCTATGAGTCCTTTTGGCCACCTCTGGCCCTGTTAAACAGAGAACCATTTACTGGAGGCCAATTGACACAACACTGGTGTGCACACATATGAAGGACGCACAGTGCCTGACTACAGCAGGACTAACAAAACCCACTCAAATCACAGCCACTTGACATGAGCACAGAAGTGAGCTGACATGAACACAGGCTCTTGTCCTCACTACTTTACCATATAACGGGCTGATGATTAAATAAAAATGGACTGTACTTGCATAGCACCTTACTAGTCATGTGACCACTCAAAGCACTTTCACAATCACTTAATCACACACAATGGTGGGAGGCCATTGGGGTAAACATTAGGGGTGGGCGATATATATTGTTTGCGATAATATTGTCATTGTTGTTTTGACAAGGTGCAAATTTCCATTATCGAGTATTTCAATTACTTTGCAAAAAATATTGAAACGCACAGAAACTCCTCCCATCCACTTTTTACACGGTGCAGCATCGTTCAGTATGGCGATCTGCTACTGACGTAAACAGTAGCAGATAGCACTAAAGGAACACTAAACTTCCCACTCCCTAAGGTCCTAAAGAGGAACCAATAGCAGTCTGTGTTATCAGAATGTTCTGGAACTGGTATAGAAAGAAAGGTACCAAAATTGGCGTCATATTAAACACTTTTGAATGATACCCAGCCCTATAAAACACTAAATGTTATTTTGTGAAAGTAGTGCCACCTTTAACTAATAGAGCTGCATACAACATAACGCCCTAACAAACAAGCACACATGCAACTCCACTTCCTCCTCTTTGCCTCGCTATCCTTAGTGTGAGTGCGTATGAGCAGATGTGAAGCGTCACAGCCTATAAACAGCAGATGTGTGACTTTTGACCTCAGATATAAGTGCCACCTCTCAGTAGTCATCATCATCTCCTCTAACTTCCTGTCCTGACTTCTAGCTGACCTCAGGCCAGAGGAGGCTGCTGGCTGGAATAAGGTCAGCGGTGCACCCAGGGCCATGGATGGACAGCTGGGTCACTGACGTTCTTAAGAGACCTCTGTTTGTTCTCTCCATCTGGGCCTTGATTTATGAGTTTCTCAGTGAAGGAAAGAAGTCCAGAAAGTGACCCAATATTCTTTGAGTGACACACATTTGGTTCTGCTTTTAGACATGAAATGATCACCTTTCTTAACCTTGGAAAGTCATCCAATTTGGTCCTGAGTGCAATTACATCCATGCAGTTAGAGAAATAAACTGTAGCCAATTCACACAAAATAATTCTTCTTGAAAGTGTGCTTAAAGGGACACTATGTAATTTATTAAGCATTTTATTACCTCAAATCAACATCTTCATTCATAAATAGATCCTCATTGGTGTAAAATAACATATGTGAACACTCTGACTTATCCTCCTGGGTGAAGAATCAGTTATCTGTCTTTACATAGAGCGGGTCGCTCATACGGAGGCTTCCATGTCTTTCTGGTCTATCAAAAACTACGAACTGCCGAGAGGGACATAAAGCACTACCTGCTAGTACCCATAGGACAAAATGCATTTCTGCGTTTTGAGATTCACTTTTCACAGAGAAGCAAGGTGGAGACGATGGTTTTACTTACTCGGCACTAAACTAAAACCTGCACTGTACGTTTGGTCATAACACAAGACCATACTTATCCCGAATCCTCATCTCCAAAAAAGCATAAAAGGGCCATAAATGACTGGAGCTCTGGGCCAGGGATCTGCGGTGAGTGGACACCTGGGGCCTGCCGGAAAGTCCTCCGAACCGGAGGAGGGCTGTGGCGGTCCGGGGAAAAATGACTGGAGCTCCGGGCCAGGGGCTAGGGATCCGCAATGATAGTGGCCGCCCGGGAGTTGATCCATTCCACTTACCATAATTCCAACCATGTTGCAATGCATGCAAAGACAGATTTAACCACTAGATGGCAGAAAAAATGACATAGTGTCCGTTTAACTGGTATTTGTCAACAGGAAAGAAGAGTCTGTCTGAAAACAATATCCCACGACTCCCCATCCACATGAGACCAAACATTTTCACCAGTGTGTCTGATATAACAGGTCTGTCTCTGTGTGTGTGAAACAAACATAAAACAGATCTGAAATTCTAAATTAAGAGAAGCATAGATCAGCTATCGCTGACCCTGAATGGCCCAGCATAGACTCAACCTCATCATCCACCATCTGTCTCATCCAGCTGCACTTTTATTCCTGTTTATCGCCAGTTATATAAAGGGTAAAAAAACTGCCAACGTGTATCACCTCGGGAAACAAAACTGAAAATGCTGCTGAAAATTGCACCTGATGCACCTAAATGAAACAGTTCATTGACACCATGTTTGGTTGATGGAAGCACAGTGGCCATAAACATTTCAGAACATTTCACCATGATCAACATAATAACAATAATCTTACTTTACTTTTCACTACAGTTAGTGAATAATAATTCTGCTCTGTGAAAGTGTGTATTATATTAGCTCAGTTTGTATGGACTGAGGGTCATCCTCGCTCTGACATCTCGTCCTGTAATGCATGTGTGTTTTTCAGAAAGAGAGTGAAAAACTGTAACTTCCCTCTTGTGGGAAAACTAACAAACAGTTAGTGGGAATTTTCCAGGAATGTTAAGGGTGTCCCGATCCGAAATCAGCAAGAAAACATGTATCAGATTAAATCTGCCTACATCTAAAATCTCTGATATCATCACTCTGATAGCGTCAGCATCCATTCCAGACTCCACTGCAGCTCTTCTATCCAGCAGCAGAGCCCAGTGACCTCAACAACAGCTGTGCTAATGCTGCGTTTGTGTTGTATCGGAAATCAGGATTTGGAAGTGGGAATGACGTCACACCACAGAGGGTCTGTTTGTTCTCCAGTGTAATTATATTTAACTCTACTGAAGGCTGTATAATGTATAACGCTACACGGCGCTAATCCAGGGCACTGCCATCTTGGATTATGACGTTGTGGTCAAGTCGGGGTCGGTGAACACTTTACAAGTTTATGAGTTGGAAATCCAACTTCGAGGGGCATTTCAGTTGATATTTACGATTTGAAACCTGTAAATTATGACTTACGAGGACAACGTGAAAGCAGCATAATGTGCTACCAAAGTAGGAGGAGGAATGATGTCAACCCTGTGGCAGCATTTTTAGTTAAAGACTGAAAAAGACATTGAAGCTGAGAGCAAAACTGGTCTCCTGTGGTGGAACGGAACCAGGAAGTTTAATACGACCAGCCTCATCAAGTGACTTCTGTAGTGATTTCAAGTGATTTCTGAAATGATATCTGGGGACATTTCCAGCTCAGAGATATAACGGTAGCCTCTGGCTAACTGTTGCTCTAGTCTGTGCTCAACATGCTCCCTCATGCTTTCTGCTTCCTACCTTGAAACCGTAATATGCATTGTTCTAGTCAACAAGCAACATTTTTCCTCTCAGTCATAAAACGCTGAAATCGGGAACATATGTAGGAACAGCTTTAACCAGGGACTGGTCATCCAAAACGGGGACTGACCCCAGAAATCTGGGATGTCTGGTCACCTTAGTTTAATATGACCAACCTCATCAGCATTTGAAGCAGCATCACAAAAACAACAGGAGGATTTCAGGATCTAATAATTTATTTTTTTAATTTATTTTAATCAATTATAGAATATTCTCATGTTTAAGGGTAAACTTGATGTAACCCATTGGTTAATAATAAATGGGTCCGTTTTTCTCAGACATACTGTTGCTATTATTCTCTGAGTAATATCAGTTGATCAAGTCTTCTCTAACATGCCAGTCTACAAAATAGGTAATAAAAGTATGGATGATTCATGCTGATATTGTATCGAATAGATATCAGTATCAGACAATACTCAAGGCTACAAAATCAGTATCAGGACACCCCTTGTTCTGTCACTGAAATGCTGGAAACAGGCTTGTACTGTATTTCGCTCAGTTTCCAGGTCAGTGGAATTCATCTGAATGTGGTGTTTTCAGCATTGCTGTATGGGAATGTCTGTGAAAAAAACACTCCTGGCTTCAGTGATGATGCAGAGACTTTGTCTCTATCTTCAGCTTTGGAAGTTGGAAGGGTTAGCTTCTAATGCCTCACTGTTACTGACAGTAATGTAACTGTGACCTCCTGCAGACTGCATTGAATCTTGTCTGAAGGCAGCTCGAAGCAAGTTACTGATTAGATGATGAAGTTGGCTCGAAGGAGACAACATATTGATTGATATTTGAAGACTTTCACACAAACATAGTTTTGGATTTGTTGCTGTACATCACTGTAGCTTCATTTCTTACCAGTAGTGCATCGCTGCACCAGAACTTATGCAGAGTACATTAGCCCCAGTCCCAGAATGGATTTTTCTCAACTACTGCTCATGCTGCCAGTGATGATCCAGCTTATCTCTGAGCTCCTTGTAACCCAGCAGGGAAGCAGTCACCATTTAAATAGATGTGGCTCCCTCCCAGTCTCTCCATCTGGAGGCACCCAGGCTCTCCAGAGACCCCAACCCAGACACTGTGACCTCTGGAGTCAAGCATCAGTGCCACCAGAGTCCCTGTGGAGAACCAGAGCGTGTAGTAGTGGTGTGTCTGCCCTGCTCATCTGTCACTGTGCTCCTCAGTGACACCAGGAGAGACACACAGAAGTGATAGCTGGGCTCTTACACTGACATATGAGGCACACTGTAGCCTCAGAACAATGCTGATCCTCACACTGGCCCATTCAGGATATATTTTCATCACATTTCGCCACATTATTTAAAAAAATATATTCAAGGATTTTCATCAAAACAATTCTTTGTGTTTTGTAAAAAATACACAGTGATTCACAAAATTATTACCTCTCCACCCAGTGGAAGGTGTTTGTCACCTCTGCCTAAATTGACAGTATTACACCTAGCAAAGCACTTACAATTACAATTAAACAATTACAGACTGGTAATAAATGTAAAGCTACTTCTGTCTATATGTAGAAAAATGGCTCAGACTACACTTTTAGACTACACTATATTGCCAAAAGTATTCGCTCACCCATCCAAATAATCAGAATCAGGTGTTCCAATCACTTCCATGGCCACAGGTGGATAAAATCAAGCACCTAGGCATGCAGACTGCTTTTACAAACATTTGTGAAAGAATGGGTCGCTCTCAGGAGCTCAGTGAATTCCAGCATGGAACTGTGATAGGATGCCACCTGTGCAACAAATCCAGTCGTGAAATTTCCTCACTCCTAAATATTCCACAGTCAACTGTCAGCTGTATTATAAGAACGTGGAAGTGTTTGGGAACGACAGCAACTCAGCCACGAAGTGGTAGACCACGTAAACTGATGGAGCGGGGTCAGTGGATGCTGAGGAGCATAGTGTGAAGAGGTCACCAACTTTCTGCAGAGTCAATCACTGCAGACCTCCAAACTTCATGTGGCCTTCAGATTAGCTCAAGATCAAGACCAACATTAGTGTGTGACCTCACAAATACACTTCTGGAGGAATGGTCAAAAATTCCCATAAACACACTCCTAAACCTTGTGGACAGCCTTCCAAGAAGAGTTGAAGCTGTTATAGCTGCAAAGGGTGGACTGACGTCATATTGAACCCTATGGATTAGGAATGGGATGCCACTTAAGTTCATATGAGAGTCAAGGCAGGTGAGCGAATACTTTTGGCAATATAGTGTAGTTTCATAACACTGTGTGATCACATAAACTTTTTTCGGGCAACAAACTCTCTAAAACTTGTAAGAACATAATTCTTGCAGTCTTCATGGACACATGTTTAAATGACATTCTTTGGTCATTCATCGGTTCCCATAAATTTCTGCATCATGGTTCATTCTGAAGGTTGGATTTAAGGCTTGCACAGCTCACCTTGTAAATACCACTCATGTATTTCAATAAAATCTACTGACTGCTGTCAAACTGAAGAAAAGGAAAGAAAAAAACCCTGAAGGTTGAGCTTACTCAGAGTAAGACAGTCCTCTTTACAGCTGCATATGGAACAATGGAGAGGTGAGCTCACAAAGTCAGTTCATTTAAAGTCCAGCAGGGAGAGTGAGTCCAGTTTGTGATAGGAGCCATGATGTGTCTGGAAAGCCAAATGTTCAGAGGCGAGTTAAAAACAAGTGTCAGAGAGAGCTGTGGCTTCATGTGTGTCCAGTCACTGAAAGCTGGCACAGTCATGATGGTCCAGTGCTTCAGCCTAGATCAGTGCCTACCTGTGTGAAACGGATCACTGCCTGCTTCATAGCGTGTAGGCGACTATATTTACATAAAGTGGAGTCATTACAGATTTCAGGTCAGGCACTATTTGTGCTCCGTTTATCATTAAGTTAGAGATTAAAGGCTCTATTTTAATAGACCAGACGCAGCCTAGTGCATCGCCACTGGAGGTGGGGTTAGATCACTTTTGGTAATTTGGTAGACCAGCTCAGGATGGTGCAGCCTGGTGGATCTGGGATAGGGAGAGCTGCACCGCTGTGGGTGTGATCACTGATGACGTCTGGGCGGCAGTAGCCCAGTCTGTAGTGACTTGCGCTGGGAATCGGAGGGTCACCGTTCAAGTCCAGGTCGGACCATGTGTGGAGAGTGGACTGGTAGCTGGAGAGGTGCTCGTTCCTCCTCCTGGGCACTGTCGAGGTGCCCTTGAGCAAGGCACCAAACCCCCAACTGCTCGGGGTGCCTGGATATGGGGCAGCCCCCTCACTCTGACACCTCTCCTCTACTGCATGTGTGTTTCATAACTTGTGTGTGATGTAAATGTAATGAAAATAAACATACTAACAGAGTGTAAATTGAAATTTCCCTCACTGAGGGACAAATAAAGGAATTCTTCTTCTTCTTCTTCTTCTTCTTCTTCTTCAATCATGGCCAATCAAGCTGACTCCTCTCATTCCCTTTCAGGCAGCGGCACTGACACCAGGCTGCCAGACTTCTGCCAAGAAGAAACCGATTTACTCATCTGGAAGGTTCAAGCACACAGTCCGTATTTATGGAACTGCAGACCTCCATGAGCAAATGAAATCAAAAATGGACGAATGAATGAATGAATGCATCTTCCCCCGGCTCACTGAGAACCGCTGCCCAGTGCAAGAAGAGGTTCAATGATGTAAGAAGAAGCACCAAAAATGAACTTTGTGCCTTCTGCCGACAGCAGCAGGCAACAGGTGGGTCTCTAAAGGGGGTCTAACCCAGGGTGCAATTCAATGTAGAACAAGCACCAGTGCTGTGTCATGGTGCGTTTCATTGAAAGCAGATAACGTGTTAAAAATTGTGTTCTATATATTGATTTCTACAGCGACTCAGAGGGTTTGATGATGTTTGTTCACATATTTATGAATGAAATATGTCATGACATCTACCACACCTGTCTGCAGAGTTCATCATCTGATCAGATCCACCAGAATCGGTGTCAGACCAGCTGAGCTCCCCTGCGCCTGTAGTCAGACATGGTCTGATCAGGCTTAAATGCAGGTCGACTTTCTGGCACCAGACTGACACTGCATCAGGTGCATCTCCACCAACACTCCCTCTGCTGCGCCGCCACGCCCATCTTGGCAGAGACCGGTCTACTATGGTGCCATCCACACTACAAAGAACTTCTGTGAATCCGACAGACTTTAATGTCAGTGGCTCATGTCTCGTGTCAGTGGCTACAAATGTACCAGTCACTGTGATCTCTGATTTTGCTCTGTTTGATTCAGCTGGGAATGGCTGCCTTATATGCAGTGCTGCTGGGATAGTTAGTACAAGTATTTTTGGGTCCAACATAGCATCACATGACCAGCACAGAGGTTGTAGTCCCATCGTTTGGACAGTCCAAAGCCTGGCTCACTTCCTTGGGGCTAAAGGCAAACTATTAAATTAGCAGAATAAAATGACAAACAACGACATCACAAAAAGTGATGTACTAAACCAATCGTCAATATATTTGTCCAATCGTCCAGCCATAAGAGGAAGCAATACATGATATTGCTGTACTGATATTTCATCCTCACCCTACTGCCAGCTCAACTACAATTCAACACAGACAAAACTAATCTAAAAAAATATTTAAAAACTACACCAGCACAAACTAGCCCAGGATCGTGTTGCTCAACACTGAGCTGCACACACAGCAGACCCTCGTCTAGCTACAGTCATCTCTAAAGTTTATGAATGGCATCTGTGTACCATACAAGCTGAAATGCCACTGCAAAAAGGAATTGCATCGACATTTGTGGAATGTTAAATATCATCAGTTCCTGTTCCCTGCAGATCTGCTGTGGCGATTTCTCCTGACAGCTCCATATCTGCTCATCTCTCCAACACTTTGAAGGCGCTCAGAGCTCACAGAGCACAGCTTCAGCATCGCGACAGGCTGCAGGGGCTCGTATCGCTCTGAGATAGAGGGATTGACCTCTCTGGTCTCACTCCTTATTAGAGCACAAAGAGCTGTTGAGCAAGCTGGCCACTCTGACATGAGTGAGAAAGGTCTGAAGGCTTTACTGTTCCCTCCAGCTCAAAGATGGAGTCTGGTCCATTTCACTGGTGGATCGATAGCAGCCTTGATATGGAGATATGGAGCAGACAATATAGATCTTAAGGGTGAGGGGCTGAGGGAATAAAAGAGAGATAAAGCTCCACTGAGTGAACTTTTTTTAGTCTGTTATCCAGATCAGGACTTAACCTATCTATCTTTTCAATCTTAGGAACAAGCTGTCGTCCTGTGATCACATCTTAAATGTTTCGTCATTTCAAGACAACAAAATGGTGCTTTTATTCAGTTTCTGTTCAAAGAAAAGATGCATGTTTTACTGGTGACTCACAGACATTATTATGTGCTAATTTCAGCTTACTTCACAGAGGGCTGGCTCGATTTAAGGTTTGCATGTATAAAAACGTGCAAACTCATTGCACACATAAAATAAATGTGCAAACTGGTTTACTAACAGTGCCCACTAAGGATTGTGTCCTTCAAATGTGTAAAATAGAGCATCTGCATCCAGTCAGTACCTTGTACAGTAATACTGGGTATTTAGATGTAATTGTGTGTGTGCTGGGAGGAGAAAATGTAAATATGTTAATTTAGCACTTCGTGATTTATCAAACCTGAAAGCTGTTTGGCTCATGGAAACTGTGTGCAACGATTTAACACACTGCAGTTACTGTAACAAAAAGAGACACTGAAACAATGAAAGAAAGATGCAGAGAATGCATTTTTCACCCTGGTGTGAACATTTTTGAATGAACGAGGAAACATTCATTAAAACACAAGTTTATATTGTTTAGCACCTAGTTCATTCCAGCGTACGGTAGCTACTACAGCTGGGATCTCCTGATCCTGTTCTTCACTTGTGCTGTCTGAACTCCTGTCACACTGGATGGCCACTTTATTAGGTTTCCAGCACTCTGGACCAAACTGCTTCTTTGGCTTCATCTACCAACACCTTTTATTCTATAGGTTCCAGTTTCATTTTGCACTTTCCTCTTTCCAAACTTGTCATGCTGCAAACCATGAAACATGCAAAACCCTCATTTAAACAGGCGTGTTTCCAACACTTTTTGCGCCTGTTGTCATGAACCAATCACTCTCAGTAAATCACCCTTAAACTGTGGTTCAACCCTACACGCAAAATTCTAGATTGTGCACGTACAATTACTACACGGAAATCTGAATACTATATATGCGTACTGTATGCACAAAGGTTGGAAGTAGAAGTAGTGTCACCATTATATAGTTTGCACATCAGAGATGACTGACTGATATTTTTGAAGGATTCTATATACAACATAGCAGTTGTTGCAGTATATACAAGTAGCAGTTCACAAGCACTGTCTGCTTTTTGTTTCTGTCAGCTGTGATGACGTCTCACTGTCTGTGTAGAGCAGGTACAACAGACTCATTACTGACTACTGACTTAAATCCAAAAACACCTCAAAAGCCTTCAGCAGTTAGACATTAAAGTGGTGTCATTACTACTAATTAATGGTAACAGTGTTATGTTAAGGCAGACAGAATATAAACTCATCACAGTGTTTTAGCACAGTGTAACAGAGCAGCATGTTGTTGGGTAAGTAATGTATAGTCAGTGTGTTGTATTTATAACACTTTTTCACCTCTTACACTTTGACCAGTTGTCATCTATAATGCAGAAGGAACAAAAACACTGAAGGAACACTAAACCAAATAGTAAAAATAAACCAAACTAAAAAAACTAAACTACTCTAAATAACCAAATATGGTCCCTTGAATCACCAACAATATCATTCTGGAAACATTTTGATCACAGAGAGTCTTTTTCTGTGGTGTTCTTGGATGTTTTTGGTGTCTTAATGTGATACTTTGGAGGGACTACTCATCATTTTGTATTATTTCTAACTTGGCAAAAAATGCTGACATTTATTACCCACTCTGTGCAGCAAATGGTATCCACCCCAAAAATTGCAGCAACAACAGATATCAGTGGTTTTAGTTTTTCTTTGCACAGCTTCACTCTGCTGCTCGTGCTCATGTTTCTCAACGCTGGCCGTCCAGCGACCGTCATCTGTAGGTCATACAGCTGCTCCAGACCAGCACCTCTTAACTGTACTGAGAAACACACAAACTGCTTCAAGACAACTACTGTTTGTTTATTTTTTTGTTTTTGTTTTTTCCTGAAGTGTCCTGTTTGCTGTGGTGACTTTGGATGAAATTGGGAGAAATCTACAGAAGTAAACACAGAGTAGTAACATGAACACCTATATGTGTATCTCTGTATCCCAGCACAGATGTGTAGTTAAAATCACACAAGAAAATATCTAGTATCACCTCAAGCACATTTTCTGAATGAGACGCAATGTATCACCCATGAAATACCTATATTAATAATAGTGAATAACCATCATCACTTATCCACTCATCCCTGTCATTCATACTGCATTGAATGACTGAGACAAATGATGAATTTTGCTGTGGTCCTCCTCAGTCCTCTCAGACCACCACTGGCAACAACATGGATCATAAAAACATGAATAATCTCTTGAATACCAAACTAGTAACTGAGAATACTGGAACCCAGCAGCCACCTTACATAACTCAATAAAACGTGTCTTCATTGACTACACATTAAAGCCCTGGTATTTTGACAGGTTACAGCAGCGGTCCTCAGTCATGTTAGGAGCTGTAATGTTGGCCTTGCATAGCCTACATTATATTTAATAAGAGAGACAGATTTAAGGTGAACTTTGGCTAACTGTCCCCACCTTACCGCTCTGTGTTAACGCTACAGTGGCTCTGTCCAGGGTAGCTGCACCGCTACTGCGTCAAAACCACGGAGTCCGTCCATGTTTTCAGCGCTCACCAGGCAGCGAGAAGACAGCTGAGGCTCTGTTTACCTGCTAGGAGGAGGACGGGTCTGTTCCACGCAGCTGCGGTGCGGAGCCGGAGGAGCAGTCTGGTCCGTGGGTCGGTGAAAGCAGCACGGTGTTCACTCCTGGGCTGAAGGTGGGTCAGTGAAAGCAGCACGGTGTTCACTCCTGGGCTGAAGGTGGGTCAGTGAAAGCAGCACGGTGTTCACTCCTGGGCTGAAGGTGGGTCAGTGAAAGCAGCACGGTGTTCACTCCTGGGCTGAAGGTGGGTCAGTGAAAGCAGCACGGTGTTCACTCCTGGGCTGAAGGTGGGTCAGTGAAAGCAGCACGGTGTTCACTCCTGGGCTGAAGGTGGGTCAGTGAAAGCAGCACGGTGTTCACTCCTGGGCTGAAGGTGGGTCAGTGAAAGCAGCACGGTGTTCACTCCTGGGCTGGATATCTTTGTTAGTGTCTGCTCCTCCTCAGCCTCTCTCTCACTGTCTCCTGCCTCTCCTCCGCATCTCTGCGTCCTGTCGGCTCCTGCTCGTCTCTCATTAATGTCAAGTGCACAGAAACACAGCACAAGCATTTCCGGTCTCTGTATGCCAAAATAAATGTCTGCTGTCTCTCCATTTTCCAACATCGTGTAATCTGGGCATTTTAAAACTACAAATCAAAGCAATAACCGTGCCTTACTACTGTAAATAGCATCCTATTTCTTACAAAACCACATTTATGTATTTTATATTTCACGTATTTTACGTTATAATTATTTTTTTCTTACATTTGACAAAGCACCCTTTGTATGCATTGCCATATAATGACAATAAATGCTTTGAATCTAATTTGATTCGATTTGAGAACATAATAGACTATTTTATTGGTCTCCGTCAGGGGAAATTCACTCGTTACAGCAGCATGAACAAACTATAAGTAAGAAAAATAAGAAAAAAAATAATACAACAATAATAAAATTATTAAATAGGAATAATATTAATAGATATTTACAGTATGTGCTAAAAATCGATTTTTAATAGCGAATGAAATGAAACAAAATACAATATTAAGATGGGGAGTACCAGATCGTGGTACAGAATTAGCATGCTTTAGCTAGCCAAGTCATTTTTATATTTATATGTAAGCGTATACTTTTTGCAGTGTTTAGCAAATATGAGCTGTAGTTGCACACAGAGATCCTCATTACTATAAAAGAAAGAAAATCATTTAAGTCTGAAGACCCTTAATCTATAAGCTTTAATTTTGAAGGAAAGAATAAGTGACTTCCGGTATATGTCTCACTAGCTTGACGGTTGCATCTCCTTTTGTTGTTGCCTGGAAGTGAAGCCCAGAGGGGGCAGGTGCTGCTGCCTCCCTGCCTCCCTCCACACCCTGCTCCCTGGGGACCAGGAGGAGAAAGAGAGCGGCTCATTACAGCATGCATGGAGGCACGCTGGGTGATATCACCTCCACAGTCATGATGAAGGATCACGAGCATAGTAGTCTGTGTATTACTTAACATAGACTTTATTATACTTTTCGCTTTGCAAAAGACAAAATAAAAAACAACATCAATATCCAGTAATGAATTGAAAAAAACTAAGGACTAATAAAGTGAGTGATAATAATAATAATAATAATAATAATTATTATTATTATTATTATTATAAATTAGCCAATGTTCACATGTATTAAAATGTAGGTTTAGTATATATATATATATATATATATATATATATATATATATATATATATATATATATATATATGTATACACATATATATATTTCATTTTTAATTACTGTTAGTCTAATGTCAAATATATATTTTTTATTTAGATTCATTTACACAGGTGGCTGTAATACTGAGAATCTGAGAATGTTTTGTTGAGAATTTAGAGTGCTTCTTTATCAGTTGCTACCACTAAAAGGAGACAGAAAGACAGGACATCCACAATGAAAAGTAAAAGCACCTGTAAAAACAGCTTCTGTGAGAGTGACAGTGTGACAGTGTGAGGAGTGAGCACTGATCCGTTTCAATGATTTCATATTTCAGCTTCAGGGTCATTAGAGCAGAACTAACAACACACAAAGTGTCACCAATTAGACAGCAGGATCATCTGATCATCACACAGCAACAGACAGCATGCACAGCCACTGGGTCCTCCAGGCTAATTGGTAATTACTCAAGTCCCAGTGTCTCAAACTTGAGTGATGTGTGCTTAATTAATCTGCAACATTCACTCCCTTGTTTTTCTGCTAAATAATGAGCTTGTGGGCGGCACGGTTGTGTAGTGGTTAGCACTGTTTCCTCACAGCAAGAAGGTACCGGGTTTGATTCCCGGCCCGGGGCCTTTCTGTGTGGAGTTTGCATGTTCTCCTCATGTCTGTGTGGGTTCTCTCTGGTACTCTGGCTTCGTCCCACCATCCAAAAACATGCATGGGGATTAGGTTAATTGGTTAATTTAAATTGACCGTAGGTGTGAATGTGAGTGTGAGTGGTTGTCTGTCTCTATGTGTCCTGTGATGAACTGGAGACTTGTCCAGGGTGTACCCTGCCTTTCATAAGACAGCTGGGATAGACTCCAGCCCCCCCAAAGACCCTATGAGAGGATAAGAAGTAGAAAATGGATGGATGGATAGTGAGCTTGCAAGAGCACCTCAGCTAAAAAGATGAGAGGTGCAGACTGAGAGGAGCCGGTTCAAACTGGATCAGACATCCATCCATCTATTTTCTAGCTCTTTGGTGTGGTCAAAGGTTGTCAATCCAGGGAAACGTACCGGCAGCAAATATAGTAACATATTGAACACTAGTTTTTTTTTACAAATGTAATAATGTATTGACTGAACCACTGACAGCCCATCCCTTCAGGCTTCCCTCAAAAGTCACTGCACTGAAATGATTCTTATGAACATAAACAATGAACATGACTGTTAGTTAGTACTAACAGCTGGTAGCTTGTAGAACACTGCTGTGACGAGCAGTAAATGAATGAATAAATGAATGAATGGCAGGACAGAGAGCAGCAGGCAGTTTATTACAGTCCTACAACATCCACAGATTCTTTTTCTTTGTGAGAACATTTGATTTATTGCTTGCTGTCGTGGTGCAATTTCAACTAATGTAACAAAAATGTTTTTGACACATGACAACTAATAAGTGACCCCTGGTCTCCAGCGATGATTTCTGGTGCTTGAATTGATTGTTTTTTATTTTACATGAAAGCATAATACTCTACTTGTTTCCAGTGTGTCTTTCTTAGACTGGAACAAATGTTGATTATGCCCATAACCCAGGAAGCAGTTATGTTTCCTCTGAAATGTATTTGGTGATGCAGCATATTTAGCATATTTAGAAGGCTAGTCATACTGTGTGATGATCAGTAAATGGAAAGTATTCATCAAATAGATAGTAATGTTGTAAAGATGGAGTAACTCTACCCTCTCTGGGTATTTAGCTGTCCCAGACAGACTCGCCAGCTCACCCCATCACCCCCCACCACCACCACCCCACTGTCTGCCCTCTGCTCTCCCTGCTGTCCTATTCATTTTCATTTGGGCTCTGCATGAACACAAACCACCCTCCAACTGTCATATGTCATCTTCCCCAGGCTGACTGCATGTGTGTGTGTGGTGTCAGATTTATCAAATGAGGTTGACTAGGAGTGATGTGCAGCAGAGCAAAAGAGTTGAATATATGACCTAATGAAACACCAGACATACACATGTATCAAGTGTCCAGGATGAAATGATTGTCAGTGCTACGCACTATGGTATGTATTTACATATTGTGTCTCATACTCTGTGTGCACTATATGTACTATATGTACTGTATGTGTTATTTGTCCCATTTACATCCCAGCAGGGGAGTGGTGCCTGAAGAGGTAGGTATATCCTACCCTTATTTTAAACTGTACTTAAAAAAGAGCATCTCATCCAGCAAAATATAAATAAGCTGTGTTCTAAACAGTGCCATGAAAAGCTATACTTACCCTGTCGCCCTGATGTAACATTGTGAGATTGTTTTGATTAGTTTACTTCATCTTTTCAATTCATTTCATTAATTAGAAACTCCAAGAGTCATGTCTTGTCATATTATCGAAGGTAAGCTTTTTTTCTATCATTCCTTTGAAGGAAGAACAGTTTGATGAAATAATCCAGTAACAATAATTCATTTCCTGTTTCTTCTATCACTAGTCCAGCAAGAAGTGCAGATAAAAAAAGACTTTCCACTTCAACTACACCAAGCCATTTGTGAAATTCATCTGTACTGTGGTGACTACTGTGCCTTTACAAAAATAGAGATAAATTATTAACTTCAGCAGTCACTTTGCGACTACGTAACCTAATTCAGTCTGTCCAAATAAAACAAATCTTCCATTTCAACTTGGGCATTTGTTGCTTCATCAGTCAGTTTGTTTGTTTGTTTGTTTTTCAAAAATAGAAATACAATTTGGAATATTAGAACAAAGATGTCTGATCAGACTGACATAACAGGCTGCAGTGAGACAGCTCAAGTCAAGTCAAGTTTATTTGTATAGCCCAATATCACAAGTTACAGAGAGTTTTACAATCTATACAGGATATGACACCTCTGTCCTTTACAAACTACCGTCACATGCTCACTCCCTAAAAAAACTTTTAACAGGGAAAAAGAAACGGAAGAAACTTGAGGAAGAGCAACAGAGGAGGGATCCCTCTTCAGGATGGACAGATGGGAAATAGATGCCATTTGGCCAGCATGTCCTCTTCTCCACCACACCAAACAGGAGAAGCCTCAACAAGATGTCTTCATCACCACCAAGTCACACTTTACCAGAAGATGAAGCCTGGTCTGTCCAACCACTACTCCACCAGGTAGACTGGATCCATGGACACCTGTGAGATGAGAAACAGGGACTCTGAGGCAGAAAGATAGCTTCTACCATAGTCATGTTTTGTGGTTGAACATCATTAAATAATGCTAGTTTAGCACGATGTGCAATAACTTAACATTGTGTAAATTAATTTATGTTGACATTATGTCTTATTTCAAGAAATCTTCTCGAGACATTTTCAATTGGTCCGTTGACAGATTTTTTTGCTTAATTCAAGCAAAAGCAAAAAAAATGCTTGAATTCAGCAAAAAAAAAACTGCTAACATGAAAGTGAAGTGCCAAGTGAAAATGTCTCGATAAGATTTCTTGAAGTAAGACATAATTTCTGAGAAACAAGGCCCTCGGTCTTAGTGCAAATTTTAAGTGATATTGTCTGAAATTAAGTGTAAAGATATAATTTGACTACAAATAAGAGAAATATTCTTGGCAAGATTTTGATTTTTTGCAGTGCAAACAGATGAAGCCTGGATGACACCACCTCCTCCCCACCAAGTAGCCTCAGCTCATGAACACCAGGAAGATGAAAAAGCACAAGGACTCCGGGGAAGAAGATGATTAGTAAAATGACTTAATGGAGGCATGCAAATGAAGAAGAAGAGAAGCTCAGTGGAGGAAGTCCTCCAGGAGTCTAGACCTATAGCAGCATAACTAAGGACTGATCCAAGGAGTCCAGACCTACAGCGGCATAACTAAGGACTGATCCAAGGAGTCTAGACCTATAGCAGCATAACTAAGGACTGATCCAAGGAGTCCAGACCTACAGCGGCATAACTAAGGACTGATCCAAGGAGTCTAGACCTACAGCAGCAGAACTAAGGACTGATCCAAGGAGTCTAGACCTACAGCAGCATAACTAAGGACTGATCCAAGGAGTCTAGACCTATAGCAGCAGAACTAAGGACTGATCCAAGGAGTCTAGACCTACAGCAGCATAACTAAGGACTGATCCAAGGAGTCTAGACCTATAGCAGCAGAACTAAGGACTGATCCAAGGAGTCTAGACCTATAGCAGCATGACTAAGGACTGATCCAAGGAGTCTAGACCTATAGCAGCAGAACTAAGGACTGATCCAAGGAGTCTAGACCTATAGCAGCAGAACTAAGGACTGATCCAAGGAGTCTAGACCTATAGCAGCAGAACTAAGGACTGATCCAAGGAGTCTAGACCTATAGCAGCAGAACTAAGGACTGATCCAAGGAGTCTAGACCTATAGCAGCAGAACTAAGGACTGATCCAAGGAGTCTAGACCTATAGCAGCATGACTAAGGACTGATCCAAGGAGTCTAGACCTATAGCAGCAGAACTAAGGACTGATCCAAGGAGTCTAGACCTATAGCAGCAGAACTAAGGACTGATCCAAGGAGTCTAGATAGACCTATAGCAGCATGACTAAGGACTGATCCAAGGAGTCTAGACCTATAGCAGCATGACTAAGGACTGATCCAAGGAGTCTAGATAGACCTATAGCAGCATGACTAAGGACTGATCCAAGGAGTCTAGACCTATAGCAGCAGAACTAAGGACTGATCCAAGGAGTCTAGATAGACCTATAGCAGCATGACTAAGGACTGATCCAAGGAGTCTAGACCTATAGCAGCAGAACTAAGGACTGATCCAAGGAGTCTAGATAGACCTATAGCAGCATGACTAAGGACTGATCCAAGGAGTCTAGACCTATAGCAGCAGAACTAAGGACTGATCCAAGGAGTCTAGATAGACCTATAGCAGCATGACTAAGGACTGATCCAAGGAGTCTAGACCTATAGCAGCAGAACTAAGGACTGATCCAAGGAGTCTAGACCTATAGCAGCAGAACTATGGACTGATCCAAGGAGTCTAGACCTATAGCAACAGAACTAAGGACTGATCCAAGGAGTCTAGACCTATAGCAGCATGACTAAGGATTGATCCAAGGAGTCTAGACCTATAGCAGCAGAACTAAGGATTGATCAGAGGAGCCTAGACCTATAGCAGCAGGACTAAGGACTGATCCAAGGAGTCTAGACCTATAGCAGCATAACTATGGACTGATCCAAGGAGTCTAGACCTATAGCAGCATAACTAAGGACTGATCCAAGGAGTCTAGACCTATAGCAGCAGAACTAAGGACTGATCCAAGGAGTCTAGACCTATAGCAGCAGAACTAAGGACTGATCCAAGGATTCTAGACCTATAGCAGCATAACTAAGGACTGATCCAAAGAGTCTAGACCTATAGCAGCATGACTATAGTCAGTCTGGATCAGTCCTAACTATAAGCACTATCAAAAAGGAAAGTCTTAAGCCTACTCTTGAATAAGGGGATGGTGTCTGCCTCCCGGACTGAAAGAGGGAGTTGGTTCCACAGAAGAGGAGCTTGATAACTGAAAGCTCTAGCTCCCATTCTAGTTTTATAAACTCTAGGAACCTCTAATAGTCCTGCATTCTGAGAGCACAGAGTTCTAGGTGGATTATAAGGCACTATTAGCTCTTTAAGATAAGATGGTGCCTGACCATTCAGTGCCTTGTAGGTGAGGAGGAGGATTTTAAATTCTATTCTAGATTTTACAGGGAGCCAGTGCAGAGAGGCTAACACCGGAGAAATATGGTCTCTTTTCCTGGTTCTGGTCAGAACATATGCTGCAGCGTTCTGGACCAGCTGGAGAGTCTTGATAGACTTATTAGGGCAGCCTGATAATAACGAGTTACAATAGTCCAGCCTAGAAGTAACAAATGCATGGACTAATTTTTCTGCATCATTTTGAGAAAGAATATGCCTGATTTTTGTGATGTTACGCAGATGGAAAAAAGCAGATCGAGAAGTTAGCTTCATGTGGACGTTGAATGACATACTGAATCTTGGTCAAAAATAAGTCATTAGAGATTTTTGGGGCCAATTACAATAACTTCAGTTTTGTCTGAGTATAACATCCAGGTTTTATGTCCTTAGGCATGCTTGTAGTTTTGCTAACTAGTTGGTGTCGTCTGGCTTGGGCGACAAATATAGCTGAGTATCATCGGCATAACAGTGAAAGTTTATGGATGTTTTGTTTTATAACATTTCTAATAACATTGTCTGAAGAAAGCATATAGGTGAATAGAACTGGCTCATTGGAGTGCATGGAGGACTCATCATTAACATGTACAAACTGGGATCAATCTCATCTCTCTCTTGAACTGGCCATCACTCCATTCTAGTAGACAGTAGTTTGAGTAGTATCCTCATACCCAAAACCTGTACCTCCTTTGGTCACACATGCTGTATTTTCAGTTTCCTGCTGCAGATGACTGGAATATTTTGCAACTAAATTAAAAGCGTTTTAAATCAGGTGTTGCTCTACTTGGGATGTATTTGTGAAACAGCAGGAAAATCTAAACAATAAGCAAACAGTCTGTATTGCTATCAGCAAGTTTGTCCATTTTTAAGGCAAAACATCTTTCAGTTTTTCTGAGAGTTCTTCAAGGTCATTTGAAATGTTACGTATGTGTTTTTTCTGCTCTGTCATTAGACACAAGACAAACCTTTAGATAAGAAGCACTTGTCTCATCAAGAATCTGCTGTTGTGTATGGTTTTTTTTCACTTTACAGTTCTGTGTGCCACTTTATAAGCTGCCATTTCACTGATCTTTTTCAAAGATTTTCTCTTGCTGGCTTTGTTCACAGAGTTTTCTCTGAAAGAAGTTGAGTGGGATGAAATGTTTCTTCTTAATTTGTTGGGTCTCTGGTCTCTCCTCATATTCCACTCCGTTCACTGTGAACCCAAAAGCAAGAAGGGTTTGTCATATTTCCTCGACTTGTGGCCTTTCATGCTTCAGTGAGAACCACTGAGGTAAGGAGGCAGGAAGGAGAGAGAGAGAAGAGTACTTCTGATGACCAACCACATTCAGACTGTGTATTTCAGTAATGTGTGCTTATAATTAATAATTAATTTGGGTTCATTACTGAAAAAAAGGCACTTTTCCAGGCATGTGTGAAGTCTCATATCCAAATGTGAAACATCATCACCATTGGCACCTGGTATTGATCAGCCAAGTTCACCATATCAATGAATAAAAACACAGAAGGAGGGTTGAAGATGTGCATCTCTGATTGGTTGGTTGTCAGAAGTCTCTCCCTCAGATCCTCCCTCTCCTTCCTGTCGTCATGTTGTACAGTATATTATGTGAATATATACTCCCAGGTGGTGAATGACCGGCAGGCCAGACTGCACTCCCCTAAGGCTGCTTCCATCTGTTGCTCAGAGCAGCACAATCAATACCACTGATGTTAATGATGGCTAAAAGCCTGCTCAGAAACCCGAGAGGCTCCTTTAGCCCAGGGCCAGCACAGCTATCCTGGTGGGCTATCAGTCGTCACAGTGGTGAGTTGAAGTCAAAGATGGTTTGTGGTGCAGTATCAGTGTTTCAGTCCAGATTTAGCCCCAGTTTTGATGCAGCTGTAAAGATGAGCGGGAAACCTTCAGAATGGTTAGCTGCCATGATGAGCATGAATAAGAAACGGTCAGGCTCTGTTGTTGTCTTAACTGTAGCTCAGAGGATAGAGGGGTCGTAGGTTCATCCGCCACTCCTACTGACCTTCAACGAGACACTGAACCTCAGGTTGCTTTATCCAGCAGCTCCTGAAAGGCTCATTTCACCATGTTCCTATATGTATGTGACACTTAAGTTAAAAGTAATTCACATGGTGCAATCATGCTTATGTTAATGATTATATTATATAACCTTAGATAACATACATAGGGCTGAGAGAATATAGAGCTGACCATGTCCTTGCGTATGAGCTGATCTTCTACCAAATCAGATTTGTGTTGATTGTTGAAAAAAAAAACATACATGTAAGTAAGAACGACTTGAGTTTCTTTTCATTATTCATCAAGAAGTACAGGTTTTTGTCATTAAGCGTGGTCTAAAAATTAAGTCAAGTCCATTTTATTTGTATATCCCAATATCACAAATTATCCTCAGCGGGCTTTACAATCTGTACAGGATATGACATCAGTTTGACCCTTTCATCCTCTCCCTAAAACAGGGAAACAGGGAAAACATGGTAGAAACCTTCGGATCTGAGGATGGATCCCTCTTCTCAGACTCAAAGAGCCCTGCATATAGGCCATTTGAGTGATAATTCTACTGTAGATTTATAGAAACAATACAACCATATTTAAAACAATATAAAGTGCATACAACTCCATATTATGCAGAATTACTGGGAGCCCTGTGACAAGAGGCTTCCAGAGCGATGCAACTGGGACAGAATATTTTTTCAAAATAAAACGTCTTTTAGACTGATCATCTCTATTATTTTTTTGCCAAATGACCCATGGACATGTACTGATCCACAGCCTGGTGGTTGGAGACCGCTGCTATATTGTAACTATATTGTTAGATAATATGTGTCATAGTGGTGAGATAGTGATTGTTTCAATTCTGTTATTATTGCACCTTTGCTTTCTTATCAGAATCAGATATTGTGAAGCAGCACATCTTATTGTAGTGGTGACTGAACCAGGACCCACTGAGCATGGCACGTTCAAAGCCAACAATCAGCATGTTCTGGAGCTAAAGCTTCTGAATCAGCATTCACACCAACATACAGTATACCCATACAAAGATCCCAAATCACTCAGGGAAGTTCACATAATCCTGTTTCCACACAGATTCAGCTCCCTGCTGTGTCAGCATGTGTACAGCAGCAGCAGGCATATGGCAGCATATCTTCATTAACACATTGTATCCTGGTCCCCAGGAGGTCTTCATCAACATCAACATCTCAGCCAACTGGCTTCTCTGCAGGGCTTTTTGTGATTCATAGAAGTGCTACATTGTGTAAGGTGTTTATGATGCATATTCAGGTGTAACAGGAACTAAATCTTTAGGTTATAAAAAGATATTTCATAATGTCTGCTCCTTGCCATATGGCAGATATGATCTACACAGATGTATTCAAAACACTGAGGAACAAGGGGATTAATCCATCTTTTTTATTATTATTTTTTTATTTGTGATACAGCTATATCGCTTGAGTGCAGTCACGTCTAGGAAGGATGCTTGTTGTTGTTTGTTCTTATGCACTTCCAGTAACATCAGAGTATCTGGATGGTGCTCCAGAGAGGATACCATTTAGAGACTTGATGGTTCTCCTGGGGGACTTTAATGCTAAGGGGAGAAACCTGCTGGAGGGTCCTATTTGTGCATCCAGAGTGGAAATGCTGGATGATTTCCTTTCCTCTTACATGTGATCATGTTAGGTCTTAAGTGGTTGAAAAAAAATCAAAATAATGTACATCTTTGTTTTTTTTTTTGTCTATTTTTATCTCTGTTCCCCACAGAGGAACTCACAGCTCCAGTTTAGCTAAAAGAGGGATAACAAACTGCCTCCACCTGCTTGCTTCACAAAGTCTTCATGTACTTGAGGTAGAGTTTGCTAGTCAGGAGCTTTGTCTGCAGAGCATTTTTTTTTCTCTTCCCATCATTGAATGGTCAGGTGCAAAGCCTTGCTGCTCTATTTTAGAGGCTGGAGAGACACAAAAGCATGTAATTTCCCCTGCAGGACAAAAAGAGAGGCTGCAAGATCCTTGATATGAGGAAGGTTAAAATGGGTTGAGAATGGCCAGACAAAACACGTGCCTTTCCTTTTTCTTTAGCAGTGAGGTGGTCAGCAACTTTAACACATATTTCCTCATGTCCTCTGATTATCTGAAGACAATTAGCATTTAGATGAGTTGTGTCCTCAAGTCCAACCTTCCCATCAGGGTGTCAGCTTTTTTCCTGAGCATCATCCTTCTTGTGAGTCTGATGGGTTGATTGAAATTACCACAGTACTGCAAAGTCAAGTGAGGCAAAGCATAAACTAGAGATCTTTATTTGCCCGCCCTCCTTTCATTTGATTCACTATTATCTTTATTGGAAAGTTCTCCTGTCTTCAATAGTATTTTTTGGCAAACATTTATCCTTTATCAAATGAAATATAACAGAGGGAATGATATGACGAGTCAAGTCAATTTTATTTGTATAGTCCAATATCACAAAGTGCATATTATCCTGTTTTATAGTCCGTACAGGACATGACTCCATCTGTCTTTTTCAAACAACCTTCACATCGACTGATGAAAAACTCCCTCAAGACAAGACAACCTGAACACTAGACAAGACTTAACTAATGCCAAAAGTAGCATAACTTGTGAGACACATCTCCCCATCATGTGAAACAGCTAAAACCTGAGTGATACAACCTCTGCTCTACCATGTAAACCTTGACCTGGATACCTGCAAGATTTTGAAGGATTTTGAGCCCTTTGTGAGTGCACAGCAACAGTAACTAAGGCAAGTGGGACTGAGCAAACAGGAAAGAACTACTAGTAGCACTATGAAGCCATGTTTTATGGGTGGGTCCCTATTTTATTTGTATCATGCAAACACAAGCATACTGGCAGCACATTTCCCATCCTGTCATTGATTTTTTCTGCTACTCTGCTGATTTACACTTCTTTGCATGCTGGTAGTGAAGAGAGATCACATTTCACTTCCTAGTCCAAGAGCCAAGGTTAAAGTTGTTAAATTCAAAATTCAGAGCAGGGATCGAGCTGGGAGGCAGAGATAAAGGAAACTGTGTCTGCTCTACGGCCACAATGACCGGATGATTTGGGTCAGTTTATACTCTTTGTACCTGACTTCATATGTGAATAAGTTACCTAAAACACACACAGTGAAAGTCTGCAGCTTACTTTAATATCTACATCTTCCTTTATTTGCATCAAAATGATGCAAGTAAATAAACCAACAGAAAAGGTGCATTTATTATTATATTAGTGCTGCTGTGAGGCAGGCTCTGATTTCACCACTGTAAAACAATACAATTTACAAATGATGTTAACTGAGGAGAGGTGAAAGGAAGCAGGGAGCTGAAAGGTGAATAGCATCATCTATCTTGTTTTCTGGTTATCCCACACATAATAAGTAATATGTCACCATAAACACATACATGGTTACTACTACTGTCATTTCAAGTGTCATAGGGAGGAATAAAATCAGCATCAACAATAAATCAGCGATAGAAAACTGTGTCTGGACTGGTCCCTTTTAAGAGAACAAACAATGCATTAATATCCACTCCAATATTACATTGCGCTGCATATTTGAGACATAACAATGGAATAAAACATCAGCCTACTTTGCAAATCCACCCAGCTCCCGTAACACTGCAGGGGGAGGACAGCGAAGTCCTGGTGCTATGACTCTAGAAAGAGGACGGACAATATGAATACCATGCTATAACATGATTAAAATACACATCCAATAACTATTTAAAACACCATTCAATACATTAAAAGACACCATAGCCAAAGTCGGCATCAGTAGCCTGCAGTCAAGCAGTGACCTACATTAGTCAAACACACGAGGTAGCAGGCCGTTACCTTGAATGGTTTCAGTCCTCTCCGTGATGAGCAGGTCTCCCCATGGCTCTTATCTGGCTATCACCCTAGCAGATACAAACTCATAAAAAAATCAATTTCAGTTTATCATGCATACTAAGGAATACACAGCACACCTATCCATTTGCATACCTGTTGAGAGGGAGGAGGACTGTATGTGACTGTATTACCTCACAGGACTCTGAGTCCTCCAGATTTCCCCACAGTAGAAACAAGAAAGAAGCCTTTATGAGGCATAATAAGGGATGCCTGTTCAAGACAATGGAGGAATTAGAGACTTAGTGAGTCAGTTCAGATTATAGCATATTTTTTTTATAGCATATTATTCACATGAGGAACAACGGCGCTCATCCAACACTGGCCACACGCTCTTTGTTCAAAGACTTAATTCATCCCTTTATTCACTCGCCAAATGATTTGTGAGCATTTGCTCCTCATCTCCACCCCTGACAGTAAGCACATATTCTGCCAATTCAGAAAGTACTGCTGGCCAGAAAACAATGTAATCCACTTGTTCCCTTCGTTTGTGCCTTCCATTCACCCAAGTACTTTTTTGGCATGGCTTTGTAATTAGATTAAGTTGAGCTTGTGCTTGAAATGCAGCTGACTGATAAGCACTCTGTGCTCTTCAGTCTGGAGAGATCCCACATATTTAGTTCCTTTAGATATTCATTATGTATGAATATCAGATTGCTGTAGTGGTTTCTGTTAGATGTGGGGAATAACTGTTACATGTTATCCTGCAACATGTTATCCTGACATGTTTCTGAGATCATTCATCACGCCTTATTTTATGTCTGAGCTGTCCTTCAGGAGACTGAAGGACAGCTCTGCTTTAATCTTCCATTTCCAACTGTCAAATGAACCACTGAATGTATCTTGATACTGCTTGCATCAGTTGACTGCATCTTAAAGAGAAGAATACATTCTGTGCTTAACCTCCTTT
Organism: Synanceia verrucosa; assembly: GCA_029721515.1. Taxonomy (NCBI): domain Eukaryota; kingdom Metazoa; phylum Chordata; class Actinopteri; order Perciformes; family Synanceiidae; genus Synanceia; species Synanceia verrucosa. The sequence continues at coordinate 29,338,059 of CM056552.1, forward strand.
TTTTAAAACAAAGGGAAATCAGTGAGATATGACATGCTGTCGTGGAATATTTCTTTATATAATACAGTGATAACATTTCGACACGGCACGTTGTCAAAAGTACAGCACACATTTTGTCCACAGAGTGTTCTCCTCTGGTACTGTATGTCTTCCTAGCCCAAAGTGAGACTGCAGACTAACTGTATGCCATCTTATATAATGTTCATCCATCATCAACTGCGTATTCTACATAGAGTTGTGGCTGTCTTAGGGTGAAAGGCAGGGTACACCCTGGACAAGTCTCCAGTTCATCACAGGACACATAGAGACAGACAACCACTCACACTCACATTCACACCTACGGTCAATTTAAATTAACCAATTAACCTAATCCCCATGCATGTTTTTGGATGGAGATACCTTCTTGTTGTGAGGCGACAGTGCTAACACCACTGCACCACCGCCCTTCCAATAACATGTTACAATAATAAAACATATTGTTACTACAACAGTTATATTGTCCACCTCACTACCAGCAGAGACAAACAGTAGCACATACACTTAAAAGTTTATCAAGCTCAGTCTTTGGAAAATTTGTTGGAATGGTCACATTTTGGAAAGCACTTGTGAGGTATCCCAGGACAAGTTTAACATTTATTAGCGTTAAATGTGCTTCAGTTTGTGGTTTTGTTCTGAAAGACAGAGGACACCCCGTCTTTCCATCAACTGGAGAGCAGATTGAGTTCCTGAACAGAGGGACAGACATGAGGACTCACCCTCGGTCCATGTGCAGATGGTCTGCAGTGTAACCTTACCCTGATTAATACCACGATGTGGCCCTGTCAGTCAAACAGGCAGATTAAATATACAGGGTTTACAGGGCAGACACCCCACCTCCACCCTGCAGCGACCCCCCTACCCCATCACATCTCATACTGGATGGGTCTCAGGGGACTGGCCCCATTAAACCCCATTATCTGGATAGACAGTATGAGGGACAGAGACATTGATCGGTCAGAGTGGACTCAACCTTCTGATGTCACAAAAATACATGGTGAGTCTGAGTTACTAATGACAAGAAATGCTGTATATTAATAGGCAAGAAGCATTTTAATGGTTGATTACAAGAGAAGTTACTTATATAAAATATATATAATGGTATAGTTTGTATAAATATTATAAATATGTAAAACAGGTAAAAATGATGTTGCAGCTGCATTTATGCCTACTTGGCACCAGGGTGAATGTTAATGGAGCAGCTACAGTGTTAGCTCTTCTGAAGAACTGCAATATGTCTTTATGTTTCCTTCATTTTCTTAAACACTTTTACTCTGTATTGCTTCTCAGTTGATAGATGTTGATATAACGTGAAGAATGAGTTCATGATATGATTCTTATCTTTGTTTTTACATATTTAAATGCAAAGAAATTCTTCAAACATTTTCTAAGAATTTCTCTTGAAAGTCAAGACTGGTTTCTGTTAGCTCATGATGCTAGTCACGATGCAGGTTAGCCCTCTAAAGAGCCTCTGTTAAAAAGCTGTTAAGAGTAGGAGGAGAACATTATGATTTATTCTCCAAACATCAGAAGACAGTGAGTCAGTGAAAGGCTACAGATTTGCACAGTAGTGATGGTGGTCATGGTTTCTCATTATCACCTATCTGACGCCTTATCATTTCTACAAATGTGCAATAACTCTTTATGTCGCAATAGCTATGCCTTACTACTGTAAAATTATTTTGTTTTTACAGTAGTAAAAACAAAATAAAACATTATTTATGTATTTTCTATTTTATTTTTTAAACTTTACTATTTTTTACATTTAACTGAGCACCAAGTGGATCCTAATTTCCTTGTATTTTGATTTTCATTGTATGTACAGTCATAATGACAATAATTGGATTTGATTTGATTGATGATTGATTTGACGCTGTCTGCACTCATGCCATCACTCAACCCTGTAGCAACAGTATGAAACTGGACAGTCCTTTATCTGTACTGTAAACTGACTGACAGCCTGGTGATCTGCCATGCTAGTTCTCTTGTGTCCAAAGCACCAGTCCATGATTATTACTTCCACCAAGGAGCTTATGTTTTCACCATGGTTTATTTGTTTATTTATTTGTTGGTTTGCAAAATAACTTGATTTTGATTTTGATGAAATTTTCAGGATTGGTCAGAAGTGGCCTAACTTAGCACTGATTAATTTTTGGTGGTGATCAGATCCGATTCAAGGTCATGAAGGTCAAATGACAGGTCACACCATAGTCATGTATGGTAGATTTCACATATTTCTGAAAGCTCCAGGGTGTACAGTTTCCAGCCAATCATCACCTAATTTGATATATTATCTAATATAGGAATCCAGAAGTCACCGATTCAGTTTGGACAAGATCAGTAAAAGGTCAAGGTCACCCAGGTCAAATATGTGTTTTTAAGCATAACTTCATATAGGAAGGAGCTAGAGTGATGCAACTTGTCTCAAAATATCCGGAAAAGAATTCTCAAATTGTTTTTTTAAAGTTTTACGAGTATTTTGGTCTTTTTTAAAATCGAAATTCAAATATGAAAAAATAAATAAAAAACATGATATTAATGTGAATACAATGTTAAATGTGGGTTTCAAGGTGTTGTGGGCTTGCAGGAGTATACGCTCTCTCAGAATGCTGCCTTGGTGGAGGTCTGTGCTTTCTGGGTGCTTTTCTAGCATACTAATATTATAAGGTATGCTGCTCCTCAGATTAGGTTTTCTAAATATCAGATCACTGTCTAAAGCCTCACAGATAGATGATTTTATTATTTGACATGGCCTGGATCTAACTGTTTTTTGTGAAACATGGCTGAAACTACTGAATGAAGCCGCTCTTACTAACTGTACCAATGTTCATGTTGCTTCTGTCCATGGTGGAGAGGAGGTGGTGTGTATCTTTGTTAAATAGGACTTTCACAGTGTTCAGGATGCTAATATGATAAAACCAAAGCAGCAAATTGGACAGTAAAAGCAAAAAAATACAGGATATCTGCAGACACAGACTCCTCTTCACACTTCTAGTGATGAGGTGGTTGTTTTTTATCAGTCTATGAATCATTTTTTAATCATTCTTAAAGCTACAGTCATGTTATACTTTTAGCTGATGGTTTTTATTCAACGTGGTGCTGCAGCCCCCTCAGCCCATTCTTCTGACACATGATGAACATAGAGTATCTTCCATTTAATTGTCCTTTATTGTGTTTAAGCACTTCCAGACAAACAAACTGTTCACGGCTTTCTTTATATAAAGTCAAGAGGGGTTTTTCCAGTTCTCCACTTTATATGATTCTTTGTTATTGTTGCCAATGATTGATAACCGCAAAAAGTGTGGTGACACATCCTGACTTCATAAACTGATGACCGTCACCTGAATGCCACTTCAAAGATACTACGAGGAAGTTTTAACAGGTTATGGAACAATTTAATACTGCTGTAACACAGAAAAACAGAGTCCCTGACATGAGACACAGATTGTGTCCTTGTTCTTTGAAGTTATTCTGAAATCCCCTGTAGACTTAAAGAGTCAATAGAAGCCATCTTCATTAGGAATTAAAGAGGCAAACCAATAGTCAGTGCCATAATCAATTATCTGTCTACTGTCAGGTGTGTCTGAACTCATCCTCTCATTTGCAGAATGACTGTTCCTAAGTAGCAGCCAATCCTGTTAGCCTCTTGACCCCTGCAAAGGACTCCTCTCCAGGGACAGAAGACCAACAGAATAAAACAACTAACAATGGAGCTCATCTCCATCTTTGCTCCAACTTCTGTCATGTACTAAAAGCCACTGATTTGAATTTTAGAGGAATCAATCCAATTTAGCTCAGCAACATTTACAAACAAGATAAAACTGTTCTTCAAAAGACATGTTCATTGTGTGTGTGTGTGTGTGTGTGTGTGGGGAGGGGGCTCTGATTATAAGCAGACCTGTCCAATTACCTCTCGTATAAAAAAAAACTGTAAAGAGTAGAGCTTAGATATTTGGATGTGAATGATGCTATGTTGGTGGAAGTGCATGCACATTACCTAATCCTATTGGCCACCCCTGCATGGCTTTGGCACCCCTTGGGGCACCCCTATGAAAAAGTCTAGACACGCCCCTGGTCTGTGTCTCACATAGGCTGTCACTGACTGCCACTGATTTCAAGTCAGTCAGAGCAGTTTCTCCTCTGTGTGTGTGTGTGTGTGTGTGTGTGAGTCACTGATAATGTCATCCACTCTCTGTATCATTGGCATTGGCTAACAGGCAGGGTCACAGAAGGTCCACTGCCACATGCACCCTCCTGGGCCATTTCTATGGAGACAGCCCCTCCTCCCCCCTCCAGAAGCTTCTCTCCCCTTAGACTCCCATTCAGTTGAACTGAGTCGGACCATGCCGAACTCCTCTCCATTAATCAAAAACTATAAGGAGTACGGCTTTGGTTTTTTGGACAAGAGGCGGCAGGAGCTCTTGAGGATCACAGCAGTGAAAATTTTATGTCTCCACTCCACTCAGAAAGCCGACAGTGGCAGTTTTCCCAAAGGAGGATTTTCTCCTTTTTCAGGATTTTCCTCTGAAAATTAACATTGCAACCTATGGAGGAGTTTTTGGAGTTATTGCCCTAATTAGGGGCATGGAGCCAAAACTATAATCTATCTCACAGACACCAGGGGCACATCACTATGACCGGCACAAGATTTCCAATGTTTTGCTGTAAAAATTATGTCTGTGGGGTATACATAGCCCTCACAATCGCGATTTCAAAATATTTTTTCAGATGATTCAGAAGCTGCCCTCCACTCTAGGTGTGTAGTTCGCCCACTCTAGTGCACGCAATAGACACCCATGTTAAAAAAAGTGAAATGCTGAAGAAACTATACATTTTATGAAAAAAATGACTGAAATGAATGATGACTATGAAGATGTAGTCAGGTAAATTTGCTGCATTTTGAAAGTTAAATGGAGTTTCTAGGTGAAAGTATGGTGAAAATAGTGGGATTTCAAAAAGGTGTAAATTTGAGAGGATTTGAAGATTTTTTTCATTGTGTTGCATTGTTAAAAAATATATGAATAAAGCTGAATATTTTAAAAATTATAAAGAGCTGAAATGAGAAAAGATATAGCACACATGTCCTGAAAAAGCTGATAGTTGAATGGTTTCTGTATCTGAAAGTATGCTGAAGTAGTTAGACTCCAAAAAACGTACGGAAGGATTTGATTAAGTAGCTGAAGTTTTTGAAGTTGAATAAAGAAAAGAATAACAATAGTGGGAATGCTGAACAGCATTCCCACTATTGTTATTCTTGCTGAACAGCATTCCCACTAATAAAGAAAAGAATGAAAATCAGAGCTGAACATGGGTGTCTTTTGCGTGCACGAGAGTGGGAGAACTACACACCTAGAGTGGAGAGCAGTTTCAGAATCGTCAGAATTTTTTTTTTTTCTTAAATTACGATTGTTAGGGCTACGTCCACTCCCCCGACATGTTTACAGCAAAACATTGGAAATTTCGTCCCAGTTGAACGATGTGGTTCTTATGTCTGTGAGATTTATACTTTTTACTCCACGGCCTTAATTATTAATTACGCACCTCCCAAGATTCTCTCCATAGGGTCCAATGCTATTTTAATGTGAATTAAAAAAAAAAAAAAAAGGCACATAAGTGACCACTGGCTGATGATGTCACTAAACTGACTACTAGTTCTATAGTTCTAATGACACAACACAGAATGCCTGCAATCTTGGAGATGTTCCAGTGCCTTTATCTGACACTTCAGGTGGTAAACTCTCACTATCTGGACATTCATCAGAGGAGGATTGTGTTTGTCAGACAAAACTGTTTTTCTTGACTATTCTTCAGAGGAGGACGACAGAATAGCGGAGATTACGTTAATCAGACAACATTTTTCTTTTTGTCTGTAAAAAATGGCGTCTGTTCCTGAGTTGCGAACACATGACATCATCTCCAGTGGTTCAACGCAATACCTTGTGTTATCCATAATTGGAGAAGGAGCTTTTGGCAAAGTTGCCAAGTGCATCAACTTGAAAACAGCTGAATCAACGGCTTTAAAAATTCAAGACAGTTATGATGGCAGCGCAGAAGTGAAAATGATGCAGAAACTTGAGGCTCTCGATCACGAGAAAGCAAACTTAGTGAGATGCACGGAAAATTTCATGTACCAAGGGATGTCTTGCCTTGCTTTTGAGATGTTGGACCAGAGCCTTTGGGACTTCATGGAACGGAGACCATTGTCTCTGAACGAAATCCGGCCGATCGCACATCAGCTGCTGGTCACACTTAGAGAACTAAAGAGTGTGGACATCATTCATACAGACCTGAAACCGGACAACGTTATGCTGGTCAACCACAAAGATCAGCCCTTCAAGGTCAAAATGATCGATTTCGGACTGGCCCTTTCATCCTTTGAGACAGAGATTGGAATGGAAATTCAAGCCTTGGGATACAGAGCGCCAGAGGTGATGCTAGGTCTCCCCATATCTGCAGCCGTTGATATGTGGGGACTGGGATGCATCTTGGCTTTTCTCTATTTAGGCACTGACCTCTTCCCTTTGAGTTCTCCTTACCACATCATGAGAGCTGTTTGTCAGCTGCTTGGTAAGCCAAGAGATGACACGCTGAATGCTGGGAGGTACACAGACCAGTTTTTCACCAAGGAATGGTACTCAACAAATCCCAGCTGGAGAATGAACACATCAGAGGAGCACATGGACATAACTGGTATTGAGCCCGAAAGGCCAGAGTGGTGCTTTCACGATGCTGGAGACTTGTCAGAAGTGGTATCGCTCTACTCAAAGGAAACTGGAGATGCTGAAGTTGAGGACAGGTTAGCATTTGTAGACCTCCTAGAACAGATGCTTGATACAAATGCCAACACAAGATTGAAGCCCGGACAAGCACTGAGGCACCGTTTCCTCAACATGGATCACCTGGAAAAGGACACCAGCTCTGTTTATGCAGAATCTGCCTTTGAGTTGATGACTGTGACCCTCCAGGATGATTCAGATGACTCCAGTTCTGAAGACGTAGATGCACCATTTTTCCAACAGGATTATCCAGACACTGACTGTTTCTGTCATGAGGTAGACTCCTGGGGATCCAGCAGCAGTCAAGATTCGACACCTCAGCTGATGCAGTCAGAAAACAACAGCATATTCTGCATGGACTCTGAAGAGTACGATGTGTTTGATTCATATGCAGCACGTCATGAGGTAGACTCCTGGGGATCCAGTAGCAGTCTACCAAATCCAGATAAACAGGATTCGACACCTCAACTGATACAGTCAGAAAACAACGGCATATTCTGTATGGACTCTCAAGAGTACGATGTGTTCGATTCGTATGAAGCATGTTATGAGATGGACTCCTGGGGCCCTCAGCCGATGTACCACGTGTTTGATTCGTATCTAACAGGAGAGTTCAGTGAAGTCATCAGCTGCGTCAAACCAAAAACATCAGAGATGATAGCCATCAAGATCCGGGAAGAGAGTGAAAATTACATAACTGAAGTGAAAATGCTTCGAAAAATCAGAGTTTTCGACCTGGAGAAAACTAACTTGGTGAGGTTCACAGACAATTTTAAGACCCAAAACATGGCTTGCGTAGCCTTGGAGATGCTGCACATGAGCCTTTGGGAATTTGTCGCATGTCTGGAACAAGCAGTGCAGCAGTACTCTGATGGCAGTGACACAAAAGACTTTCTGCACCTGTTACGACGGCTACTGCATCTGGACCCTGGGAGGAGAATGACGGCCAAGAAAGCACTGAGACATGATTTTGTCAAGATGATTCATTGGCAAGAGGACTGCAACTCAAGGGGCTTTGGGCTTTCGAGCTTCAATGAAGGATGATTAGCTGCGAGATGGAGCTTCAGTGACTTTTCAGTAAAAAAAAATATAACAAATAAAACAACAACTAAACATAAAAAGAAGGGTTTTTTTCTACGTTGCTTAATACAAAAATAATTTTAATCACTCTGACTGCAGTGGCTGAACAATTAATTACTCAACTGAAAAAAATAATCATGTTGCTAAATAAAGGAAATAATCATTAGTTGCAGCTGAGATAATATGAAAAAATGAAAAATGAAAAACAGTTAACAAATCCTGAAAAGTGTTTACCTGAACAAATATATATTTTTTCACATTTCCTGTTACAACTGCCACACCAAAACCACTACTTGTCCTTATAGACGCATTTACGGCAATTAATGTGGCCCGAACTCTAAGGTGCACCCAGGCAAAACACGTATATATAGACATACCTCGATCGTGCTAAGGTTACTCTTACTTTTCTCCGTCAAAACCATTACCATGGTGACACTAGACCCCAAAAACCGCTGAAAAATGTCCCATAGGAATGAATGGGAAAAAGGTCAGACTTCAAAAAGGCAGGCAAGACATATTTATAGACATATCTCGATCGTGCTAAGGTTACTCTTACTTTTCTCCGTCAAAACCATTACCATGGTGACACTAGACCCCAAAAACCGCTGAAAAATGTCCCATAGGAATGAATGGAAAAAGGGTCAGACTTCAAACAAACAGTCACAGCTCCCTCATATGTTCACCTAGAAACTCCATTCAACTTGCAAAACGCAGCAAACTTACCTGACTACATCTTCATGATTCATCATCATTTCATAAAATGTATCGTTTGTCCCTCAGTTTGCTTTATTCAGAGCATGGAAAATTTCAAAAATTAGAGCTTAACATGGGTGTCTATTGCATGCACTACAGTTGCACAAGTACACACCTAGAGTAGAAAGCAGTTTCAGAATTTTTTTTAAACTCACGATTGTGAGGGCTATGTTCACTCCACCAACATATTTTTTCTCCATTAAGTTATTGGCACAACAATTTAACATGTATACAGAAATGTGGCAGGACGAAGGGGTGCATCATCAATTGTCTGAGAAACAAGAGATATCTAATCTAGAGGATGGGAAAAAACAAACAAACAAAATGGCTCAGCATTAGCCTCACAAATCTCAGGGTTTCACATGGTCAAGAGTCACAAACATGTATTTTTGCATTTTTGTATTAAATGTAAATTAGAAATATATCTCCTATCATTTTAGTTAATTTCATCATAATTCACCCATGCTGGACTGCATACGTCGCTCTGTGCTATATCAGTGGGAACTTGTGTCATTGTGTACCAGCCAACAGTGGACCCCTGTCATTCTATAGGAACCAAGTGTGGACCTTATTTTCCTGTAATGCAAAACAATACATTGAAGATACAAGTACATAGCATTGTTGATTGAAACCATATGTCATGATAGATGATCACATCTATGTATGATATTAGGTGGCCACAGAGTAACTTGATGTCCTGCTGTCATCTGTCCCTGATAAATTACCTACAGCCTCTGTCAAAACAGCACAATATACAAATCATTAAAGAGGGCTCTATATGTCAATTTGTTTTAAACATTTTGCTCTTAAATACAAATGTTGGTCCCTACTTGCATTGTATAGAATGACTGAAGTCCCCTCTTTGCCTGAAACTAAATGACACTGGTCCCATTTTAAATGGTATATAGTGACATTCACATTATAGTAACGGATGTATAAATTGATAGTAGTTGACAAAGTCTGACAGAAAGGTATTACTTATTGTTTGGACATTTTTATCTTTTGTAAATGTGCTAAATATGGCAGTAGAAATGGAGGAACGCAGATGGAAATTTTTGTAAAAAAATGTAATTAAGTTTTACATATGTTTTTTTCTGATCACTGCAGTCTTTGTCACATAAAGATTTACATGTGTTGGTCAACTGAAAAAAAGAGATCTTTAAATATGCTTTCATGTTAAATCTGACATATGCTGCAGGCCATTTAAACTGTCCATGCTGAAGAGACATTTCAAACAGTATCTGGGATCTGTAATACAAAATAAAATAGTTCACCTCTTTTAGATAGATTCCAGCTATGCAAGATTGTTTCCACATACAGTGTGTGTTGAGCATTTACACATTTTAGATGATAGAAGGTCCCCTCCTGGACTGCTAAGAATGACAAAGGCAATGCCATTATGGATGAGCAAAGACAGAGGAATTAATCTATATTAAAGCCTATATAAATTAAATGTTGTTGCTCATGGTGCAGGCCTTGACATTAGTCCATGCAGCTACAGTATGTTACTCCTCAACTGCATAACAAAAGAAAGTCCTTGTAGTTAACAAACACTCATGAGGTGAAAGAATGGGTGCAGACAGTTCCACTGCAGTAAATAGAGGTCCACTGTTTGATAGGTAGCTGTCACACAAGGATTCAAGTCCCCTCTTGGCAAATTCTTTAAAATTAATTAAAAGGTACATTTTCAGTAATATTATAGTAAAACACATTAAAAATAAATTTTATATTCTATGTTTGATTTTTCAAAATGACCGAAAACCAAAGTCCACACTTGGCAACTTAGCACGACAGTTCCCTGTTGGTAGGGTTGGTTTGTATGCGTGTGTGTGTGTGTGTGTGTGTGTGTGTGTGTGTGTGTGTGTGTGTGTGTGTGTGTGTGCAGTCATACCTGGTTGGGCTTCATTTGTCTTCAGTCCCCTGCAGAGTCACTAAAATGTCAAATATTTATTCATTTCAAAGGGAAATATAAATGGCTGTCCTGAGTGCATAGAAACACAAACTTTGGTCTATATGGTATATACAGTATGAATGATGACGCAGGAGAGAGAGCAGGGGGTACTGGGAGCTGACAGTGGTGAGGACTGTGGTTCATGTGGGGTACTATCTATTCCAAAAACTGGGCTAAAACAGACACTTTTGATGTACACACCTACAGGTGACAGCTTCTGCCAGCAGCAGGGTTAGGGTTAGTCCAGTTAGCTACTATCATGGGTTGGGTGGGTGCAAGCATTACTGACTCGCCCATCACTACAGCACACTCTGCTGTGTGAAAACTTTTCATAACCTGTGCCAGTTCTTATTGGACATACAGTATATGGTTGTATTGTCAAAGATAGACTTGATGTGTAAATACAGTTTTGGTCACCACACTTCCAAACACTGTCAGTTTACTGTTACCACATGTCAGTATACATTGACTTGAATGGAAAATGGTGCCTATTGCATTATAAAGCAGCTTTTTACATTTTTGTGGCAATAATTGTCAAAGTTATGAACGGTAATTAACAGCCACCCTTCACCTCCCCTGGTGTTCAACACAAACTCAAAATGACAATAAATGACATGTACAATGTGAATGATTAATAAAGTTCACTAAAAGGCTGCAAGACGTGCCTGTTTTAACCTCCACTCCCTGCTGTGCCTGCTGTCTGCCAGTCCTCCATCCTGGCCCAGCTAGACAGCCAGCACACAGGGAAATCCCAGCTGGGACTCAGTGTTTGGGTTCAGTGAGGCTCTGCTCGCCATGCAGCGGTGGAGTGGGTTAGGGGGGAGAGAGTGATGGGGTGAAAGGAACAGAAGGTGAGCCAGAGCCTACCCTCCCTGTATATGGCTGTCTGCAAAATACTACAGTGTGTGCTCATTCCCTCGAAAAGCTTATGATATGAAAGAACATTAATCCATGAAAATGATCAACCATTAGGTACAGCGTGTATTATCTACTGGTTAGTCACAATGTAAAATGTGTTTAGAGTTTCGGCTTCTCGGATAAAAGGCAAAGACGTTCTTTTGTTGTTTTTGTCTTTGTTATGATGACACTCATAATGAACATTTATTTCTTTGTTTTTTATTTTTTACACAAATAAAAATAAATGGTAATTGCTGCTGTTTTATTGTTTTCCTCGGTATAGGACTATTTGGCAGTTTTTTTTTCCAGAGCTGCATCATGTTTTTCACACACTGGGGACACAATTATTCAGTGTGATGACACTTTGACATGAGTGGTCAGGAAGCTCATGACTGTTGGCCGGCTTGCTTACGGTTTAAACTAGAACCATGCACTTTCACGTTGTATCTTTTTAACAGCTTGTTGTATATACTGTAGGTGAATGAGTGGTGGAGTAGCAGCAGGGCTCTGTACTAAAGTACTGCAGGATGTTAGGTTTGACCCTTTCAGCTCTATGACAGTGGTTCACTTCCTATCATGGTAGAATGCTTTGGTAATATGAACAAATAACAGTAATAATCCAGGCTAAAAGCAGCACAGGTTAAATGTCCAAATGCAGAAAGGACAGCGCTAGGCTTACTTTGATAGCTTATGAAGAGCTCAGTTAACAGAATAGTTTGAAGCTTCATTCATCACTTATTTTAATTAGACTGGTTAGCATAGCTGTCAGGGTTAGTCAGATAAGGAAAACTGCTCTGTATACATTGACCTTGATTCCTGGCTAACAAGGAACAGGTGAAAGACAATCAAATACATAACACAAAAAAACAGAAAGTGAAGTTATCTGAGAAGAAAGGAGAGGTGAGGATCAAAGTAAAAGAGGACAACTACTCTGAAAACATTTAAAACAATTTTCAAAAATGTAATTATACTGTATAGTGCAGAAACATCGACAGTGAGGACATTATAGTCCAGCTGGGAGCATTTTTATCGAATTAAAGTGTACTAAGACTGAATTATTTATCATTTATTCACTTATTTATCAGACACCATGAATTGCCTCCAGGGTCCCTGAAGGTCCACTGAGACCGTTTCATGTCTCCCTCACTCAGACCTGTTTGTTTTAGACTAGATATATTATAAAAATATAATGTCACTGTAGGCCATCATGAGGAAATAAACTCAGTTATACTGATGTTAACTCTTGGTCTGCTTATTAAAGACGAGGCATGTTTTATAATACTCTGTAAGTTCACCACCCTGAAGGGTATGAAATAAAAATGATAATATGTTATTGTTCATTGGATTTGTAGTAAACCAAACCAATTTGAGCCAAACCAAGCCATCTATAGGCCCCATACACCCAAACAGTGGGAGGGAGGGAGGCAGGGTGAGGGGGGAGGGATGGGGGACAGGGCTGAGTGATGTGGTGGTGGTGGGGGGGGCTGTCTGTGATGTGAGCTAATGGCTCTCCACTGGCATCTGGCTACTGTGTATAAATACAAGCAGCTCATTAAAGAGTCACTGTGTAACCCCCAAGAGAGGAGGAGGAGGAGGAGTGTGAGGAGTCCCACTACGATGACAGCACCATCACATTAGCTCCATTTCCCTCTACAGTGGGACATTGTCACATTGATTTTCATCACAGTGCCCTCTCAGTGGTGCTCCCCGATGTAATGATTCAGGCTGTGTGGTGCTTCTCATGATGCTGCCAGTGGAGATACTCCAGGCCTTTCACTGGTCAATTATGATCAATTATAGATAAATGATTGGCTAGTTGACATGAGAGGCTCCTCAAGTCTGAGTTCAGAAAACTGAACTGTGTTAAATGTGAGATTGGAAGCATTTTCATTGCTTCTCAGCAGTGCCGCCCCTCCCTAAACGCAGAACACGCACTCTGCGTAGTGCCTCATCCTTCATGAGGTACCACATTTTGCGCGAGGGGACACATTTGCACATGCACAATGGATATGTATATGCGCAACAGCAGGATGTGCTGCACATCAAATCAACTTGAGGAAGGGGAGAGGAGAGCTGTAATCAGCTGCAATGATTGACAGCACGAGACATCTGACCAATCAGAGGGGAGCGCCAGCACACACTTGCAGAGTGAGGAGTTGTTATATTGTCCGAAAGTAGGACTGGGTATCAATTCAGATTTTCCAGATCGATTCAATTCGATATTTCAAGGTCCCGATTCGATTCGATCCACGATTTAATCTGATTCGATTCGATATCGATTCAGTCAGGGATATTTCAGTTAAAATAAATGATCTGTTATTTTCTGTGCACGTTAAGAGTTTGCTGGTAACTTAGGTGTCAATACCTGCTCCAGGCTGGTTTGTTTGAGCCATGCCGAGTCTGCTGACTGTTTCAGGTGATGTCTTGCGGAGATTCGTCGTATTGCCGCTGTGTTTTATCTTCCTGTTGCATTTTTTTGCATATTATGGTATTATTTTGCATAGTGCTTTTTTTGTCCAACTCGTCATTTTCTTCCAACTTCTTAAATGCAAAATGCATCCAAACATCAGATATAAACTCGTTGGCGGTGTCTGGAGAGGTTTACTGGCTTCCACCATGTTTGTTTGACTGCTGGCAGTAACATCTTACGAGATCTTGTTCCTTGGAAAGCGGTGGAAAGCAGCACTAAACAGTGATCACGCGAGAGTTCTTCTTGTTCTTTGGTTTCGGCAGACTAGCTATGCAGACTATAGACGTACATATGTATGGCGATTGATGCCCTCAGGCGAGACTGGCTGGCGGGTTTATACTTCAGGCTGCTTCTCCACATGTCCAATGAAGAAAAAAATATGCAAGTTAAAAGATCTATCTTTGGATTTTATGAATCCATTATCAAGCATTTAAATGGAGGTTGATTGAAAATGACCCAACCCTATCCGAAAGATACAGTGTCATGAGTTGGGAGCGAGTAAAGCGGGCGGATATGTTGTTGAAATCAAAGTTGTGGTACAATTTACCTGAGCTGCTATTCAATCGAGAGGAATCTCTGTCTGTAGTCTTTGTCTAGACTGAGGCGGACTCCAGTTTCACTTAGGGCCCCAATTTGGTCAGGGGTGGACCTGCTTCTCATAGACTCTCAAAACAAAGATGGCTGTGCTGGTGGCAAACATCTACCAGTGCTATCAGTGTGATTGGCACTGCGAGAGACATTACTCCTCTGTATCTTTACATACAGACAATAGTAGATGATGATATATTAATACTGTGATATCACAGACTCAGGTAGACGTTACTCCTCTGTATCTTTACATACAGACAATAGTAGATGATGATATATTAATACTGTGATATCACAGACTCAGGTAGACATTACTCCTCTGTATCTTTACATACAGACAATAGTAGATGATGATATATGAATACTGTGATATCACAGACTCAGGTAGACGTTACTCCTCTGTATCTTTACATACAGACAATAGTAGATGATGATATATTAATACTGTGATATCACAGACTCAGGTAGACATTACTCCTCTGTATCTTTACATACAGACAATAGTAGATGATGATATATTAATACTGTGATATCACAGACTCAGGTAGACGTTACTCCTCTGTATCTTTACACAGACAATAGTAGATGATAATATATTAATACTGTGATATCACAGACTCAGGTAGACGTTACTCCTCTGTATCTTTACATACAGACAATAGTAGATGATGATATATTAATACTGTGATATCACAGACTCAGGTAGACGTTACTCCTCTGTATCTTTACACAGACAATAGTAGATGATGATATATTAATACTGTGATATCGCAGACTCAGGTAGACATTACTCCTCTGTATCTTTACATACAGACAATAGTAGATGATGATATATTAATACTGTGATATCACAGACTCAGGTAGACGTTACTCCTCTGTATCTTTACACAGACAATAGTAGACGATGATATATTAATACTGTGATATCGCAGACTCAGGTAGACGTTACTCCTCTGTATCTTTACATACTGACAATAGTAGATGATGATATATTAATACTGTGATATCGCAGACTCAGGTAGACGTTACTCCACTGTATCTTTACATACTGACAATAGTAGACGATGATATATTAATACTGTGATATGACAGACTCAGGTAGACGTTACTCCTCTGTATCTTTACATACAGACAATAGTAGACGATGATATATTAATACTGTGATATCACAGACTCAGGTAGACGTTACTCCTCTGTATCTTTACATATAGACAATAGTAGATGATGATATATTAATACTGTGATATCGCAGACTCAGGTAGACGTTACTCCTCTGTATCTTTACATACAGACAATAGTAGATGATGATATATTAATACTGTGATATCACAGACTCAGGTAGACGTTACTCCTCTGTATCTTTACATACAGACAATAGTAGATGATGATATATTAATACTGTGATATCACAGACTCAGGTAGACGTTACTCCTCTGTATCTTTACACAGACAATAGTAGATGATGATATATTAATACTGTGATATCACAGACTCAGGTAGACGTTACTCCTCTGTATCTTTACATACTGACAATAGTAGACGATGATATATTAATACTGTGATATCACAGACTCAGGTAGACGTTACTCCACTGTATCTTTACATACTGACAATAGTAGACGATGATATATTAATACTGTGATATCACAGACTCAGGTAGACGTTACTCCTCTGTATCTTTACATACAGACAATAGTAGATGATGATATATTAATACTGTGATATCACAGACTCAGGTAGACGTTACTCCTCTGTATCTTTACATACAGACAATAGTAGATGATGATATATTAATACTGTGATATCACAGACTCAGGTAGACGTTACTCCTCTGTATCTTTACATACTGACAATAGTAGATGATGATATATTAATACTGTGATATCACAGACTCAGGTAGACGTTACTCCTCTGTATCTTTACACAGACAATAGTAGATGATGATATATTAATACTGTGATATCACAGACTCAGGTAGACGTTACTCCTCTGTATCTTTACATACAGACAATAGTAGATGATGATATATTAATACTGTGATATCACAGACTCAGGTAGACGTTACTCCTCTGTATCTTTACATACAGACAATAGTAGATGATGATATATTAATACTGTGATATCACAGACTCAGGTAGACGTTACTCCTCTGTATCTTTACATACAGACAATAGTAGATGATGATATATTAATACTGCGATATCACAGACTCAGGTGGAAGTTACTCCTCTGTATCTTTACATACAGACAATAGTAGATGATGATATATTAATACTGCGATATCACAGACTCAGGTAGACGTTACTCCTCTGTATCTTTACATACAGACAATAGTAGATGATGATATATTAATACTGTGATATCACAGACTCAGGTGGAAGTTACTCCTCTGTATCTTTACATACAGACAATAGTAGATGATGATATATTAATACTGTGATATCACAGACTCAGGTAGACGTTACTCCTCTGTATCTTTACATACAGACAATAGTAGATGATGATATATTAATACTGTGATATCACAGACTCAGGTAGACGTTACTCCTCTGTATCTTTACATACAGACAATAGTAGATGATGATATATTAATACTGTGATATCACAGACTCAGGTAGACGTTACTCCTCTGTATCTTTACATACAGACAATAGTAGATGATGATATATTAATACTGTGATATCACAGACTCAGGTAGACGTTACTCCTCTGTATCTTTACATACAGACAATAGTAGATGATGATATATTAATACTGTGATATCACAGACTCAGGTAGACGTTACTCCTCTGTATCTTTACATACAGACAATAGTAGATGATGATATATTAATACTGTGATATCACAGACTCAGGTAGACGTTACTCCTCTGTATCTTTACACAGACAATAGTAGATGACGATATATTAATACTGTGATATCACAGACTCAGGTAGACGTTACTCCTCTGTATCTTTACACAGACAATAGTAGATGATGATATATTAATACTGTGATATCACAGACTCAGGTAGACGTTACTCCTCTGTATCTTTACATACAGACAATAGTAGATGATGATATATTAATACTGTGATATCACAGACTCAGGTAGACGTTACTCCTCTGTATCTTTACATACAGACAATAGTAGATGATGATATATTAATACTGTGATATCACAGACTCAGGTAGATGTTACTCCTCTGTATCTTTACATACAGACAATAGTAGATGATGATATATTAATACTGTGATATCACAGACTCAGGTAGACGTTACTCCTCTGTATCTTTACACAGACAATAGTAGATGATGATATATTAATACTGTGATATCACAGACTCAGGTAGACGTTACTCCTCTGTATCTTTACATACAGACAATAGTAGATGATGATATATTAATACTGTGATATCGCAGACTCAGGTAGACGTTATTCCTCTGTATCTTTACATACAGACAATAGTAGATGATGATATATTAATACTGTGATATCACAGACTCAGGTAGACGTTACTCCTCTGTATCTTTACATACAGACAATAGTAGATGATGATATATTAATACTGTGATATCACAGACTCAGGTAGACGTTACTCCTCTGTATCTTTACATACAGACAATAGTTGATATCTACTGAAATACACTTTGTGTTTATGGTCATTCTTATGTCTCTTGTAAAATAATATATTAACTCAAACTAATGTTCAATAAAATCTATTTTTAAAATGTATCCATGGTGATGTATCTGATGCAACACCATCAGAAACTACCGTTAAAGCAGACAGAGGGTAATGGGTGAAAAAAAGGGAACAGATGGACAAAACAGAAGCAAGACCTAAGCATCCACCTCGATGTTTCAATGTGAGAACAACATGGTAGACAATGAGGAGAAAGTAGCAGAGAAAGAGATGGATGTGAAGAGGATGAGCTCAAGATGATGGATGAGAGAGAGAGAGAGAGCCTGAAATAAAGTGTTCAGATGGCTGCTGATGCATGGCGTATCACCAGAGGCTGAGCATGGCTGGACAGCAAGTGCAGGACTCTGAGGAGCATCATGGTGACAGAGAGATGAAGTGGTTTACACTTAAGTGTCAACGCAGCTTCCTGAGCTAATTCACATTTCCACCTTGCTGACCTCAACTACATCTTAATCAACATATGTGTAGTGCAATACATGCATTAGTTTCACTGTTATAAATGGAGTGAGGCAGTGGCATTTCTTGGACCTCGGACCTTCTTGGAACATTGAGGGCTGAGCCCATTCCCTCATCAGGGAATGTGGGGAATCCTACCTGGAAAAAGATTTATATTTATGATTTCTAGAGCATTGTGGCACCTTGTCTAAAGCCAAATACTGTACTTCAAAGTGTATTTATTATCAAAATGAAATAATAATTCAGAAGTAATAATTCTGGAAACAATAAAATTAGTCAATAGGTAACAATTGTTTTAATTTTTCTTTTCCTGATTCCTGTCATTAACAGATTCAGCCAGAACTTAATGTAAAAAATTTTTTATCAATTTTCAAATATGGATGAAGAGGCATGCTTTGTCGTCTGCAGGGGAATTTGACAAATGATTACTCAAAAAGCTCACAGTAAAAGTACTTCATATTATGTCATATATTATCTCAAGAAAATCAAATAGTTGACCTTGAATCTCAGAAATAAATAAAACCCAACGACTAGGCTGTGGTGTTGTGAGACTTTGGCGACACTATGTCCGATGCCGTGTTCACTCACCCACGCTGAACCAACAGTCTCTCAGTTTCGGTACCTGCTGTCGATGATGCAGAAAAAAGTCCCGCCCTCGTCCCAGACTCACTAAAGCCGTTCGTTGACCATCTCGTTGCCGCGACGACGTCCATTGACGTTGGAGGAAAGACATGGTAGGTCTCCCTCAACCACCACAGCTCGCCCGAGTTGGTCCGCTCCTGCGGTGCACTGACTTTGACCCTGTCCGAGTGTCACGGCCCCTCCATGAAGCACTAGCACAACGCTAGCATATGTGCTAGCAGTCTGGAGAGTGGCACATTAACTCTGTAGCTCCATAGCTCACAGTCTTTCAACACAGCATATATCAATTAACCCTTCACTTAACATAAGAGTAAGATTACCCACACTCTACCGTGACAAATTTAGCAGTAGGCTAATCGCTATGGTGAGAAAAACCACAGCGGCCATCCTTAAGTGCACACTGCCATTTTCCCTTCTCTCGCTTTCTTTTTGTCCCCATCTCTCTTGTTCCCCCCTTGGCCAATCCCACCTGAAGAAACCTGACATCTCTACTCATTGACCAATAGCAGAAGGGCAAATACAATACAAACAAGATACAATAGTCTGATATTCCTTGTGTTGAGGGAACTACTTCTTACACAAACTATAACATGGTTTCGACTTTAAAGGAACATTACAAACTATTTTAATGCTGGGATTTATTCCCTGGCTACCCCTGTGAGATGAGAACGCACAGGGACTACAAAGCACAAAACTAATCTGCAACATGTGTTAAATGGAGCGAGAGGAAACACATCCTCTTCTCCACTACTCTAACAGATACAACCTGAGCAGCATCACCTCTTCTCCATTTCATCAAACAGATGAAGCCTGGATGACACCACCTCCTTCCCACCAAGTAGCCTCAGCTCACGAACACCTGGGAGGTGAAAAGCACAAAGACTCCAGGGAAGAAGATGAGTTAGTAAATGACTTAATGGAGGCATCCAAATGAAGAAGAAGAGAAGCTCAGTGTGTCAGAGGAAGTCCTCCAGGAGTCTAGACCTATAGCAGCATAACTAAGGACTGATCCAAGGAGTCTAGACCTATAGCAACATAACTAAGGACTGATCCAAGGAGTCTAGACCTATAGCAGCAGAACTAAGGACTGATCCAAGGAGTCTAGACCTATAGCAGCAGAACTAAGGACTGATCCAAGGAGTCTAGACCTATAGCAGCATGACTAAGGACTGATCCAAGGAGTCTAGACCTATAGCAACATAACTAAGGACTGATCCAAGGAGTCCAGACCTATAGCAGCAAGACTAAGAACTGATCCAAGGAGTCTAGACCTATAGCGACATAACTAAGGACTGATCCAGGGAGTCTCGACCTATAGCAGCATGACTAAGGACTGATCCAAGGAGTCTAGACCTATAGCAGCAGAACTAAGGACTGATCCAAGGAGTCTAGACCTATAGCAGCATGACTAAGGACTGATCCAAGGAGTCTAGACCTATAGCAGCAGAACTAAGGACTGATCCAAGGAGTCTAGACCTATAGCAGCATGACTAAGGACTGATCCAAGGAGTCTAGACCTATAGCAGCATGACTAAGGACTGATCCAAGGCAGTCTGGGTCAGCCTTGGATCAGTTCCTAACTATAAGCACTATCAAAAAGGAAAGTCTTAAGCCTACTCTTGAATAAGGGGATGAAACTCCTGAAAGAGGGAGTTGGTTCCACAGAAAATGAGCTTGATAGCTGAAAGCTCTAGCTCCCATTCTACTTTTATAAACCCTAGGAACCTCTAATAGTCCTGCATTCTGAGAGCGCAGAGTTCTAGCTGGATTATAAGGCACTATCAGCTCTTTAAGATAAGATGGTGCCTGACCATTCAGTGCCTTGTAGGTGAGGAGGAGAATTTTCATACAAAACTTACGGCAATTTTTTAAATCAATATTCTAATGTACGAATAGGTGTGCTTGTTCTCTTTGCAAGCAAATTTGACAAAGGATTACTATTCACAATATTTTTGGCATGGATTTAATCTCAAGACAATAAATATTGTTTCAAAACGTTACCTAGACTTCTCCATACAACAACAGCTTGTTGAGGGTCAGTCAGTACATCACTTACTGTCTTAACTAAAGAGGTAGCAGATCACCAGCAGTGTAGGAATCATGTTTATAATCTGATTTTGTAAGACCCTGACAAATATGCCCATGACATTCAGCCTGTTAGCTCAAGACCTGCGACGACAACTGTTCGTTTTCATGACTTTACTCCAACATGTGCACAACCATCACAACGACGGACTCCTCCCCTAATTAAACAGAACACACACGTAATTCGCCCATGCGCAGTGGGAAAAAACAGTGCAAAGAAAATATTTCTTTCTAGTGACCTTAAAAGACAACTAGCTTTAAAATGTCAGCTTTAATAACCAGAGTAGAATACAAAAGAAAATGTCTTTGTTGTAGTCTATTTAGCTTTTAAACTGCCATACACCTTCGTTGAGGGCCCTCAGCAAAACAAGTGTAGATGTCCCGTTCTTGGTCAAGCAGTCAGTGAGCTGCTCCTTAGTTGCTGACCACATGATCTGCTGAATAGTCGCAGAGTTGATGAGCTCCTTGATACTGCTGATCTGGAGTCGGAGTCTTTAGGCAAATTGTTGCATGTACAGTGGTGAGCTCTGAGTAGAGTACAGCTAAAAAAACTGCACTGTCGATGCCATCTCCAAGCGCCAAAGTCTCTCCGGCTAAGGTGCTTTGAACAACTCTCCTGATCCTCTTTTGTAGTACATTGCACTGCTAGTCTTATGTGTCCTATGTGAGCCACCGTACTTCAAGCTACATGAGTATGTGCGCATGCATGCTTAGACCAGGTTGTTGTTTTGGTTATCACGGTCAGAAGCCGGTTGATTAAATGTGCCATGTGTCCCAGAATGTTAATAAAATACTAAAGAAAACCAACGACTATTATTGACCACATCACAGAACATCTTTGACTGCCAGCATATAGGTGAGAATCTTACAAACTCTCCCATAAGCATGATGAGGTGCCCACCTTGATTGCCTCCATCTGGAAGATTTCCAATGGATGAATCACTGAACACCACCAGCTTTAGGGAGCTGTCCTTTCCCAAGTACTGAAACCTCAACATCACCTCTCTGACTTCAGGTTTCTGATCAGTTTTTTTTGCACAGTGCAGAGTCTGAACAGTGGCATGCTTTGTACTGGACGCCAGGATGGCTATGTCACACATTATTTCGGGTCTGCTCTGCCTTGCCGCCCACAGTATTTGACCAACCTTTGACTTAAGCATATCATGTTCAGCGTCTGTTAGGGGGGCCTCTCGCTGTGTGGCTCTGGTAGGGTCCACAGGAATGGGTAGGAGGTTTTTTATGTTCACCCATTGTTGCACCTGTATTTCATCCTCTGCAGAGAGAACCTCCATTCCAATGTAGCTGAAGCTGTGGTAGCTGAAGCAACTTTTTAAGAGAGGGATGACTATAATGGAAAACGTTTCTGAACATCCCCAGATAAAGACAGGCAGGGACTCCCATCACATTGCAGCAGTCATCCAACCAGTAGAACACTGCTGGGTTAACTTTCCACACTGTACCCCCTGAGTGCTGCATAATGTCATTCACCCTATTGTACCAATACAGAGAAGCATCTGCCAGGACATAAACACACTTCTTCAGTTTCCACACAGTTCCTTGGCTCTGAGCTTCTCAGGGAGGCCCAATGTAGACATTTTGGATTCACTCTTAACCTTGCAAAAAGGCTGCTTTAATGTCCATGGAGTTCAGCTTCCATTTCTTCTGACATACTGGCACGGGCATATTCCAAGATGACAATGTCAGGATTCATTGGGCTCAAATAGTGAAAGAGTGGTTCAGGGAGCATGACGCATCATTTTCACCACAGAGTCCAGACCTTAACCCCACTGAGAATCTCTGGGATGTGCTGGAGAAGGCTTTGTGCAGCGGTCAGACTCTACCATCATCAATGCAAGATCTTGGTGAAAAATGAATGCAGCACTGGATGGAAATAAATCTTGTGACATTGCAGAAGCTTATCGAAACAATGCCACAGCGCGTAATCAAAGCTAAAGGCGGTCCAACGAAATATTAGAGTGTGTGACCTTTTTTTGGTGGCAACTTTTTTTTGGTCAGGCAGTGTATATTATATATGGTTATATAGTTTACATATTTATTTTTTTTCCTAAATATATGCTACACTGTACTTTTCCACTGTGAGTATGGAATGACTTAACCACTCTGACTCGCATGGAATATGGGAGTAGTGGCACATGAAGGTTTCCTTATCTTGTGAGACCAGAGCAGCTAACACGGTCTTATTAGCAGTTGTGTCCTCCACATACTTTTCCTCATACATATAAGCAAACTGTTTTCCCTGTTCAGGGAGATCTTCTTTAAACTCTGCATTCATATCTCCTCCTGTGCACAAGAAGAATAAAAACTCTTAGACGATTGTTGACACAACTCACACTTTATTCTTCAATAAGAGGACTCTGGCCTAAAAAATCTACGACAATTATTTGAAGTGGCAGACTAATAATATGCAAATCTAAATCATTCAACTACAATGTTAAAAAATACACCCCAAAAACAAACCATAAGTACAACAAATGTGTCCTAGTCATGTGCACCACTTTGTTTTTTTTTTCTCTATGTTTTTTTTCTTCTAAAAGATACTGTACTTAATTTAGTCAGTTCTGTATAGTTCATACAGTGAATGAATGGAAAATAATTACATAATTCATGGAAAAAATAGTTGCCAACTGAGAGAAATGTAACTGCATTATTCCAGTAAATGAAACCTTTTTAAATTCTGAATAAGTTGTGGATAGTTTACAGACTCCAGAATCATTTTTGGACTGGTGAAAGGGATTGGTCAGAGGGATCATCTTTAATGTCATGAATCCAGAACAATCCTAAAGCTCACATGCATTTATTCAGTGGTCATGTGTCATTAGCATGTTCTTCATTTCATGACCTTTTCCAGAAGTAAAGCTGCTTTTGCTCCATGCTCTTTGAACCATTTGTCCTGCCAAGTCCTTCACCAGAACTCCCTGTCTCTGACCTTTGTTCAATGCCATGTGTCTAACTATGTTCCTAAAATTCATGACTGTATCAGGGATTCTGGTGCACTATCAAACTAGACATCCACCTCAGGACACCACCATTATTGAAAACAAAGTTGTGTAGGAGTGAAGAGGAGTTACTTTGGATCTCTTGTGTCATTGAACATAGCAGAGCACACTGTAAGTTGTCCTGTCTGGCTGTCTCCTCTCTCTCTTTGAGACGCCTAAAACAATATGAATAATTTAGTCGTGACAGATTGAGCCTGTGGCAGCTTAGTGCTTTTTAATCCCTGTAGGGCTGCCACTGCACTACCTTTAAATAGCTCCCCTCAATGACAAATGAACATTAATGGCATTACATGCCGTGCTGTGAGACGTTTTATTATTCTCCCTGTGACTAATGAAGAACGCACAACAAGTAACACAGATTGATGGCTGAAAGGTGGACAGATGCATTAATAATCAGGAAGGAGCTTATGTCCTCATAATCAACTTTCCTAACATGTGATAGATTGCCTCATTGCAGCAGGAGGAACAGAAATATAGTGGACTTTAAACAAATGCATGACACAAGCAGAGATAAATGGTTCGTTTGAGTTTACTGAGATTAATAGAAATATTTTACAGATTAAAAAATGACAAGAGATCATGTCAGAGGGAAGCAGGAGGCTCAGACCAACGGCAGGACATTGAAGTCCCTTTTTCAAAAGCCAATTACTGCCTTTACAAACTAAACACAGAGCTGGTGCAGGACGGTGAATAAATCATGATAAGGTAATGCTGTCATCACAGCAGAGCATACACTTTTTACTGACGTTCATCCATCACCATAGAGCTGCTCCCAGAACAGCAAGACAAGACTGATGTGTTTGCACACACAGTTCTGCATCTGTATGCTACTATAGTCTGTGTATGTGTTGTATGGAGCAGCTGTGGCTGCAGGTCAACCATCAGAGTGAAGGTTGGTAGTTTGAGTCCCACCTCTGTCAGTATGAATGTGGGTGTGAATAGGTGAATGTGATATCTAGTATAAAGCACTTTGAGTGGTTGGATGACTATAAACTGCTATGAAATCACAGTTCACTTGCATTTATTTTTTGTGGGTCTGTTAATATGAGTTGGAAATGTAATGAAAAGTTCTCCCTGTTTCCTGAAGTTGGCAGAGAATTAAACATTATTTGCCAAATAAACACTGTTCAACCTTTTGATTTTAAATTCTGAAATCCTCTCACAGAACAAAGCATCTTCCTCTTAACAGAGTTTAGAATTTAAGAAGAAGAATTTAAGCTGCTGGCTGCCTTTGGCTGTCTGTGAGGAGCATCTCTCTCCAGCGGTATGATGGGATAGCAGCCAGTGAAGGACGGGCCTTTATCACTCTTTATACTATGCCACCTGTCCTGTGTACATTTACTGTACATGGATTACATATGAGGCAGTTTTCTTGGGTTTTACACAAATTATACTACATTACTTTTCATAAGTTTAGCTACAAACAGTGAATGACAACAGCCTGATCTAAGCTTTCTGCTGGTTTATTGCAATGGAGACAGGTTTCCCCTGTGGTTTCTGTAAAAATAGGATGAACATGCCTTCTTTATTTTTAGGGTGACGCTAGGGCAGTCATGATTATTACAATATTCGCCACTCGTGATTATTTTCCATATTTGCGATTATTTTCCATATTCGCGATCGCTGTCAATTATTTATTTTATCCACAAAGTTGCATAAAATAATCCTGAATTTGTTGTGCTAGCAGCCACATCACGCACCATTGCCACCATTGTTTTTTACCTCTCGTCTTGGTCGGATGGGCAGCGACTTGATGAAGAATGGAGGATGAGGAGGCTTCCCGAACCACGTACCACGGCACTGCTGCATTTCGGATTTCAAGTCAAGTCAAGTTTATTTGTATAGCCCAATATCACAAATTATGAATTTGCCTCATTGGGCTTTACAATCTGTACAGGATATGACACCCTCTGTCCTTTACAAATGACCCTCGCATCGACTAAGGAAAAACTCCCCAAAAAAAACCTTTTAACAGGGAAAAAGAAATGGAAGAAACCTCAGGAAGAGCAACAGAGGAGGGATCCCTCTTCCAGGATGGACAGATGTGCAATAGATACCATAGGGGGTTGTGAAAAGTAAAAAGCCGGACAACACCACGTTCAAACAGCAGAGACTACCAGCATGGCAGCCCATAGACGCCTGGCTCGTATTGTGACTGAAAGCAGCAGCCTGAGACCTAGGAAAAGCCCAAAAAGACATAGAAAACAGATACATTGATACTCCTAGCCCGGCTAACCCGCCAAGGCTACAGCCAGCTTGTTTTTAGCCTCTAGCTCATAACCGTCCTCGGCGTTCACTGGGCTATCTGGTTGACACCATCATGCCTCCACTCACCTCACCATCCGGATGCGACAGCTGTGTTTGTCTGAACCAGAAGATCTCTGCATTGGAAAGAAGGATATCCATACTCTATCGGACCGGAGAAGAAGAAGAGCAGCGACGGGACTCCTTGGTCACTGTGGGCCCTGCTGTTGCCACCACAGACACAGCAGAGTTGGACTCAACTGTCCCGTGCCTTAACTCCGAAGCTATCCAGGTTCAAGACCCCTGGACTCAGCTAGGAGCTAAACCCAAGTCCCTGGCTAGCTCTACTCCAAGGCACAGGGAACTGTGGACCGCTGTCAGGAGAGGCAAACATGGCGGGAGGCTCCACTCTCGGCCCGATGCACTCCGATCTCCACCTGTCGAACAGGTTCTCCATCCTGGATGAGAAGGACTTCCCTCCACTCGTCAGGCCACACACTCCTCCATCGTGTCCAGAGTCCGGCAGGTCGTCTTCTCAGCTCTCCACTCCTGTGTCCAGACCGTCCATCTCACCCATCGAGCGTCGCTCTCGACCCCACATCCTGCCGCGGCGTCCAGGTAACATGCAGTTCACCCCTCGTCCGACGACAGGCTGCTCCGTTCAGGGTACTGGATCGCCGAGGGCACACTTGCAACGACATGCCCCCCATCCAGATAACTCCAAACAACTAACCGCTACTCCTGTAGTCCCCCTTCTGGTCCAGTCCTCCGAGCGTCCTCCTCCCGTCACACTAGTTGTCGGTGACTCAATTGTGAGACACATTAAATCCAGAACATCGGCCACTTACTGTTTCCCCGGTGCCAAGGTCCTGGACATGGTCAAACAGGTCCCCATCCTCCTGAGTGATCATCTTCAAGTCAAAAATGTTGTGATCCACATTGGGACCAACAATATGGTTGATTGTGAGAGTGAAGTTTTGAAACGTGATTTTATCAGTCTTTTTAACCGGTTCAAGGACTGTAATAAATCCGTTTTTATCTCTGGACCGATCCCCTCCTTCCATCGAGGCATAGGGCGTTTTAGCAGGCTACTGAGTCTCAACATCTGGTTACAGTCGGTCTGCTCCTCTCACAATGTGGTTTTAATTGACAATTTTAACCTCTTCTGGGAGCGCACTTCATTTTTTACCAGAGATGGAATCCATCCCACATGGTTCTCGTGCTCTCGCAGCAAACATTTTCCACGCCGTCACCACTAACAGTCACACATGACAAACTCTCTATAAATCGCACCTGGATACCATAACAACAATCAGTGGCCATCACAACTCTTCCTCTCTGTCACCACGACCTTGCCTCATTCTACCGTCAAGCGCCCCCTGCAGTGAGTATAACACGGACTCCTGTTCATCAATCCCTGTCGTGATCACCACTAGACTCACCACCAAAAGGACTTCTGGAATTAATTTTAATAATCTAAAGCCTGTATACAGACATAAGCCATCAACCTCTAACTCACCCCTTAACAGCACACTGCGCATGGCACTTTTAAATGTTAGGTCTCTTTTAAACAAAACATTTCTTATTAATGACCTGATTTTAGACAACAACATCCACTGTATGTTTTTAACTGAGACTTGGCTTGGCACTGATGGACCAGCAACACTTATTGAAGCATCCCCACCTAACTACAACTTTTTATACTCCAGCAGGGCTAATCAAAAAGGTGGGGGTACAGCAGCTATCCTCTCTGCAGCAATGGATTTTAAAGTCATTACATTTGATAAATACACATCTTTTGAATATCACACTTTTGTTTTTAACAGCCCTTCAATATTATGTATGACTGTCTACAGGCCACCCAAAAGATGTTCCGCTTTTATCTCAGATTTTTCAGAAGTCCTCTCAATCATCCACACCAGCTATGATAAAATTATTATCGTTGGTGATTTTAACATACACGTTGACAATCAATCAGACTCTTTTACTTTGGATTTTCTAAGTATTTTGAATTTTATGCATTTTAACCAACATGTTACTTTGCCTACCCACAACAGAGGCCATACTTTAGACCTGGTAATAACTTACGGCTTATCCATCAGCATCTCCTCTGGATATTGGCATTTCCGATCATTTTTGCGTGCATTTTAATGTCAGTTGTTTCATGCAACAGGATATTCCACAACAAACTGTGAGGAAACGCTATCTTACCTCAGAAGTGGCTGCAAATTTTATTTACTTGTTGCGTGACACTTGTGTAGATATTTTACCCTCTTCTTGTGATTTTATTGTTGACAATTTTAACAGTAACTCAGGTCCATTTTTGATTCGGTTGCCCCCTCAAAACTAAAAAAAAATATTTCTAGACCAATACCTCCTTGGAGAAATGAAGAAATTAAGATATGCAAGAGGAAGTGTCGTGCTGCTGAGAGAAGATGGAGGAAAAACAAACTAATCATCTATCACCAAATATACCATGAACAGCTGACTATTTATAACAAGGCAATAAAACTAGCCAGACAAGCCCATTTTTCAAAACTAATCACGGATAACAAGAATAACCCAAAGTTCCTTTTCTCTACAATTGACCATTTACTCAATCCAGTTTTTAATTACTCAAGCAGAATGTCTTCCAACTCAAAGTGTGAAGAATTTGCAGCCCATTTCAAAACCAAAATAGATAACATTAGGTTAACCTTAGACCACACTCAAATTCAGAATATTAACACCCATGAACCTCTCTTTGCATGTGGGGAAACACTGGAGAAATTTGTCTTGGTTGATGCTGAAATGTTGGGGAAAGTAATTTCCCAACTTAAATCCTCAACCTGTATTTTAGATCCCATTCCCACATCCTTTTTTAAATCAGTTTATGGCTCTCTGGAGGAAGATTTGCTCAACATTGTTAACTATTTTCTTCAGACGGGTGTTTTTCCAACGTCTCTTAAAACTGCAATCGTCAAACCCCTTCTGAAGAGAAATAACCTAGATCCCTCAATTCTTAATAATTACAGACTTGTATCGAATCTGCCATTTTTAAGTAAGATTTTAGAAAAGCTTGTTTTTAATCAGTTAAATTTCTTTTTGAATTTTTACAATGTCTTTGAAAAATACCAATCAGGTTTCCGGGCCAAACACAGTACAGAGGCTGCTTTAATCAAAGTTGTTCATGACCTGAGACGTAATATGGATATGAGGAAACTTTCTGTCCTTGTTTTACTTGACCTCAGTGCAGCATTTGATACTGTTGACCATGCGATTCTCCTGGACAGACTTCACACAATGATTGGCCTCTCTGGTACTGTTTTAACCTGGTTTAAATCTTATCTTACTGGCAGAGAGTTTTTCATAAGTATTGACGAATGTTCTTCTGTGAACATTCGTCAATACTTGAATTGAAGAGCTATGAATTGAACTGTGGTGTCCCCCAAGGTTCCATTTTAGGTCCAACCCTTTTTAACCATTTTTTACATGCTGCCACTAGGTAACGTCATCAGGACACACGGCATTAACTTCCACAGCTATGCTGATGATACGCAACTTTACATTGCCGTGTCTCCTGATGACACAAGGCCAATAGATGTCCTTTTAAAATGTATTTTAGATATAAAGTCATGGATGGCAGATAACTTTTTACAGCTCAACCAGGACAAAACAGAAGTAATTGTCATTGGTCCCGAAGCGCACAGAGAAAAACTAACAGTAAGACTCAAAGCTCTGTCTTTTAACACATCTGAGCAGGTACAAAACCTGGGCGTTATTTTAGATTCAAACCTAAATTTTAATGCCCACATCAGACATACTACAAAGACTGGTTTTTATCATCTTGAAAACATTGCCAGAGTGCGCCCATTTTTATCACTAGCCAACACACGAATACATGCTTTTATCACATGTAGAATTGATTACTGCAATGCTCTTCTTTCTGGTGTCTCTAAGAAAAATATTGCCTCGCTGCAGTTACTGCAGAACTCTGCTGCACGTTTGCTGATGAGGACCAGAAAGACAGCACACATCACACCGATTTTAAAGTCTCTGCATTGGCTGCCTGTGGGCTTCAGAATTGATTTTAAGATTCTTTTAATGGTTTTTAAAGCTCTTAATGGTCTTGGTCCCAATTATTTATCTGATTTGCTTTTAAAGTATGAGCCCTCTAGATCCCTCAGGTCTTCAGGTAGTGGCCTGTTAGTTATTCCAAAAGTTACATCAAAAACGTACGGTGAGGCCTCCTTTTCTCATTCTGGTCCTCGCCTCTGGAACAGCCTTCCTGCAGACCTGAGGGCAGCAGATACTGTGGACATTTTTAAAAGCAAACTCAAGACCTACCTTTTTAGTTTGGCTTTTAATTGATTATTTATTTATTTATTTATTTACACAACCTTCTTACTCTGGCGATATTATTATTATCATTATTTTTTATTATTTTCCTATTTTATTGTTTTATTATCGCTATTGATTGTTTTTATTAACTATTATTAATTGTAGACATTTTTAATTTTATAGTACAGTATTACCATTTTAATCCTTTATTTATTGATTTTATTTAACGTCTTATACACCTGACTGTTTTATGTTTTTATATGACCACTACTGTTATTTACTTATTTTTTAACTTTTTATTTTATCTTTATCTCATCTCCAGTGTTTCCTCACTGCAAATGTAGGATAACGTTTCCTCGTGTGTATGTATGTTATGTATGTGTGAATATGTGTGTCTGTATGTATATGTGTGTATATGTATATGTTTTTATGATGTAAAGCACTTTGAGCTGCTTTCTTGTATGAAAAGTGCTATATAAATAAAGTTTGATTGATTGATTGATTGATGTGTACAGAATAACAACAATGAAAACACATTAACACTACATACAAAATTGTATGGAAATCCAATCCAATCCATCTTTATTTATAAAGCACAGTTTAAATAAACTCAAAGTTTCCAAAGTGATGTACATTAAAAAAATAAACAATAAAATAGACATTAAAACAGAAAACATAATAAATAAAGGGTAAATAAAAACCTGTGCACATAAAATAAACAATCTAGGTGCCTGATGTGCAGCGGCAGTTCATTCCAAAGCTTAGGGGCTGCAGTAGCAAACGCTCGGTCCCCTCTGAGCTTCCGCCTTGTTTTGGGAACCCTCAGGAGCAGCTGGTCAGCTGACCTGAGGGATCGAGTAGGTGCGTAAGGGTGCAGAATCTCAGAGAGGTACACTGGGGCAAGGCCATTTTGGGCTTTAAAAGCAAATAAAAGAATTTTAAAATGAATTCTAAAATGGACGGGTAGCCAGTGAAGTGAAGCTAAAATCGATGTAATGTGCTCAGACTTTCGAGTGCCAGTTAAGAGATGTGCAGCTGCATTCTGCACTAGTTGCAGACGTGAAATGGAGGACCCGCTGGCCCCCACGTAAAGTGCATTGCAGTAATCAAGCCGAGTGGTTACAAAGGCATGTATTACTGTTTCAAAGTGCTGTCTGTGCAGAAAGGGTTTAATTTTAGCAAGTTGTCTTAGCTGGAAGAAGCTGGTTTTTACCACAGCTTTAATCTGGCTGTCGAACTTTAGTTCCTCGTCCACTTTTACCCCCAGATTATTAACAGTGGGTTTGGCGAACTGCGCCAGGGAACCCAGGTCGACTGGGGAGGTCACGGAAGTGCCACCAAAGACAATCACTTCCATCTTGTTCTCATTAAAATTTAAAAAGTTTCGAGCCATCCAAGCTTTGACGTCATCCAGACAGTTTAAAAGTGGCTTAAGTGCAGAAGAGTCAGCCTTTTTAAGGGAGACATAAATCTGGCTGTCATCCGCATAACAATTAAATAAAATGCCGTGCTTCCTGAGAATGGACCCAAGTGGAAGAAGGTATAAAGAAAATAAAAGTGGGCCCAACACTGAGCCTTGTGGAACCCCGCAAGAGAGAGGAGCAGTGGAGGACACAGAGTCACCAAGGCCGACACAGAATGACCAGTGTGATAGGTAGGACCTGAACCAAGCCAGCGCCTGACCCCTGATGCCCACCCACTGCTCCAGGCGAGCAATTAGGATATCATGGTCCACTGTGTCGAAAGCAGCAGTTAAATCTAAAAGGACAAGAATTACCGAGTGACCAGAATCATTAGCTAAAAAGATGTAATTAAAAACCCTTAAGAGTGCTGATTCTGTGCTGTGCAATGTTTTAAAACCAGATTGGAAAATTTCAAGAATGTTGTGGTCATTAAAAAAGTCAAAAAGCTGAGAATAGACAATCATCTCTAAGATCTTTGATACGAAAGGCAGTTTGGAAATGGGCCTAAAGTTAGCCATAACAGTGGGATCCAGTCCAGGTTATTTAATCAGTGGCTGCACAACTGCATGTTTAAACTGAACAGGAACCACCCCTGATGAAAGACTGCTGTTAATAATACTGAGTAAGTAAGGCCCGAGAGTGGGGAAAACCTCTTTAAAAAGTTGAGGAGGAACAGGATCACTGGGCGAACCAGATGGTTTTAAACCCCCCACATTCTCTTGCACAAACGCCAGGGTCACAGGCTCAAATGAGTCAAAGACAGCAGAACAGGGGAGAAACACTGAGGGGTCAGAGGCTGAAGGTGAAATAAGTGCTGGTACCTTATCAATAAAAAATCACAGAAAGTTTTCACACACAGGGGGAGAGGGCTCAGCTCCCACAGTCTGTGATGCATTCAGGGTAGAGTTGATCACTTTGAACAACACACCAGGTTTGTGACAGTTAGAGACAATAATGTCAGAGAAATATTTCCTTTTTGCCTCTTTCACAGAGGATTGATAACGACGCCAACAATCCCTCAATATTTGAAAAGACACCTCTAATTTATCTTTTTTCCATTTACGCTCAGCTCTGCGACACTCCTGTCTGACACTGCGGGTGTCGGGAAATGTCCAACTCAATATAACAACAGCTAATATACAGTGTATATATATAGAATTGTATGAGAGTGTTCAAGGGGATGAAGAGCATCATCAAGCTATCAGCAAAGGATGAGAAGCACGTCTTCCTCTCCACCACACCAACCAGAAGAAGCCTGGGCAGCACATCCTCCTCTCCACCACACCAACCAGAAGACGCCTGGGCAGCATGTCCTCCTCTCTCCACTACGCCAACCAGAAGAAGCCCGAGCAGCACGTCCTCCTCTACACCACACCAAACAGGAGAAGCCTCTGGATTTAAGCCCAACAATAAAGGAGAGCCCGGTAACATGGAGGAAGTGATATGTAAACTTACGCTAACAGACAGTATGATGCGGTTCATCGTTAAGGAAATGCAGCCGTACGGTAGAAAAACTAGCATTTAAAGAAATGCTGCACAAGTTTGATAAGCAGTACAACCCACCAGGCAAAACATACATGCCCAAGACTGCAGAAAATGAAACCTCATTATACTATGATAGCAGAATATAAAGAAGGGGAAAAATGGACAACATTTTCGTCAATTGCAATTATTGGTCTGACAAGTAATCGTCTCCAGAAATTCCTAATCGTGACAGCCCTAGGTGACGCTGTATGAAGCCTGAGGTTTCACTGAGGTAAGCTCGTCTGTTAATATTTCCAAACTGTAGGTTGCTCAGTTTTTATTTCTGAAACTAATACGTGACTTGTATGTTGACTGTGTATGGATGTAGACAAGTAATCAGTCTGCCATGTTTCCTGTCACATTATCAAGGTCATCCACCCAAACTGGTCATGAGTTGAGCAGCTCACTGCTGCCAATCCTCATGTCTTACCCCCTTTTCCTAGCATCAACTAATGAATAAGAACTATCTAAAAATAATATTTGACTGTTCTTTAAATGCCTTCATGAAGCTGAGCTGAGTAACAGCTATAAATTTATTTTTCAACAAGTAAGTAAAATAACCACTTTTCAATCACATACTGTGCAATATGCTAATTATAAACTATAATTATGCTGCAGTATATGTTCATGTAGTGTTTGTAGCAGATCCACATGTTCACTGAGTCCAGGCAGCAACTTCAGGTTTTGATAAGAGAAGATAAAATTATCCTTTACTAGTGCCACAAACAGGGAAATTTACATCGTTTCAACAGCAAAGTGGACAGTGCAGGAGGTCCTATATAAAAAATAAGAATAACATCAGTAGAAAAATAACCAAGTGGAAAATCATATATACATAAGTGAATAATCAAGACATGAGTGAATACAGTGGATATGGTATGGTATAATAATGGCATAAATTAATAAATAACAGTGGTATCGCACACTAATAGATAAAAGATGTATATGAAGTATTTGAAGTATTTTGTATATTACTGAATATGAATATGGGTACTAATATCTGAGAGTATTAAAATATAAGTCCATTGATTTACTGCCCATGTCTGTTGTGTTGTTGGATGTGTGTTGATTAGCGGGAACCGTGTGTATAATGAATATAAAAATTAAAAAAAGTTAAAAAGAAAAAGTGCAGGACAACAATGTTAAATAAGGAAAGAGCTTAACGCTGACGAGCAGTATTTGTGGTTGTTCTGGAAAAAGCTAGATTCTCTCTGTCCATGTTAAAGTGCAGTAAGAAATATATCAGTTATTATCTGATGGCAGAATGAAAGCATGGACGTAGTCTGACTAACACATATGATGCTGTCATGAGGAGAAGGCCACTGAAAGGTCACTTGCTTGCCTGCTGACAGGTTCATTAGTTGAAAAGATTCTCATCGTGCTTTCTCACTCTGTTCACTCAGTGCTTGTTCCAAAAGTCATCCTCCACCCTTCAAACTGTCGGCAGATGTGTGAAATAGTCAGGCCATCCATCAGTTTGGTGGACAGGGAAAGTGGGACTGGAGAATCAGAATCCTAGTTGGCTTCTCATGACTATTGATTCCTCTTATGGATGCTTTCTGACAGTTACACACCATAAGCATGCTGTGTCACTCCTTGGTTTGTTTGGGACTGGAGCCATGGCAGTAGTTCTGCATTGTGAATGATGTGAGGAAGCTAATAGCATTTGTTAGCGGATGTCGGCAGCACCGTCCTGCTGGCTAATTAACAGAGTTTCCTTTAAGTTACATTATGATGCATTTAAGTATATAGTAATGTTATGTGATGATGCATTGACCCGTAGTTAGACCACTAATGTTACCTGTGAAGCAATTTATGCCACATATTTTTCAAATAATCCTAAACACGCTAATTTGTGTGACAGTAACTCCACTTGGATGTCTTGCCAGAGATGTGTTAATTTTCACAGCATGAAAAGCCCTAAAGCAAGAACATGCTGAAATCAGAGCAACTCTAAACACAGCCCTTATTATTAGCTCTAATAAGGGCTGTGTTTATTAATCACCTTAACAAGCTAATTTTGACAGTGTAATAACCACCATACATTACGTTATCAATAAGTACAGTACTGTGGGTTCACTACCTTCCTACCTCCTTAATCGTGTTTGATGCTTGAAATGGGTTTGGAAAGTCCTACTGTAGGTTCACAAAAATAGTGCAATATATTAATAAATTAGTAGATAATAGTGTCACACACCAAGGGCTGGCTTCAAATGGGACTGAAAAATTAATTCATACGAGGCATAACAAGCTTCATGGGATAAGTCCAAATAAAAAAAAAAGATCAACTATACAAAACCTGAAAAATGAACTACATTATCTATAATGTTGACATGACGTGGTAAAACTGGTCAGAGATCAGTTCAGATCAGCAGATTTTAAAAGACCCCAGCCTCTTCAGGAAGTCATCTGCAGTATGATGAAATATTAACGGGCTAAAACATACCTATGTATCTATTCATCAATACTATCTGTAAGTGAAACTCACAAGGAAATTACACAGTACCTTTACTAATGGACAGAACATCGAAACAAAGGACATGACTATTGATCAGCTATTGATACACACATCAAGTTTAGCATTTAGCCGAGATGCACCGTGTTCACCATGAATGTTTTTATGAACTGAAGGTCTCTAAATGGACCCGTTAGTGCTTTCATCCAGGAGGACACACTTCTGTCCTGTGTGCTCATGTTATTTTCACAGTACAAACCCAACTGTAGCTCTTTCCTGAACCTGACCAGAGGTTTTGTTGTCTGACTCTGAAGCTGTTATCTTCATCTGTGAGTCCTAGGGTTTATAAAAGTAGAATGGGAGCTAGAGCTTTCAGTTATCAAGCTCCTCTTCTGTGGAACCAACTCCCTCTTTCAGTCCAGGAGGCAGACACCATCCCCTTTTTCAAGAGTAGGCTTAAGACTTTCCTTTTTGATAGTGCTTATAGTTAGGACTGATCCAAGGCTGACTCAGGCTGCCTTGGATCAATCCTTAGTTATGCTGCTATAGGTCTAGACTGCCGGGGGACTTCCTCTGACACACTGAGCTTCTCTTCTTCTTCATTTGGATGCCTGCATTAAGTCATTTTACTAACTCATCTTCTTCCCTGGAGTCCCTGTGCTCTCAGCTCCCAGGTGTCCGTGAGCTGAGGCTACTTGGTGAGAAGGAGGTGGTGTCATCCAGGCTTCATCTGTAGAGATGGAGAAGAGGCAATGCTGCTCAGGTTGTATCTGTTAGAGTAGTGGAGAAGAGGATGTGTTTACTCTTCCTCCCTTTAACACATGCTGCAGATTAGTTTTGTGCCTCATAGTCCCCTGTGCGTTCTCATCTCACAGGTATCCATGGATCCAGTCTACTTGGTGGAGTAGTGGTTAGACAGACCAGTCAGGCTTCATCTTCTGGTGCTGAGTGATGTGGTGGTGACGAGGTCATCTTGCGGAGGCTTCTCCTGTTTGGTGTGGTGGAGAGGAAGACGTGCTGAACAGGCTTCTTCTGTTTGGCGTGGTGGAGAGGAAGACGTGCTGCACAGGCTTCTTCTGGTTGACGTGGTGGAGAGGAAGACGTGCTGCTCAGGCTTCTTCTAGTTGGTGTGGTGGAGAGGAAGACGTGCTGCACAGGCTTCTTCTGGTTGGTGTGGTGGAGAGGAGGACATGCTGCCCAGGCTTCTTCTGGTTGGTGTGGTGGAGAGGAGGACGTGCTGCCCAGGCTTCTTCTGGTTGGTGTGGTGGAGAGGAGGACGTGCTGCCCAGGCTTCTTCTGGTTGGTGTGGTGGAGAGGAAGACGTGCTTCTCATCCTTTGCTGATAGCTTGATGATGCTCTTCATCCCCTTGGACACTCTCATACAATTCTATATATACACACTGTATATTAGCTGTTGTTATATTGAGTTGGACATTTCCATACAATTTTATATGTAGTGTTAATGTGTTTTCATTGTTGTTATTCTGTACACATGGCATCTATTGCATGTCTGTCCATCCTGAAGAGGGATCCCTCCTCTGTTGCTCTTCCTGAGGTTTCTTCTGTTTCTTTTTCCCTGTTAAAAGGGTTTTTTTGGGGGAGTTTTTCCTTAGTCGATGTGAGGGTCATTTGTAAAGGACAGAGGGTGTCATATCCTGTACAGATTGTAAAGCCCAATGGGGCAAATTCATAATTTGTGATATTGGGCTATACAAATAAACTTGACTTGACTTGACTGTGAGTGTGTTGTTCCTTTCCTCCTCATTACCGTCTTGCAGGCACTCTCTTCTCTGCCTTACAGGTTGCTGTGAGTCACAAAAATTCATGTCAGATCGAGACCCTGAGACTGATCTCTCAGATTAAAGACAATGATGACCTTTGCAACCCTGCTCTTTGCTCGAGCAATAAAAATGAAACTGTTTTGCTGTTGGGCATACATTTTTCAGACTATAACTATCCCAAAAAAGCCTTTGTCTCCATATTAACAAACAAGCCTTCCTCTCCCATTTTGACCCCTCTGGCATTAATATCTTGCTTTGTCACTTATTAGCCTCCATGTATGAAGCCCAGTTACCTGAAGTGACCAGTTCAGTGTGTGAACAGAGTTCTCCCAAGCTTTGCTTCTTCTCCAGGATGCTCCTTCAATCAGTTTGAGAGGATATTCTTAGGTAATCACACACCTCTTGAAATCTTAAATATCTCTGCTTTTCAAGGTCAAGGTGTATTTCCGTTCCTTAAGACTGGGACAAACAAACAGGGAAACAGAAGGGTGGTCCTCAAGACTTGAGAAACTGTACTTTGTACATGCAGAATTACAAAAATTCTATAAATGTTATTGTGAGGTTGGCTTCGTGCCAAGTATGATCTCAAGGAGTATCCAGTGAGATGCTGTAATCATCAAAGAGGACCTGCTCCTACAACACATGCGCATCTACACCATACTTCTAGTAGTAGTATCCCAGCCAGTGGAGAGTCTTGTAATAAATCAAGCACCTGCAAGTTATCCATGTCATTTGTCTTTTTAGAGGCTGTCTGGCTGAGGAGGTAAATTGTTTGGCCTGAACATGATTTTCTTCTCCATTCAGTGCAGGAACAATAGATGGTGTGAGCCCATTCACTGGCAATATGGTCCTTAGTGTGGGATGCACATGTTTTCCAGGAGGGTGCATTTACAAAATTAGCAGGTCAGGACATAAATAATAGTTTCAGGACAGAGAGATGAAGAGTGGGAGGAGATTTTTGGGAAAGAGCCACATCCTAACCCTCAAATGAGATTCTGTCTGAAAGAGATGCATGTCTGGAGGAAACTGGGGAGTTGGCCTTAGCACTTCACCAGATTAGTGTGTGTGTGTGTGTGTGTGTGTGTGTGTGTGTGTGTGTGTGTGTGTGGTCCCAGGACAGGTAGTTGATTTGATTGGATAGCTGGCATGAGGCTTGCTCTGACAGCAGAGCATCTGTCAGTGCTGATGCGAACACCTCCCGGTGGAGACGCCACAGTATCTGTGACCACGAGGAGAAAAAAAAGTGTTTGTCCAACACATTGTTTTACATCAGACTGTGTGTTCCAACCCAGAACACTTGAAGCCCAATCATTCCTACAGAAGACGTCATTTTAGGGATTGATCACATTTACTGGATTTCTGTAAAGTCAAGGAGGATGGAGAGAGAAACCTGATTCAGCTTCTTCATCTGTGCCATGCAGATCCACATTGTTGTTCAGAAACTATTAAAAAACACATCAGTGAGTCACTCCTCATATGTGAGAGCAATGAGTAACTTTCTCTTTCATTACCATGAGCATAACTCATAGAGTAGCCTGAGCTGAGCTCCACCATTTATTCTGCACAGAAATGGGATCATGCAGCAGGACACATCCAGCACAGTTCAGACACAGCTTTGTCTCACAGAGAATGAGGAGATCCAATGAACAAAGTCAGGAGAATCTGCAAAGCTTTGACGAAACTGAGCGAGTCCCTCCTGCGACAGGTCAGTGGAGCTGAATACAGTAACAGAAAGTTTTGAACTGTTCACAAACTACGGATTATTAAATGGAATATTAATGCATTTTAAATAATCATTCAGCTACAAATACACACTAGAGCACCACATGTGGATCAATCTGAATATAGTTAGAACAAAGCTGCTGTGTTTGTTTCCAAACATTCTAGCAAAAACTAATCAGGATCCTCAGTAAAGCAGGGTTACACTTAACCACTGCTCTTAACCTACACCACTTTTTCTTATGTGGTGCATTGTCGTTAAATTTCCATTTAACATGAACCTTTCCTGAATTTTGATATGCCATCCTATTACTAACTTTAGAAACCTGAGGAGCAGCACAGAAATCCCTGCTGTGTCTCGTCAACCCAGATCACAGAGAAATCTTAATTTCTCTTCTCAACCTTTGGCTCGTTTGCTGCAGAAACTTGAGGAAGCTCTAATAATTAACCAACTCTTCTTCGAGACGCTGGCTCAGCTGCTCCAGTCCACTCCTCTCTGCCAGTCCATGTATTGGGTTGCTAATGGCTTTTACCCGCTGATGTAGGAGGCGGAGGGAACGGTCATCATGGAGGGCTGTGACATTAATATTTACCAGCCTGGAGGGGGTCAAGGCAGAATGGATCAGGCCATCTTCAATAAAACATGTCACCACTCCTCCGTGATCTCTCCATTTCTGTCCCAGCCACAGATTTACTGTCAGACTCGGTTGTATTAATCTTTGAGCTGGCTGAGTGTGTGTCATCGGTGTAAAACGAGCTCAGCGGTCATGGCACTTTAATGGGAATGGTGTAATCCACTTTATCCTGGCTTCAGGGGATGAATCAATAGACTATAAGGTTCTAGTTTGGTTACTTTGTGGACTGAAACATGGCTGTAAAAATGATCAGTGGTGTCTGGGGAGTGGAAAAGCCTTTGTGCAAAAATACCTGCTCAAAGTATCAAAGTTTTATAAGGCAGGCTTTTATAAATTATAGTACATGGACTGGGCTCCTGATGATAGAAGTGCTCGCCATTATCTAAATGGATGTGCAGCAATCCTGCATATGTGGAAAAAGACACGTGTGACCATTTCACATGATTTCAAATCAAAATGTCTGCTTTCTGAAGTTGATTGAGAGTTGCATATGATATACAGTATACTGACAGCTGATATTTTGAGTCCAGTATCAAGTGTTAAAGCAAACCTCTGATGCTACTTGTGACAACTGCAATAAATGTGACAAAACAAAACCATGCAGTTCCTGCATACTTCACTCTGCTGGCAAGCAAAAACAATAGCAAGGTTTTGAATTAAGCAGCATAAATACAAACAGAATTGTCCCGTTTCTATGGAAAAGCTCATTGCAAAAACTATTAGGTAATTATTGTAAAAGAGCAGTGAAAATAGCATCTTTAGAGAGTTGGTGGTAACTGCAGCTCATTTATATAGTGATCATTAAATTAAACCCTAAATCGGGTTTCTCTCTGTTATGGTCAAATGTCTTCTCTCTGCACCTCATCAGTCAGGACCTGTAGCTCACAGTCTGAACACTTCATTAATATTTTTCTGGACATTTGGAGATCAAGCTGCCTTGCATTACCTAAAAACCTCAACTACTCGTATAGCTGTTCAACTCTACACAAAGTCAGGCAATGCACATTTTTTTCTTTTCTTGTTTAACTTTTTGAAACTAAAATGAAAATAAGTGCTTGATAAAAGCTCAGAGACCAGAAAACAGAGAGACCAGCCATCAGGAGGTAGAGAAAAGAAGATAGCTTTACTATAAAGAAGGCGTCGCTAGCAGAAGTTGCAACATCTCATCATACACGCATACATGGTGAATATATTTATGCCATTTTCTGTTGAGCATGTACCTTACAAAAGCTGTTTTTCTGCATGTCGAAGCAAGACTGACGAGCTGCTCTGATACATATGGTAAAAACAAGAAGATGCTAACGTGACAATTCATTAAAAACGCTAAACAGCATGTGAGCAACCATTGAAAAAAATCCAGCTGCAAATCTCGTGTGTGCCAGTAAAACTCTACACTTTGCAGCATTTTGAAACGAAATCAGCACAAAGCTGTAAAAGTGAACACTGACGTCTTGTTTCCCTCGTTAAAGGTGAGCTGAGACAATGCAGACAGGAAAAAGAGGGTCAACGTGCACGAGTAGAAGGACAAGAATAAAAGCACTGATTAGCAAATATGCATAATTCTCTTGTGGCCAGTTTTTGAAGTTTCCTCACTGTGATCTGGACCTGATCCGGACCCGATCTGGACCAGATCTGTAACATTTCCAATGAGTCCAAAGAGCTATACATCGATCCCTCAGTGCTCTCTTTTCCTGTTTTCTTCTATTTCAGCAGCCTCAAGGAAACAAGCCCCTTCAATCAGACTGAACACACTGTGAAACTATGGCGTCAGAGAAAAACACCCTGCTGATTAAAACTCAGAGGCCACTGCTATGAGTCTCTGCAGACACACAGAATGGAACATGAGGTTTGGACAGTGACAGAGGTTGTTTTGAGAAATACCAGGCCTGGACTCTTTTCATGATGGCCTCCTGTCATCTGGACATACAGTATGCTGTGCTCCACTTTAGGGGCCTCCTGAGCAGCCTGTCAGCTGAAAATGTCTTCCTGAATGCAGCCTCAAATTTAGCAGATTGATTGTGGGTCAGTCAGGTTAAATTGTGCATTTAGGTGATCCTTAGATTAGATTTTGGCTGACATCCACCTGTCACTCTAAAAGACCACACCCTAAACTAAGCCTCACTGCAAGCCTTAATACGTATAATTCAAGCAGGTGACTTATATAAAGACCACACAGCTGTAATAAGTGAGTCTAAT
Source organism: Synanceia verrucosa (assembly GCA_029721515.1). Lineage (NCBI taxonomy): Eukaryota > Metazoa > Chordata > Actinopteri > Perciformes > Synanceiidae > Synanceia > Synanceia verrucosa. The sequence continues at coordinate 29,380,831 of CM056552.1, forward strand.
GGGAGTTTGTAACCAGCCTCATACAAATGTTTGCTCTTCTGTGTTCATTTCTCAGTTGCTTCTGACGTCATGTGCCACTAATATTCTCAGCCTGTTTGGGGATGACTGTGTGAGGTGTGACAGTCTCATGTGTGGCCCCTGAAATGGAGCTAGCTGTGCAACAATAGGCATGTTAGGTGAAAGGCAACCCAGGAAGGAGTGTCTGAAAAGAGATAACACGTTTAACAGTTTGAAGATGGGGAGTTTGTTCCAAAACCTCAGCGAATGCATGTTTTTATGCCTGCTAGCAGTTTGTGTGCCACAGTGCTACAAATGGTATGTTGCAGGAGCACTTGTGTCTTATTTACATCATAGAGAATCGAACATATTTCTCTTTTACAATATAGGATCATCAAACAAGTTACTAACCTCAGTCCCAACCACGTGTCATCATGTCAAAGCAAAGGGCCACACAGAGTGAAGGAGGCTTCTCGTTACTTTTTCAGAGTGCAAATGTTAGTCAAAGCTACGTTACAAAGGTGAGTGACACGCTGAGGACGTGCCTGTCGCGTTTGCTTGGTGGTTACGTTTGTGAATTTCTGTCTCCTTCTTGGATAAAGCATTTTTCTGGGGAAATTGACTTTTGAATATTTACAAATATAAGGGATTTTTTAGGAGCTACATGTACAGAATATATGTCAAATAAATAATAAGCAACAATATTCATTTTTCTGTGTGGTGGAAAGGTTATGTTACATAAATCTGAATAACAACACAGAGTAACTGTAATACAACATGAATACGAGAAGAGCAGCACAGATAAACATGACAGGTATTTTGTTGTTGTTGTTGTTGTTGTTGTGGTGGTGGTGGTGGTGGTTTTGTTTACAGCAGAAAATCCAGCAGCGAGGCTGAGTCCTCACTGCAGCGTCCTGGTTCAGATCCAGCTGTGCTCCTCTGCTGCATGTCATCACCATCTCTGTCCAAAAAGCAGCTGCTACAAATATGACAAATATGCTGAACATACTGTTATGTTTAATGCCTCTCATGATGAACGATAACAGATTATTCTATTTCTGGTGTGAAGCAACAAAATAAAATGTAAGTCAAAAATGTGAATATAACAATTATTAAATTATGATCTAATATTAATACTATCCACATAATGTAACAAATAGAAATATAAGATAAATATTTAAAATATAATGTGAACTCCCATCGCTAACTGTAGTAAAGAGCTTTCTGATTTAGCACTGTAGTGCTGCTGAGTAGCAGGTCTCTACAGGGTGAATGAAAGAAATGTGTACAATATTTCACATAAAATAAAGAAACACAAGATAATCAGTGAATGTCAGCCTGAGCAGAATGACCACATGACTTTCATATTTCCAATAGTTTTTGTTCTTCCTCTCCAAAAAATGCTGATACGTTTCATTTCAATTTTATCATGCTGTAAATGTTATTATTTAATTCAAGTATTCTACACAGCCCTAATGCTGTCTTCTTTGTAGTCCTAAACACATGATGTGAGCTCTAGATGGAGGGAAAGAGGGGTCAGACTGAATACAAAGAGGCTGTGTGACTGCATAGAAACGCAATGCACAGACATGAAAGGACACATTAATGAATTCATAAATGAAGCCAAAGATGTGTCCATGTTGACGCTTCAGACTTTACACCTAGTCTGAGGATTGATGACAGAGATAAGAAAAGAGCCAGAAAGAAGTGGAGCTACGTCTGTAGCTTGGCTGTTTAAGGCAAATGAAGAAAGACTACAAAAGATAAGGGACAAATAAAGAAAGACTACAAGAGATAAGGGACAAATAAAGAAAGAAGTGTGAGAGTGAAAAACACAAGGCAGAAATGTTGTCTAAAAACCTTAGGAGTCTCAGCTTCTCGTGCTGCATTCATGTCCCCTGGGAGAGGTAGACATTAAAACCTTTTCACATGTCTGCTGACAGGGAACTTTGGAGTTGAGATTCCAAAGTTCTGGTGTCACAGTTGAGGAAATACATGCAGTTAAGTTGTCGAGGAATCAATAATCAATAAGTCATTATGTGATGACCATGTAGGATTGATGTTGCAATGTTTGGTTTGGTATAAAATGTTTCAAAAGTACTGTGTGTAATAAATAAGAAGCCACAGAACGGTCAACTCTTTGTGACCGGTGTTCCCATTTGACATGAACGCAGCATTAGCCTGCATGCTATCTAGGGGACTCATGTGGTCACATGTGGTCTACTGGTGCTCTCAAGCTAAGCTAACTTTCCGCTCAGTTTCGTTCCCTTTCTCTTGCACTAGGTTACTACCATGCTCCAAAATAAAATTTATCATCTTTTTTTTTTGTGATCCATTGTCAACATACTGTAGCAGAGCTCAGTGCTTGTGGCAGAAATAGCTTCTCTTTTGTGGCTATATCTGCACTACAACATTGGATTAGAGGGAAGGTGAAAACATGTCTAGTACCTCGTAGCTTACAAGGCAAAGTGAAAAAAAGCATGTGATTTAGCCTGTGAGTGGTAAAAAATAACCCGGAAATTACTAAAGCCAAACTAGTGTGGAGGAGGTGATAGTGCATAGTTTTGCAGGGCACTAAAATGTGTGCCAGGACTGTATACAGCACTCATTAAGACTCAATGACTCATCTACCAGCTGTGGAAAAACTAAAATCTTTCGTTGCGTAAATATCAATATGATAAACATATCTGCCGGCATCCTGTTGGGTTTGATGATCAGAAGCTGATATGTTACAGGACGGGGCCAGTGTGGGTGTCAGGGCCTCTTTTACTTTACTGATGCTACAAAGAGGTATGAGGGGCATCAGGAGGGGAGCAGGAGAGTGTCCAGAGCACAAAGAAAACTCTCTAAAGAACGCTGCTGAGCGCTGCCCTCAAGGCACACTTCAAGTCTGTGTACGGGCAGACAGAGCACAGAGGAAGACGAGCACTGTCCTCTTTGTCCAAACGTCGCCTCCACTGGGTCAAACCCTTCCAGCTGGAAACTAAAATAAAGGCTTGCGGTCTAATTCCACTCCCGTGTCCCCCTGATATTTAATGTGCAGAGGAAAGCCTATTGGTCTCCAGACGGGCCCTGCTCGTTCCCTCTGTTTTTAACGTGTGTCATATATTAATGTGTGTGTGTGTGTGTGTGTGTGTGTGTGTGTGGTGTATGCTGCTGTGGTTTGTGGAAACCCTCCAGTCTGAGGGCACCAGGGTGCTGTTGCGCTGCTACGCCAGCGAGTAGATGGCATTGACGGGTGAGGTGGCCTCAGAGCTCTCGTTGCCCTCCGTTTCATCCTTGTCCTTCTTCACCGTGTACTGGCCGATGAAAGAGCCGTCCTCGTTGAACTGGCCGTCACCGCCTTCGCCGTAGTCCACCAGACTGTCGTCGCTTTCCTTCACGTTGCCGTCTAGCGACGTCTGGCTGCCCTGCAGAGGCTTGTTGTCCTCGTCACTGCTGCAGGTGTGAAAGCAGAGCAGAGTTACAGGATGCTGGTCCACAGAGTCAGCAGCAGTTCAGGACTCGGTCCCCCATCAGCACAGGTTAAAGGCTAAAGTGAAAGGTTAAGCAAAGTGCACGGAAAGAAATGACGTTAATTCAGTACTTACGAACTGTTGGTGAAGTGACTCAGGTTAGAACTGTTAATAGAATTTATATCATTCATTTCTTTTCCATATTTTCCTTAAAGGATAGGTTTGAATAATCTCAACTCTATATGAATACAGTACTCACATGCTGTGCTCTATGTCATTACTTATTGCTCCTACTACAGTGATGGGGACTAAATCCACAGTCCTCATCCTATGAATGGAAGCTCTAAGTTCAGCCAAAGTGAATCTGAGGCTCCAGATCCACTCAAGTGGATGGATTCACTCTGGTAGCTGTGTGCAGGTTTATTGCAGATGTTTAGTCCCAGCAATAAAGATAAAGATGTTACTCCACAATGAGGTAGCACACTGTAGAGATTTAGAATTTCACTCTAAAAAGAGGTGATCTTTGGAAGCCACTTGATTACACTAAAGCTCGGACAACAGCTGCTGTGTCATCATAGCTGTGGTGTAGTGTGTTTTTATTTAATTGAGTGGGTTGTAATCATTTTGTCATCACATCATCATGACATTAGACAGTTATGTGAGTAATTTATCTGCCATATTACACTGTTTTCATTATATACATATATATATACAGTCATGGAAAAAATTATTAGACCACCCTTATTTTCTTCAATTTTTTGTTCATTTTAATGCCTGGCTCAACTAAAGGTACATTTGTTTGGACAATTATAATGATAACAACAAAAATAGCTCATGAGAGTTTAATTTAAGAACTAAGGATTATTCATTTTCCATGGTTTTCTTGATAATAACCAAAATCACTTAAATTCTTACATCAATAGCTATGGCATTGTACCGCCAAAAACACTACTTTTAAGCATTCCATGTTTTCTTTTCTGTTTGCTTTAAACACATGATACACACAAGAGTTAATACTTGATTGCATAACCATTGTTTTTGATGACTGCAGCCATGCGTCTTGGCATGCTCTCCACCAGCTTCTGACATTGTTCTGCTGTCACAGCAGCCCATTCCTGTTGGACAAATTCAAACAAATTTTCTTTGTTTTTGGGCTTGTGGTTCTTCATTTTGAGTTTGATGATTTTCCACAGGTTTTCAATTGGATTAAGATCTGGTGATTGAGCAGGCCAAGGCATGGTGCGAATGTTGTGGTTCTCCATCCAGGCTTTAACTGACCTTGCCGTGTGGCAAGGGGCATTGTCTTGTTGGAAAATCCAGTCATTCGAGGCAGGAAAGAGTTTTCCAGCTGATGGAAGAAGACTGTTTTCAAGGGTAGTCCTGTACTTGACCTGGTTCATTCGGCCTTCACACAATTGCATTTGCCCTGTTCCACTCAGACTGAAACAACCCCAGATCATGACTGATCCACCCCCATGTTTTACTGTAGGGGCAAGACAGTCTGGGTTGTAAGCTTCTCCAGGCTTCCTCCTAACCAGTAAGTTGGCTGGAGTGGGCATCAATTCAAAATTGGATTCATCACTGAAGAGAACCTTAGCCCAATCATCAACAGTCCAATCCTTGTGGTCTCGAGCAAAGAGTAACCGGGCCTTCCTCTGCCTTTCATTGATGAAGGGCTTCTTGCGTGCTCTGTGTGACTTCAAACCAGCTTCAACAAGTCGGTTTCGAACTGTCCTTGCCGAGCAAGTCACATTTCTCGACAGTGCCCACTCATTTTTAAGGTCCCTGGAGGTCTGACGACGATTCCTGACACAGGAACGGATGAGTGCACGGTCATCTCGTGGGGTAGAAAGACGTTTCCTGCCACGGCCAGGTAGCAATTTGGTAGTGCCATGTTCAGCTTGTTTTTTTTTTTTTGTTGGAATGAACGGCTGTCTTGGAGATCTTCAGTTTTTTCGCTACCTGTCTCTCACTCATGCCAATTTCCAGCAGTGCCAAGATGGCTGCCTTTGTTGCTTCACATAATTCTTTTGTTTTAGGCATTATGTGAGAGCTGACAACTTCTGAGTTGTGCTACTTGAATGTAAGCAGGAAACCACTCTAGGCCTTTGCATGTGCAGTGCTGCTTGTGACATGAAATGGCCTCTTATATACCCTGGGAATCAATTAAGCTTAAGAATGTCAAATAGGACATAAAGTATTATGTGACCAGCTGCATTTTTTGTTGTGTTCATTGTATTATACGTTTAGTGGTACCAGATATTAGAATGAACAAGAAATTGAAGAAAACAAGGGTGGTCTAATAATTTTTTCCATGACTGTATATATATACATATTATATATACACGTATATATATATATATATACGTGTATATATAATATGTATATATATATACATCATATATATACGTATATATATAACATATATATATATATGGTTAGCTAGAAGAAGAAAGCATTCTTATAGTGAGTACTGGATGAAGTCAGACCTATCCTTTAAACAAATCACTGCTTTAGCATTATACACTGCACCAACAATGCTTGTTGATTATGAGGTTAAAAAGTTGAAAGTGATTTTTTTCGAACACTATACAGTATTCGCCTCTATGTTTTAAAAGCAACCCTGTCTCCTGAAAATGATCTTTATATCAAACTTATTTGTTATATTTCATAGGAAATGTATTTGACTGGAATAATTTCTAGGTGAATCTGAAATCAAAGAGAGCAGCAGCTTGGCCAGACTGACTTGGTTGCAAAATTTTGTGAAGCGTCACAGGAAGTATGGACGGGCCCAGACTACAAATAAATATGAATGAACATCAGATTTATAGACTTCATCCTCATTGTTGGAGTCAAATTCTGTAACATTTTCTGACACAATTGCAGCACAATAGCAGAGCTGTGTTATAAAGTGTGACCAAATATTCTACCATAACACTGAAAATCTTTACGTTATCACTAAGCTACACTTTCTCAACACATTTGCAGCACTTGTATTTCCACCATGGATGAATTCCACCTCAGCAGGTCCATGTCACACACTTATCATAACAATGAGAGCCTGACATGACAAAAACAAGCAGTTTTAGTGGACGTAAATGACACACGCTCAATAGTGGACCAATATCAAGAATAGATATTGCTATCAGTTAGCCACAGCTGCATTTTAACTAAACCCTGAACATAACAACACACCACTGATTGGACATTGAACTCCATTTAACTCCTGAATGATCTGCATTATCTGTCTCCATGACACTTCCTGCACTGGAGAAAAGCTACCTGTGTAAATATACTATATAAACATATACATATTAATAAGTAAACATAGGAGACAGGGGTGATTAAAAGAGATAAATACTGTCCTCAAAATTAAATGAATACATTTGCATACACATGCTAAATGGCAGCATGCTCTGACATGAGATCAGCATCACAACCCATCAGTGGAGCTGTGCTTGATATCAGTTCAGAGGACGGCTACACGTCTCCTAACTCTGACTTAATGGGGAAGAGACTGTCATGCACAGGAGAAGAGAGCTACAGGCTGGCATTAGCTTTCAAAAATTAGCTTTTTTCTGAGGTCAAGCCAGTAGCACAACAGCACGAAATGCACTTGAAGGATGCAAAAGTGGAATGTTTTTTCTGTTTGACGTCTCTGTTCAGGCCTGGGTATTGCATTTTAATGTCATGTACTCAGAGATTGTCAGAGGACAGAATCTGCACTGTAGCATCTCAGAAACATCATGCTCCATGCTGAAACACATTGGGAACCAGAGACATCACTTGATACATCATTAGAAACCATACATGTTAATAATCCATTAAACAGTCTGACACATCGAGCAGGTTTGACTCAGGTTGAACCCAAAATCCAGCAGTTATTTCATCAATCCTCAAGAAGAGTGATGTGAGAGGTGAGCAGAGATAGAAGAGCACATGCTGGTATGATAAAGAGAGTGAGAGAAATGTGAGGGGAAGTCATCATTTCATGAATTGTTTATAACAAAAAGATCTCTATTTAAAAAAAACAAACATCTTAGCAGCTATGGCTGGATGTACAGTAAGTCTATTCACCTGAGAGACAGAGATGCACAGTAAAATATGACACTGTCTAAATGCTAAATGTATTTGTAAAGCCAAAAATAGACACTGTGTCTAGACAGTGTCATACTATATATATATGTGTACTAAAAGAGCCCAGAAGGCCTGCAGGTTGTTAACTGAAGTGTGGGCAGCTACAGTGATTGTTCATCTCTACACACCCCCTAAACACTCCAACTAATGAAGTAAATGTGGCCAAGAGGCAGAGCCTGTGTCACAGCACCAGCCCAAGCTGGCTGTTATCTGCAGAGCGTAGCAGCAGCTTCAGTGAGCATGAGAGGCTTTAAGTCTGTGCTTTCACTTCAGATGCTTACCCATCAGAGGGCAGGAACGGCTGAATTAACTCATCAGCTGATTTTTGACTTGCCCATCTGCAGCATTCACTAAAAATGACTCAGATTAACATGACTATCAGGGAGTGACTCACTGTGTTTTACCTCTACTTAACTCAACATACTTGCACTGGGGACTTTGTATGAGTTTAATAGTATCCAATATTAGATCAACCATGCTTTCAAATGTGTTGACATGCTTTCATTTAATGAATATAACTAAATATGGAGTTACATGTCTCCTAACAGATGTTAATCTATTAAAACATTGCAAATGAGCGATAGAAAACGGGATCACTTCAGAAGAGGATTAGGGGGACTCAGAGGGACACTCTTCTCACACAGTACCTTTCAAGAGACCTTTGTAACCAACAAGGAAAATAAATCAAAAAGAGACAAAAGACATGGAGGGCAGAACAGAAAGACAGTCATGACACAGACGGACAACCGGACATGCTAAATATACATGCTAAATACTGAAAAGGGAGATGGGGTTAACAGTTATATTTAGATATTTATAGGAGAATAGGGCAGCATAGGATGGGTCAGAGCCAGCTAAGTCCAGCATGGGGCCATTATTCTTATTCGTTATAATAACAATAATCATAATACATTTCACCAGTTGCTGAGATATGGGAACACTGGGATTTCATGACAACCAGATGACGGGGTGAGAAACAAGAGCAGTCTGTTTGTTACAGCCCAGTATCTTAACACTGCAGATGACTGCACACCCTGTGATCGACAGTCATAAAATATCTTCTCATCCAGCAGTGTGTCTGGGTTGTAAACGAGCCAATTAGTTTATCTCAACCACTTTATGTGGAGAGTGAGCTCATCTGAACGTCTCTTTAAATCCTTCAATTCACTGAAAACTGAGCTCATAACTACAGTAAGTACAGCAGGTCCAGCAGGAAGTCCTTACTGCTCATGTGTTAGTTTACTACCTGTATGATGCTCTAAGTGCTGCTGGCTGCACTTTAGTCATGCTGCTGCATTCTCATATCTCAGCAATGATCTACAGTGCTGATGGCCAACTACACAAATTAAGACCCAGGCCAATGAATTTGATTCATACTTTTACAACTACACTATAAATCTTGTGGGATTTTCATGCTGGATGACAAGTAAAACTGTTTTTCTTCAGCGTGATAATGATAAATATGTTTAACACTGCTTATTAAAACTCCTGAAAATCCTCTGAATGAAGTAGTAGTATGCCATCCCTAGTGATTGTACTTATTCTCTATAATGCATTATAAACATACTTATAATGCCTTAGTGCATAATTATAGTTACAAGCAGCCATAAACATTCATGATGCTTTATAACAGTAACCATAACATAACATGTTTTGAAAGGATGCATAGTGTATTACAATTTTATTTTATTGTAATACATTATGCATTCTTACATTATAATCACAGTTATAACGTATATAATGTTACTGTTAGTGATCATATTTTACATTAATTGAAGCAGATTATTAAATCTATGCAAGACAAACACAAAGAAAGCCATAAAATAATTTTTTACTAAACTTAAAGCAAAAATGATCACCACAGAGAGATCTATACTCACATTAAAATGCAATTTAATAAGGATTGTGATGGATTATTCTATGGGAATTATAATACACCATGAATATTGCAAAAATGTGTCAGTGGGTGACCAGAAATCATGCCGAATTATCATAATTACATAATTGTTTTATAATGACATAAAGAATTATGCATATTCTATGAGTGTGTCTAACTATAATTATAAAGTGCTATGATCCCATTATAATACATGATAAGTATGGTTATAAAGCATTACAGAAGGTTTTAGGTGGGTCATATCTTTTGTCCTCTAATGTTTGCTTGTAATGTTTGTTTGGTGTCTAAGTTGGATCCTTAAGGGTGTCAAATAGTGCCAAACATAGACTGTCCTGCCTCCCTGTCCTCACTACAACTAAAATTGATTTCCCTCGCCATCTCTTGCCTTGTGCACCTGGTGGCGGATGCTTTTTAAATGTTAGCCGGCGAAGGAAAAACAATGCAATTAACCTCTAGAAGGGTGAAAATATGTTCGAGTCCGAGCCGGGACAAGGCCAGGAGCTCCTACACTGTTTATTAAAGCTGTTTTCAGGTGTCCTTGTGCTGCTGATAAAAATATTGTACATTTAAAATTCTATTTTTTACATTTCCAATCATTTCTTCAGCTCATGTCATCAATGATTGTCTGCTCAATGATGTCAGGTGACAACCAGCCAATCAGAGTTGGTCTCTTAGACCAGAGTCTTCATGATGTTAACTGGTCTGCAGTCAGCTGACACCATTTAACCAGAGCTGGAGTTAACTTCTTCATTTAGTTTCATCCTCAGCTCTGTGGACACTTGATCACTGCTGAATAGCCTGTTAGCATCTGTCTGATTAGCTGCACTAGCATTAGCTTAGCTCGTAGTTTTTCACAAGGAGCATATTGGGTTTGATGTGTCCACTTATTGGACTGGCAGTATGACACCCATTAAGGAACCAAAGGACGTGTATGGGTCTATCACATTGTTCTACCAGTGTTTTAAAAACTAACTGAGGTCAGTTGGACTGATGCTGCTTCATGATCTTACATCATGACAGTAATCTGTGCACTCTTTGCAGACTGACCAATGAGCCAGTGATGTATCAATCAGGCATATTGTCCTGTTTGTCCTCCCCAAATAAGCTACATCTGATCCAGTACATTTTCTCCCAAGCTTAGGGGAAACATCTGCTCCCCCCGACATGCACAGGCCAAGAGAGATGCCGTGTCGTAGTACCTGTTCTCATTTTCATTCCTGTCAGGGACAGATGACCCATTTCAGCGTGGGGGGGAAGAGAGGGACGAGACGTGAGGAAACAGAGAGATGGGAAGAGACAGAAAGTGTGGAGAGAGAAAGGGAAGGAAGGGGGACAAGCTCCACATGATCCATGCATGTGAAGCTTTGCATGCCACAAATACAACAAACACAGAGCTGAGCGGACTGAGCGATTAGCACCAGAGATGGAGTCTGGGTCAGAATCAGAGCAAAGCAGTGACCTTGACTGTAAGAGAGGATGGATATTAATGTTTGACTGATTACTGATTAAAAAACAAAACAGGATCTGACACACTGGAGATGGATTAATCGCACAGTATTAACAGCAGCACCACATAGGTGATGGTAAATGCTGATTAAGCCTCTTTTGAAATTAATCTGCACACTCATTTACAGCTACATTTTCAATTCCAGTGCACTTCTGCACTGCTGCAATAATTAAAAACTGTAATTCCATATCTTCAGCAACAAACTTTTTGCACCAAAGCAGAGCTATGTAATGATACAGCAATCTGTTAAAGGACGGAATCCTTGCTGTTATATTGACATACTGTAGGTATTCATACTGTTATCTTTTCAGTCGGATCCAAGGTCAAAAATAAGATCCAGAGGCTTTCTACAAATACAGATAAACGTTTAGTGCCACTCTCACACAGAGTTAATACATCTTAGGTTTAGAAAGATGTTTTTAGTCAAAGTGGACAGATACAGAAAAGACAGTGTCATTCTTCATAAAGAAGAATGAAGCCACAGAGATCAGTGGGACCTGAAAGGAGTGAAAGACACATCACTTACCAACACATGCTGTACAGAATATACAGTACATCCTCACATTACACCTCCACTGCACACACGCAGGCCATCTAAGGTACGGTTTAAAACAGGTTTAAGAGGTGGTGTTCAGACTTAACAAAATGGTTTTAAATCTTATCATCCACAGAAATAGCAGACGGTCAAAGGGTTATTTCTTCTCTCTGGTTTGGTAGATAAAATGGCTGTGGAATAGAAGTTAAGATAGAGAGGCAGCTATGGCTGCTCTGAAAAGGTTGCATCTTCCTTCTATTCCCTTCAACTTTCTGATTCTTTTTTTAAATTTGTTTCAGCAAATCACAGCTGTTTCTAAGCTCAGCTTCGGCTTATCGAATGGAGACTTTATACTCTATGATCAATCATATGAACAGTTGATAACGGCCTTCTGGACCTACTTGCAGATGTAGCAGGTCCCTTCTAACTCATATCTATGAGCACGATAACCACTGCCAGTCAATCAGCTAATAAAGTGGGTGATAACTGGTCACAAACCTGCTAATTAAGGCTAGCAGCTACCTTAAAACCCTCGTTTCGTCACCAGGGAGCATTAGTGCTGCAGGGAGCCTTAGTCATCACGATCCATTACCAATAATATATACACATATATATCACTAATAAATCACAGCTGGCACCTCTGTGCTCTCAAAGTCCTTCATCATAGCACTGTCTCATCTGACGTGAATTTCAAGGATGGCTTCATAGGGACTATGCTGCATCTGGCACCAGTAAAAGTCTTTGATCAGTTACTCTCCCATTGAGAAAACATAACATTTAGATGATTAAACACTAATGGAAACATCATTATGAATATCGTATTCATTTATCCTAATAGATGCCCCATATGCAACACACTGTTCCTTTCAGGAATTAGTTCATCTACTGCAGCTGTATCTGTAGTACTTAACAGTAAGATGAGACAGCACTAGTCAGCAGTTATACCACAAAATCGTAATATTATTTACTTAATTTCCAAGCTGGCCACGTACAGTATGTGCGGCAGGTGGGGAAGCTGCCGTTGACACTGTGGTACTGTATATACTTACTGGTAATCAAAGGATCCATCCTGGTCTTTCTGATCTACTGGGTCCAGTGGGAGATCTTTTTTGTCACGGACTAAGAAAAGAAGAGCAAAAGCAAAATGTTCAGTAAGAGCTCCACTGACGTTATGGTTAGATTTGATGAGGGCCTCCTGCAGTAAGTCTTCATTTCAACAAATCCTTCTGTTAGTCCTCATCTGCTAATATTTGTCTTTAGCCTTCATTTATTTATGAACACTGCATTCCAATTCCATACTTATTTCCTAATAGTATACTGCAGTGTATATCATATAAAGTGATACTATAAAGCATGCTAAATGGATGTACTATAACATTTTTAATCAAGATGCTTGCTGAAAGACATTTATTCAACAATGAGACCAATTTAAAATTAAGATGTGTTTCCATAAATTCATGACTTTTTTTCTGCGTTGCTGTCCCAGTAATAAAGTATAAAGTATGCATTAGGAACACAGTCCATGAGGCAGGCAAACAAACAAGCCTGTTTTAGTTGCAGTTATGTGGCGTTGGGTTGGGTTTGTAAGGTGTGTCAGTGTTTCACTCAGTACTGGAAACACAGTACTCACACAGTACTCTCACAGCTCATTATTAGATGTTAGTCGTTCACTTTTAAAGCATCACAGTTCAGCACCTACCAAGACATTTTGCGAAACCAGTCACGCAACCACCATCTAGACATTATAGAAACTGCAAAACATTAACATGACACTAACTTCTATTATTATCACATACTGCAAATAAGCATCACTTATTTATTTATAATGATCTGAGCAAGGGAAATACAGTGGTTACTGGGGATAATAATTAAACTGACTGTGGTATTAGATTAAATAGTCTGTTCTTCAAATTAAAAGAAGTACTGACATTGAAATAATCACAACTAATACACATAGCACATTATAGGTTCATAAACTTTAACAACTTTTAATAGTAACCAAATAAATGAAATAGTAAAATTGTCTGTGGTTGTCTAGAGTGTGAAATACATTGTCACAATAAAAGAATATCACAATAAATATGAATAAAAATAGACCACATTTGAAAATTATGCAGTCAGTAGGTGCTCGGTTTTGGCTCAACTGTTTTTAACATGATAGCAGCTCCCAAACTCTTCCCTCAGGTGCTGTGACATCATGCTAGTGCTATTAGCAGCACAGATGAGCTGTCTCCTGCACTACTGTGTGGATATGGTGGCATTTAAAGCTGTGTACATGAGTTCAGGAGAGCACACAGCTGAATCACTGACTATTTGCTGGAAGTCCCTGTTTTTGCAGTAATTTTTGACCAATGCAATGAATACTATGGGATTATAATCTGGGATTATGGGGACAATTTAGTGTGGCTTTTTCTATGCATTTGGCCTTTTGTCCACAGTAACAGAGTTTTTGTAAAACTCTAACCAGCATGTGTGTGTATGTATGTGTATGTGTGTGTGTGTGTGTGTGTGTGTGTGTGTGTGTGCACTTGATAATGCTTCATTTGTGTTTTTGCATTTATTTTTGAAAAAAAAAAAAAAAACAGAAAACACTGTTTACATGTGGACCAGGCCTTAGAAATACAATTATAATTAAATATAGCTATATTCAGTTATATTGATCACAACATAATCTATTAATACTGTAGCATAGTTATGTGTTTATATGTCATGCACCAAGATAGTTAAATCCCTTGTTTGTGCAAACTGACTTGGCAATAAACTTGTTTCTGAGTCTGATTCTCTTAAACTACCATGGTGAGCAGTGGGATTTTTTTTTTGTTTTATCTCTATCCTGCCAACCTGTGTAAACAGCTCTGGGGACTAATACTGGTCATCTAATGGCTATCAGAGCATCAGTGTCAGTCCTTACCTGGGTATTTCCCTCCACGACTCCTCTTGATGAAGCACACAATGAGGAGGATCAGTATGATGAGGGCGATGGCACACATCAAGCCAATGAACCAGCCCTGAGTGGCTATGTCCACCTGGTCCATGTAGGCTGGTGGACAGGAGACGAGAGACAAGCATGTAGACACAATGAGTGCTTTTCTGGACCACAGACAGCTGACAAACCACACTATCTGTTCATCCCACAGCACACATCATTATTCAGGATCCAGGATCTGTAACAGAGGTTTGTGTTGCTTCTAATACACCCAGAAAGATTTCAGAGCAACCTGCAAGCACACATCTTTAACAGCTGTCAGACGTCCTGCTTCGCATGGATCTTAAACTGTGCTACAATATACAGTATATAGATTATACTTATTATTACGTCCATGTAGACTAATCAGTGAAGAAGCTATGGTACATTTATGAACATTTACTGGTTGGAGGAGAACATGGGAGTGGTGTGTAAGCTCACACAAGTCCATCTCACAGAAGTAGAATACATACATTAGATACTAGTCATCAAGACTTTGAAAGGAGAAACGTCCTGACTGACTTGAGTCTACATTTGAAAAAACATGCGTGGTATCAGAAACAAACCTGTAGACACTATTACTGATTGACCTGTACCCAGAACAGCCCACCTGGCTGGAACCCTGGTTCCACCTGGCCAGGTGGGGTCTCACCTGCTTTGGTCTTAAAGGTGACAGATTTGCTGCTGACGCTGTTGAGCTCATGGGAGTAAACCCTCAGATGGTACTTGGCGCCTGCGATCAGATCTGCCACTGTAATGGGTGGCTGCTGTTCCACCCGTACAACTTTCATCGTCTTGTTGCCTTGAAGACACAAGAGAGGGCCAATCACACTCCAGGGGGTGTGGCCTTGGTTCAACAGTACAGGCTGTGCGTTCTGGCAAACGTCATAGAGTCACGATGCTTTGCAGGGAGACTGTTTCCTCAGAGTGAGAGCAGGGTTACTGAAGTGAATTGAGACTGGTGACAATGCTGTACTCTTCCCTATCATCAAGATTCAATCAAGCAACGTGTCATGACGTAGTTTATTATTACACCCAGTGTATGAGGTGTAACTGACACATGAAGGTTAATTTCCCACTTTAATGGCTAAAAAACAGTGGTGAGAGGACAAGAGGGGCACAAAGAGCATCACAACATTAAAGTCTCAGGCCATGTCCACATGGCTGACTTCCTTCTGAAAAAGTTTTCCGTAAACACGCCGCTGTCTGTGAAATGTTTGTGCCCCCAAGAAAACCACTGAAATGTTGTAACATAAGATCGGCCTGTGGGTGGTGCTGTAATGTCGCCACAGAAATACAAAAAAACATGGTAAAGCATTGTAAGTCTCAATTATTCCCAGGCCCACACTCTCTGAGGTGAAAACAAGAAGAAAGCACAACAGCAACCTGCATCTTTCCAGGGGAAAGATCTGTGGTCATGACATGGCCAAGCTATGAGCATGACTCTGAGGTTGTAGTGGTGGTGACATCATGCACCATGCTGTCAACCATTCACAAGGTTGACATCATTCCAAAGCCATGCTATTAACATCAGCCCTAAAAACCAGCCAATCAAACGTCCAGTGCAGATACAAGAGAAGGCATGCCAGACCCATTGTCATCATTAGTCAGTGAAGTGCTACTGTATAAAACAGAGCTGCAACATGTTAAATACGTTAGAAATGTATTTGAAATGTCTGCTCTGTGAGTCTGTCTCAAACAACATCATCTCCAAATGTTGTGGCCAGATTATTTCCACAAATTTTCCACCCCGTGGACACAGAATAATAAAAGGCTGTAAATGACAGTAAAAAGTGATCATGGTGTGTTCAACATATCAAAATAATACTGGTTACACGTGGAATGAATTTCAAACATCCCAGACTTTTACTGCATAAATCAAATTATTTGATTATATCAAGGTTATGATATTAATATGGAGTTGTGTATACAGTAACTGTACAAACTACAGCAGTTATGCCCACGCCCTGACTTATTTCCATTTTCTTTCATTTTCCAAGACAAGTATTTCTTCTCTTATAGCACCAAGGCATCATCCTTCACCTAAAGTGTCCTCTGAAAGACATGCAGAGACACTCAGGAAGACGGGGGGAAGATGACTGGAGGTCTTCACTTAGAGTCAAAGCTTTCACATTTGACCTTGGAGAACAGAGGATGAATGGGAGGAGAGGAGCCCATTAGATCAGTCTCATCACCCCTCTCCTCCCTCCCTCTCTTTCTACTCACATTCAGACATCATTAAGAATTAAAGCCACCGCCCAAGAACATGAAAAATACATCCTGCTCTCTCGATCAAAGATCACAGACTGTTGAATTAGTAGAAAGCACTGAGCCACCCAAACAGAAGAATGATATGTTTTATCAAAGTGGATTTCAAGCCTGCTCAACATCCAAAGCAAAAGCAAGTGCTTAATGATGGAGGTGTGGATGGCCACAAAAAAAGACACATTCAAAGCAAGCTGAACAGCCCATTCACAGTGCTGGTCCAACAAGAGCCATCCAAAGCCAGGCAGCGCATTGAAAAGAAACCATGGTGATGGAGCAATGTGCACCGCACAGGAAGTCAGTCGTGACATGATGATGGTCAACATTTTCCAACACAGACAGAGAGAAAAACACAGAAACAGACTGTGGTATGTACTACTTTGTTTTTTTTTTTTTCAAACATCAGCCTTTATGTGCAAATAGCACAACCTTCAACACAACAACTGCTGCAGTAAGAGCTGGTTCCTGGTGAGACATGGTCTGATCTTTGAGCTGTGATCACACTCAGTTTATTTAAACCTCTCTAAGCCCTAGTCTCATCACTTGCTAGCCTTAAAGAGCTCTCTATGATGGTTGTTCAGTCAGAAATCAGTAAGAGAAGGACACATTTCAGCAAAAATGACTGATTTAATTACTTATTTTTTCAGTTAAGGGAGGATTGTAATCATAGTCTAAATTCTGCTGCTGACAGGATTAAATTTCAGTCAGAAGTCAAGGAAATCAGTTCATACAATCTCAACTCCACAGTAAGCTGAAAACCAAGTCCATTTGTCAAGCAGTAGCAATGTTTTACCTGATCTCTGAAATATTGCCCTCTTTACTTTGCATCATCTCACTGCTCTGCTGTGGTTCTAGTCTTTAATAATCCTTTCAGTTTGAATAGCTCAAAGTGGGCTTGGTCTGGTTTCTTACTGTCCAGTGTGAACTCTAGCACAAACTCGCTGCTGCCGGCCGGGAAGTTGTGTCTCCAGCTGACGTTAGCGTAGTTACTGTTAGGCTCCACCGTCAGATTCCAGATCTCCAGCCCAGGGGCCACTACACAGGGGGTCAGGGGTAAAGGGTTAAAGGTCAAGGGGCAAGGGGCAGAGATTGAACAGTCACAACAACCATGCACAGGTCTAAAGAAAGTCCTGTGCATGGTTCTAGCACTGAGGGAGACTTCCTAATGATCAGGATCAATCCAGATCATGGTCTGCTCAAAACCAGAAGTATAAATGTAAAATGTTCATGGACAGAAAATTCACCCACAAGAAAATTCCAGAGGATTTTCCAATTCATGAAACAGTGAGATACAAGAATGTTTCCACCAAATTTGACCATCACAGCCTGGTCCAAGGTTTAACATTGACCTTAAAAGGTTAAGGTCAGGACAGGTCGTCCAGCATCAAGAGTTTTCTGTATTTGGTAGGAATATTCCAGCATCTATCTGCTTACTCCTGGTTTAGCATGGACTATTTGAACACAACACTGATCACTATTGAAGGGAAATCTATCCAAGAACTGTCATCGACACTGATTTAAAGGCAGGGTGGGCAAAGATTTTAGAAACATTTTATTTGTATGTTGTTTTATTAGTTCTAATTCTCATTATACCCCAAATGCAATCAATAAATCATACTCTGGTATCTGTGTCTGTCAGTGACTGTAAGTACTAACAAGAGCAATGTTCGTCATTCATGTTCATTATAATAAGTTTAAGAGACGTTCAGTGTTGATTTAGAGGCTTTTGGTGTTAGTTTCATTGGGAAGTAGTTGACAACACTGGGCTGGTTTTTCTGTTGGACCATTTTTTTTAAAATCTAGTGTCCACTTTGTCGTCTCTCAAACTGGTCCGCCCTGCCTTCAAATTAAAAAGTTTGAATTCTCACTTCCTGACCAGGAGGATAGTTACTGGCTACATCCCAATAGTCTGAAGTAATTCCCTACTTTTTATACAGTAGGTACAGCACAGCTTATTGGAATGCAGCTCTGATGTAGTTTCCTGTTTGTCAGGTGGGAGAAGCTTTTGGGTTTTTTGTTTATATCTCTAGATTGCCACTCATGGTGAAGTAAACAGTAGAAAGACATTAAAAAGCACAATGGAACTGCAGATTGTACCCAACACATTCTGATCAGTGCGCCTGACGGTGACCAGCACAAGAGGGGTGGTGATAGTGGTTGCCTCAGTTGTAGTGGTGGTTGTAGCAGCAGCAGTAGTAGTAGTAGTCGTAGTAGTAGCAGTAGTAGTGGTAGTAGTAGAAGTCGTAGTTGTAGGAGTGGTGGAAGTTGAGGTACTAATGGTTGTAGGAGCGATGGTAGTAGGAGGAAGAGGACCGAGAGGAGGAGGAGTAGGAGAGAAAGCTGATGCCAGGGAGGCGTCTGTAAGCTCGACTACAAGGAGGAGGAGGAAGAGAGCAAAGGGTTAACAGGCAGGCACAACAGGAAACAGATGGACACAGGGACACAGGAGAGAGACAGGACACTTCCACACACCTCACACATCTGAGAGAGGTCACCACCAGTCAATTCATGATCACACGTCATCATTAACCTCCACACATGATCACATGTCATCATTATCCTCCACACACTTACACTGCACTGCCACCAAGAGGACGGATGCTGATACTACAACATGCCTGTCACTTGGGGATGCAAATGAGCAGCTACTGTAATCAATAACAGCTGGTTTAGAGAGCCCCAGAGTGGTGACCTTTAATTTCATTTCATGTTTGCTGCATTTAAAGGGGCACCCTACTTTCTAAAATAGATACCCATACCAATCCCACCCTGCTGTACCTTGAGATTGAGGTCACTTCCCACTACTGATGCCCCACACAGAGCAGCCTCAAACCCCAGGCTGTTTCACCAGGCTGGATGATGCCAAGCATGGCCTCAAACCACCGTGTGACGGAAAGACAAAGTAGGACAGCATGATGGACACACCACAATGTTTGGGAGTCATCACAGGCCAGTGAGGGAGGATAGTTAGGGTACCCAGCGCTTCACGCCACCTTACCTGTGATTCTCAGCTCTGTGAGTGACCAGGTGAACAGAGGCCATGGATAAAGATGGCAGAGTGACATGAAAGAAGCTCCAAAGCAGCACAGTCAAGCCAAGCTGACTTTTGTTTGGTTGTCACAACATTCATTGACATTATCCTCACCCTCTCATCACACACACACACACACACACACACACACACACACACACACACACACACAAAGCAGCACTGTCATCATTACAATGTATGCAATGACAATGACTGAAAAACATCGAAATTCATAAGAGGCTAACTTGTGTCTCATGGCAGAGATGCTGTGAGATTTCGATGGAAAGGTGTGCCATCAGGGATTGGCTCAAAAACCTGAGGTCAAAGGTCAACATACATAAATAAATAATGAAGTGGTTGACGGAGGATTCTGTCCTGTTCTTGAAGACCATCTGGGAGCACATGATGCCAAACATTTAGAAGTGTGAAATCTGTGATGTGATATTTGTGATGTTCAGGATTCTTGGTGTGTCACTCACTACACTACACTACTGATCCCAGCATGTTGTGTGAGCTTCATCATCCCTGACGGCACACTGCAGCAGACAAACAGCAGCTTTATACACAGTGAGGAGATGAAAAGATGAGGAGAGGCTGATGAGAAAAGCAAAATAACATGGTGTAGACAGCAGTTCAGTCCAAGAGTCTGGCCTGTTTTCACTTGGAACTTTAGACCTTTGGATGGCTGCTTAGACAGACTAGGAGTTTTTTTTAAGGTAATCTAAATCTGAAACAATACATTGATCAATTACACAGGTGAGTATTTGGACTAGTTTAAATAAATACAAACAAGCCAGAAGTTAAGTGATAATATGAGCAGCCAGACCTGCTTATGTGAGACTAGACTGTGACTGATCCTGAACCTTTAACCTTTACAAATCTACCTATCACCCTCTCATCTGATCACAAAAGTTTACCCTCTCATTGGAAATAGTTTAACAAAGCAACTGCAGGTCCAGCATGTACTGTATCTGAGCTTTCAGGAGTATCACACAGTCTGGAGTCACAGTTTGCTGTGACGATAATTTACTGAAGAACATGTTAACTTATGTTTTCCCTGTAGGGGGACTAGTATAAGGGCTGCCCAGCTGCAGGGGTGGTAGATCTGCACTTTAGTGGATGATCCAGTGAAGGTGGACTGCACTGCTGCTCAGTGTTATGATGAACAGACAGATATGGAGGGGGGAGGCTACAGGCATCTCATTCCTCATTACCTAGACCTGTAGAGTCAGTAAAGTTGTCTGCCAACAGAGAGAGAGGTGGAGACAGGAGAGAGGGGAGAGGAGTGAGAAAGACATGGAGGGACAACCAGCCTGACAGCAGCTGGAGGGTTCAACAACAGTGATGATACGCCATGCTGTCTGTTACAGCTCTGCTCTGCCCTGCCTCTGTCACACATTTCTTTTCAACTATCCTTCATACTGAAGAAAATTCACATAAAACATGGGTTGTGTGAGCAGCACAAACAAAATCCCTTACCTCCATTACTTTGATTGTGAAAAAAGATTCATGGGAACATGTCTAGATGCCACTAGACATTTTGAGTGAACCAACCCTTTAAACAAACAGCCTTTCTCCATCTGATACCCTGACAAAGAGGCTATGTTCACTAAAAAGATACAACGTCACTGCTGACCTATTTCTATGTTTCTGTCTCTGGTTCCAGTGATTCACACAACTATCCCCTCACAGTGTCGACACCCTATCAAACCAAACTAGTTCCCATGTGGACCAAACGACTGCAAACAGTGATATTACATCAACATCTTTCTCTCTTCTATCTCAAGCTTCAAGTGAATTAGTGTAGTGAATATGTGAACCCGGTATGTGTCTGTGTTCTCACCCCTGATCTCCATCAGCTCCTTCTGAAGACATACAACTTTAAACACACAGTTCTTCAATAGTTTAGATGTAGTATATAATAGATTAATAGTTTGTGGAACAGTTGAGCTCTATGACACAGAGGAATAACATCTGGCTTTGGCAATCCAATATGTAGGAAGAGAAATGCTGGGCAATAATATGCAGTTTGATCGAGTGACTTTTTATCTCTTATGAACTAGAAATGTAAGTGTACTCTATTCATAGCCGCTCCTTTCTAGTCATCTGACCATTCAAAGTGCTTTACACTACATATCACATTTACCCATTCACACTGATGGAGTTGAGTTTTTACACATCCACACACCAATGCACAGCACTGGGAGTAATTTGGGTTACGAAACTTGCTCAAGGACACTACGGCACATGACTGCTGGAGGCAGGAATCAAACCACTGACTTTCTGATTGTTGGCTGACCTGCTCTACCACTGAACAAAAGGTGTCTCCTTACTTACTCACTCTCCTTACTGTCATCAACTATTTAATATGAGCTCAATAAAATTGCTCAGGTATTGCCTTCATTGCATCTTAAACCTTGGTGATGTATTTTCACCCTAAACAACACCTAGTTGGAAACACTAAATGTGAGATTTTTGAGACAAATAAAAGACTTACCTTCATTGGCGAAGTGTGGCGACTCCTCAGCAATGACCTCCCCTGTTCCCACCTGAGTGAGGGCTGACAGGTAGAACTTGTAGCGGACTGATCGGTCCGGCAGACGGAGGGTGAACTCTGTCACATTAGGAGGGAACGCCTCCAACTGGGGACGACCCACTCTGGAGCCGTTCACTGCACACATTCACAGTAGGACAGGGAAAGATTATTATTTATTATTCCCACTGCCTGCAGGTACTCCGTTACTGTTCAGACTTTATGTTTTAAGAAAGACCACAGAGAGAGCTCCTCCAGATCTACACCCTGGTTCCCCTTTGACCTGCTCTACGTGTTGCTAAGCACTGACACTGTGAGTGCATTCACGTTCATCCTCCCTTATAAACAAGAGGTTAAGATGACAGGATGAAACAGGTTTTGTTAAAGGCTGGAACCACACCAGAACCACAAAACACTAGTAACTGGTCTGGCAACATTTCACTTTGGTTTGGAGGGAAATAGTTAAATGATTTTCAAATTTTCATGTCATTCTGAACAGGTTTACATAGGAAACCTCTGAATAAAACTATTTTAATTCTATGCTTATGGACAGGTCACAGTGACCTTTGACTGCCAAAATCTAATCAGGTCATTCTTGAGTCATGGACTTCGGTGCCAAATTTAAGAAATTTTCCCCAGGTGTTTCTTTAAATCTTATATTCATGAGAACAGGAGGGACAGCCCGTCGTTAAATAAGTAAAGTTAAATCAAAAATAACTTAAATAACTTCAAATTATGCAGGTCAAAGTCAGTCTCCTGTCAGACTCCAGGGGAAATTTCATCACCACCATTCAGGATCTTTTTCCATGCTGCCACTCAGCAAACTTCAGCAAAGAAATATTTATTTAACTTACAGGAGTTTAAAAATGAGGTTGTTAAAAACTATGATATGACAAGGAAGGGACAGTAGTTTACAGTGGCGCTACTTTTATATGGTAAAACCTGATATGTAAGTGATTTCAGTAAATTAAAATTAGGGTTTTTTTTGTATGTAAAATATATTTCTGTAATGTGAGTCTTTTCTTTCATTTTTGGCCACTCAAGGTAACATGACTGTAACAGCACGAATAGACACTCATCAAAATCCAGGGTCGACAGAAGTGTTTTACAGAGGCGCTCTGTCTTCTTAACATGCTGGGACATTATCAGTCATCATTTTTTTGTCACTGCCTGAGAAAATAGACGAGTGTCGTTTGAAAAGTAGTATCCACTGCATGAGTCTTCATCACCAAGTAGAAGTAGCAAAATGCTTTGTGTCTGAAAGGAGCTCACCAGTTTGGTACTTGAGTTGGTATCCAATCAGAACGCCGTTGGGCTCCAGAGGTTTGTCCCATTCAAGGTTGATGCTATCAAAACCTCTCCTGTTAATCCTGAAAAACTTTGGAGCATCCGGCACTATAAAGACACAGTGACAACCACATGAAGAGAAGAAACCAGGCTGCACCCTGGCGTCCAGCCTTTTGCAAGTAATTAGTATTTCCTGGCTCTAGTGAGGAAGTAACAAAGACCACAGAACCACGCATTCACAATGTCCCTTCAGAAACCTGTTCAGAAAAAGTGCTGACATGGTTCTGCATATTAAAACAACACCACATGAGACGTGTGCCTCTTGGATGTAATCTCCTCCTCACCTCCCTCCTTCGTTGTTATCTCCACTGTGTTGCTGGGTGGACCTTCAAAGAGGTTGTTGGCCACAACCATGAACATCTTGTATTTGGAGTAGGGCACCAGGTCGCTGAGGGTGCCGGACGGCTCAGCCATGACACTGTAGAAGCCTCTGGTCTTCTTCTCCTTACTGACCACCAGACCTGGGACAAGACTGGACTCACGCCAGTAGTACAGCTGGGAGGAAGAGGGGGAGGGAGGAAGGGGTTAATGGTTATAGAACTGGTCACAAACTGAGACTCAGAGTTTTTAGGCCATCTGCAGTCAGTTCATCATGATCACTAAAGCAGTCTCACTCTGTACTCCTTGAACTCTCCCTGGACAGAGCTCAGGTCCACAGGCTTCCAGTGGATGGTCGCCTTGGTGCTGTCCACCTTTGACACCCGCAGGTCAGTGGGAGCATCTGTGGGCTCTGAACACACAGAAAGGGACACAGTATGTGTGAATGGATGGAAAGGTTCACTTCTGTTTATGCAGGAATGAGATCAGTGGTGCTCTGCAGTCAAAGTGCTAAAAGCTTAAAACCAGATTCATGTCACAGATTACTGATGATACTGAAGTCGACAACACAAAATATCTACCAGCCAAATGTCAGTGTTGTTATCTGTGTCTACTTACTGTCCTCTCCAGAGTATCCAGTGACGATGTTGGACTCAGGTCCTCGTCCAAAGTCATTCCTGGCCTGGATTTTAATGTCATAAGGCACATATGTTTCTGTGTTATGGACCACATGTTTGGAGCCCGCTGTGGTCACGTTGCTCCACTCCTCTCCTGAATCCTTCCGTCTCCACCAGACACTGTAGTGCAGGTTCAGCCCATTTCTCTCCAGATCGAGCAGAGGCTGCAGGAAACCAAACCAAAGCAAACCAAACCACTGTGACTGCAGCTAACTGACAGCTGGTCTCCTCTTCTTTCAATAGTCAGAGTATGTACAGTACATGCAATCATTGTCATTAGGTAAGATGGTGCATTAGTCACCTGCATAATTTCTTACCTCCCAAGTGATTTCCATGTTGTCCTTCTTGGATCCCACTCCTCGAAGACCTCTAGGAATGGCGTCTGGAGCTGGTTTTAATAAAAAAAAAGTACTCAGATGCAACACCATCAAGTCCGACAACCCCCATGTCCATTAGCCTACTTAACTCATAACAACTTTGGGACCCCCTCGAAGGGGCTATTCTTCAATAAATTCAAATTCAAACTTTTAACAATTCTTTTTTTTTTTTCATTTTTTTAGCTTCAGATTTTTGAAGTGTTTAGATAAGGTATGATTACATTAGCCTTTATTCATTCTGGTGTCGCAACAGCAAAAGGACAGATAATAGAAAAGCGAGCAATACCAAGTTGTTCTAGTCATAATTCAGAAATAAAAAACATTTATTAATTAATTCAAATAAATTGTGAATGTTTATATAGAAGTATATGATGGTTATTACCATTCTGTATTATGTCTCATAAAGTGTTGCAGCTGTTTTTGGTAATTTTGTACCAAAAAAAATTGGTTAAAAACACCAAGATACCTCATTAAGACACCAGCAGTACAGAAAAAGAAGCATGCTGCGATCTGGAGATTTCTACAAGAATTGTATTTTTTTGGTGACTGACTGGCAGTCACTTCTGTTCCCCTTATTACCATTACAGGTAGGACAGCCAACCGTCCTCTAGAAAGAGTTTAAGCCAACTGAAAGCTAGTTCTTCCTCACCAGCTCCACTGGTGTTGTATCGTGACGAGGGGCGGCTGGGCTGACTCTGGCCCACTGAGTTGATGGCGATGACCCTGAACTGGTAGTTGACGAAGGGGGACAGCTGCAGGACAACAGAGTTGAAGTTTCCGGGGTAAGTGGACAAGTTCTGCCACCTGCCCGGCTCCCAGCGGTCCTCCTCGAATTGGACCAGGAATTCTGCAGAGACACACAACAAAATGAGTTGAATGAGACTTCTAGTGAAATCTAGAGTATATCTTATGAGCTTCAAGAACCCCCTGAAGCTGTGGCTGCATATATTCTCTTATTATGCCATTTGTCCTCTTAACTTTAATGAGTCTGTTACATTAGTTTTACAAATTGTCCCATAATTACAGATTATACTAAGTAATAGTCCCCATGCTCCTCTGATGGATCCTAATTGTGGCCGATGAAAATATACCTCATTACTTCAGTAATGACTATTTCTATTTCAGTATCCCTTCATTATCATTTCTCTGAGACACACTACAGGAAGCACATTACTGCAGCAGGAACAGTCACAGTGTGTGTTTACTGACGTGTGACTGGGCTCCTGTGGTCGTTTCCAGGGATCCAGGTGAGGCGAACACTGCGGGCTGCGAGGTCTGACAGATCCAGATCCATGGGAGGATCTGGGCGATCTGCAGAGAAACAAGGAGTAAGCTGACCTGAGACAAACACACCTCTACACACAACCACAGGCAACCACTAAACACTGTCATCTATTCTCCTAATCAGTCAGTCAGTCTCTAGATTCAAAAATCATCATTATAAATATCTTATCATATCAATAACTTATAAATATCTCCCACTGCATCGACAAACAACTTAGGACGGGTGCAAATCTGGTTCCAAAGTAGACATTCAGAGCAATCTGAACAAACATTTTCAGACATACAATGAGAGTAAACGACTCAACAGTGCATGCATTTAGAAATAAATGACTTGTCTTAAATAAATGACAATCTTTGCTCTCAAACACACAGTGACAAATTCATATTTGGCACATGAATTGGAATAATACCAAGTATATAGCAGAGACACACATTTAGATAACAACGAGTAAAAGAAGAAGAAGACAAAATAAATAAGACAGGACGGGAAAGAAAAAGACATATTTCCACCCAAGCCGTGTGTTACCTGGAGGCAAGGCACTAGAGACTGAGGGGTTGAGGGAGGCTTCCTCTGTAGGGGTCAGGGAGCAGGAGGGGTGTAAAGGTTAGAGTTAGCATGTTAGTCTATCAGCCAGCCAACAGCAAGGGAGCACAGTGTTAACGTTTAGTACACTTTGTGTAAGTCAACATCACCAGCTCCAGCTTGTGTCATGGTGTCTCAGGGTCAGTGTAGAAAAAAATAAAGCCTCTGAATACTTGCTATCAAAAGACTCTCATATCTCTGAACTAATCGTGAATTTGTGGTTCTAATGTCCTAAACTCAAATGTGTCATTGTGAAGATTATAATAATAATAATAATAATAATAATGACACAGTTTATTGGTATTTTCTTTCACGTTTCTAAGAGATCAAAAAGTCCATCTTTAATCTCAGATCAGAGTCTTTTCCAGAATATTACCCCCTCCCCCTGCTCTGTTTTTGGCCCCACAACGGCCCTAACACACCACTGCTTTTGTTTGGGATAATCACATAATCATATTTACATTTGAGACTTTTGCATTGACGATTAGATTTGAGACACAACAAATAAAAGTCCACTCTTTGAAGCCAGGAAGTCACTGAACTAAAAAAAATCAAGCTTTAATGACCCAAGACAAAATGATAAATTCACTGACTGACAGAGGAAACGGTGCAGTCCCTCAGAGGAGAGAATGACAAACATCTGTGAAATAACAGTGACGTACTCCTCTGACTCACTGTCAGTAAAAAAAAGTCTAAAATGTAAATCAATGGTCACACAGGTCTAGAGTTTAGTGAGCTCTCTCTACACAGCTCTATGGCATCTAGATACGCTGCATGCAGACTGTTCAATCAGTGGGACTCCAAGAGAAAAGATGCTGATTAACAGAGAGAATAAAGCTCAGAAAAACAGAAAAACACTGACACTAAACATGATCGAAATGAGAAAATATAAAAAGCATTAACATAAAACAAAGTAGTGTGTGTGTGTGTGTGTGTGTGTGTGTGTGTGTGTGTGTGTGTCTTCCTCTCTTCACTTTATTTCAGATGTAAAAATAGCAGCTTCTACTTTACTGTAATAGGCAGCAGACTAGTTTCTTTATAAAAGATACTATGAAACACATCAGCAGACACTGTGTGATATCATTGGGTTCAAATGTCTTAATATTTTCTATACTTTTTTTGTCTATTTGCTGTGCTCCAGCACTGCCATGTATTATGTGAGTGTACCTAACACAGTGAGGCGTGCAGAAGCTGAGTCCTGGTCTATCTCAGATTTAACGGTGCAGGTGTACGTTCCCTCATCGCCCTCGTTCACTTTAGGGATGGTCAGTGACTCCTCGTCTTTCTTCAGCCTGGCAGACACACAGAGGAAGGACTGCTTGTTATACATCAGTATTTCTACTCTACACTTGATCTGACATCAATCATTCAGTTCTGTAATCAATATTATTTCCTCTCTGAGACAAGTTATGTTCTTCTTCTCTAACAGTTATTGACTTTTAAACCATAAAACTGTTGTGTTAAACATCATGTCTTATCTGCAAATTTGCTTTAGAAACTAGAAAAGCACTCAGAGAGCGCAGACCTCCGCTACGGAGGCAGCGGCGGTAACTTTTTATTATTATCATTATTATTGTTATTATTAAAAGTTACCCCCGCTGCCAAGGAAGTTATGTTTTCACTGGGGCTTGTTTGTTTGTTTGTTTGTTTGTTTGTTTGTTTGTTTGTTTGTTGGTTTGTCAGTTTGCAAAGTAACTCAAAAAGTTATGGACAGTTTTTTGACAAAATTTTCAGGATTGGCCGGAAGTGGCCTAACTTAAAACTGATTGATTTTTGGTGGTGCCATTGAATCGGTTCCGATCACCAAAAATTAATCACTTTTAAGTTAGGACACTTCTGACCAACCTTGAAAATTTCTTCCAAATCCATCCAAAACGTTTTGAATTATTGAGTTTTTGAGTTATTTTGCAAACAAATAAACAAACCCCGGTGAAAACATAACCTGCTTGGCGGAGGTAATAACATATTTACCCTACCATACACAGTATGTATACTGCAGCATGTATACAACAAGAAGATATAGCTCTATTTTGTGCCATGAATCCATAACTGACTGTAAGACATATACTGTATAAAAACATAAAAAATCAATGTCCTAACCAATGTCCTAACACTGTTATTGTTACTAAATGGCATGAATCACTGCTATATATATATATATATATATATATATATATATATATATATATATATATATATATATATATATATCAATTACTGCAGAATGTAATAATTACAAAAACAATTAGATAACAAAAAGAAAATGAGTAAAATAAAGTCCCAGCTGGTCTGGTAGGAAAAAAACCTGGGTGGAGGATCCGAGTCACTATCACTATATAAATATATCAATAAAGAGCTGCGTGTAACTGTAGTAGAACTAAAAAAATATTCGTTCTCTTAATCACAAACTATCCAAAAACAAATGATCTTTTGGAATAAAGTGGATTTATTTCAGAAGAAACAATGAAAAATTGCTGTTGTGGAAGTGACACCTGGACATGCTAGTTGCTAGTTGGTGTTTGGACATTCCAGCTGCAGGATGGAGCATTGCAGATGTTTGAATGTCAGTGTTTGTGCAGTTACCTCCATCCAAGGTGGAGAGGCTTGTCGTCCTTGGTCCAGGCCACAGTGATGGGCAGACTAGGATCAGACTTCACCTTGCAGTCAAAGTGAGCCGTGGAGCCCCTGATGGTCGACTGATGCTCTGGGGCTCGAACGATGCGAGTCGGCTCTGAGGTAGAGTGAGGGTGGAGAGGAACACATACAGACATGGACAAACTGCATGAAGCTGCATGTTTAGAGCCATAGGTGGACGATGAAACACACTCTTTAATCACTCACACTAGTACGCCTTCATATGTCCTGTTGAAAGTGAAGGTAACTCTGACATGCACAACATACAGTATCTGGTGAATATCATGGCATCAGTGTTAAAGCCTCCAACCTTCCATCTACCTCCACCTGACAACATCTGTGCATGACGAGAACATCCCAGGTCCTGGACTGGGGAGGTTTAGAAAACAAGATACCCCCCATCGGACGTGACAAAATGAAAGTGTCACTGCCTTAAAGGCACATTAGTCCACCTGCTTTACATGTTTTCCCAGGGTGGAAATATTACTGCAGTGAACAGAAACATAAATGTATCACTGAGACAACTGAATTAAAGGCACAACAGATTTAAATATAGTCCAAAAGTGCACGCTATTTGGCACAAGGAAAGCAAATCGCTTCATTCAATCATTCACACTGACATCCATGGAAAAATTCTGCTGCTGCCGATTGTTGCACATGACGTCCTAACACAGTGACAGAATGACATTTCATTTTGTAGTTGAAATATTACACTGTGATGTCTGACCTTTGACCTCCAGGCGGACCTGGTTCTCTGCTGTGCCCAGGATGCTGCTGGCCACACAGGTGTAGGTGCCCTCGTCCTCCGCTCGGGCTCGTTTTATCTCTAAGGTGCCGTTGATGTAAACACGATAATGACCTCCATCCAGCCCACTGCCCTGTCCGTTCTTAAACCTACACACACACACAAAACACAGACAATATGAACGGGTATGTTCAATAATACAGTAAAGCTGTGTGTTTAGTGTCTTGCTCAAGGACACATGGGTGTGGATTTCAAGAGGATGATGCCCAAAATCATCTTTTTGCATTTACTGTAAAGGGATATATCGTGCTCATTTTCAGGATCATACTTGTATTTTCTTTTATTTCTATTAGAACTTCTTCACCTGATTTAATGTTCAAAAACACACTGTTTCCTCACACTGGCTGTCTGAATACATCTGTATCAGTGGAATAGATAGATAGACATCTTACTTATTATAATGTGTGTTTCTGCCTTTGGTTTGGTGGACTCACCCCCATAAACGGATATAACTGTCAGCATTTTCCAGTCTTCTGCATCTGCACTGTGTCCGTCTACATAGCATCACTGCAGCTAAGGACTCTCAATATATGAGCCACAACCTTACAGCTTGATTAAAGGCACAGGTTCTGATCTGGATTGAGCATTTTCATACTTTCACAGTATTTACAACATACAAAATACATGGAAATCTCTCCTTCTACAGTATGGGACTTTTGGGTAAACATTAGATGCTCACCAGCGTAACACTGGCAGAGGGGAACCAAAGAAGGGACAATCCAGGAACGTGCGGTTGTTCTCAATGACTTTAATGAGCTGGTTTTTCGGGCCCAGCATCCTCGGACGCATGTCTGTGAAGAGAGGAGACTTCATCACTACAGGGAGTCTGCATGTAACAGAGCACTGAATGAACTAGGGTAGAATTAGATAGAACTAAGGTATACAGTACCGTACAGTGCAGTACAGTACTTTACAGTACAGTATAGTACAGTACTTTGCAGTACAGTATAGTATAGTATAGTACTTTGCAGTACAGTATAGTACAGTACAGTATAGTACCGTATCGTGCAATACTGTATGGTACAAAACAGTACGATAGAGTACAGTATAGCACTGTACAGTACAGTATCATACAGTACAGTACAGTACAGTAGGATGTGTAACACTCTTATCCACTGTTTGTTACTGCTCCTCTGGGCTCACCGAGGACGCTGACGAAGGCGTTGGCCAGCAGATAGCCGTGCTCGTTGGAGGCGTTGCACTGGTAGACGGCACTGCTTCCCATCTGCACTGAGCGAAAGATGATGGTGTCACCAAGCACCTGTCTGCTGGGGTTGTGGGGGGAGCCTGGGGTCAGGGGGTGAAATAAGATAAGGTCAGAAAGACACACAGAATACATTTCATACAGACACATAGTAAAGATATCATTTAGCTCTGATTTGAGTGGGTTCTTATACAGTCAGTACATAATAACCCATACTACAGACTGCAGTAAATACATCACCACATTATCTGGTCCTCACTGTCTTTTTCATGCACTGAAACCAGGCCAGTTTGATCAGAAAAGCAGGTTTAGCCCTCTGAACAGTACAGTATATTTGCTACTGGGACTCATACATGGACACTGTTTGCTAATGTTTCATGAGGCCTGTTAGTCAGATTTTCTTGTAATTTGTCCATTTCAGTCTAATGAACACCACCCATTCATGACTCTGCTACTGTGACTTCATGTAGTGATGAAATGCTATGTTCTAGCCTGCAGGAGGTGTTTTTACACTGTCAGGTAATATAACAGAGAATATAATGCTGCTCCTTCATGAACCTGTTGGGGTTAGAGGAGTTCTTCTGCTAAAATACAAAACTCATCTTATCTGAAAAACCTCAAGCCTCTCATAATGATGGCATGGTGGTCATACAGGGCACCTCCTAGTATGAATAAATCAGTCTCAATCACAAAGTAACAGAAAGATAATACATAAATTAACATTAGCAATAGCATAAAATGAATGGATTGTCATTTTCTGAGAAATTGTGACAAACCTGCTATTTTGTAAATATATGTGGCATCATTAAAAATGACAATGACAAGTGCTGTGCCTTTTAATTACATAAATAATATCACTTTCAAACAGAGAAGAAAGAGAGAAGGAACATGTACTGTCTATGGGCTGTCCATTGATCAACCACTGGATGGTGGGTTTAGGGTTGCCGTTGGCCCGACACACCAGGCGCCCGTTCTCCTCCGGGGCGAGCACCAGGTTGGTTGGTTTGTCGAGCCAATAAGGCGCCGCTGTGGACCAGAGGAAATCAGATTAACATGACGGCCTAAAACGCAAGCTCATTCATATGAATGAAGTCCCAACCACTGTGACTGTCTCACCTTTGACATGAACGAAGATGGAGTGGCGGATGCTGCCGAGATGATTGTTAGCCATGCAGACATATTCCCCGGCGTCCTCCTCTGACACGCTGATGAGCTTCAGGGTCTTGTTGTAGTTCTCAAACTTCACTTTCCGCCCTGGTAGGTCCCCACCCTTCTTAAACCACTTGATAGTGGGCGTTGGGCTGTAGGGGAACAAGCTTCACTTTATGTTGTGTTTCACTGGGAAAAACGTCACATTCATGAAGCTACACAGAGCTAGCTGACCTGCTGTGGTTCAGTGATATTTGAAGCATCACTGAAGCATCTCTGAACATTGATGTAATGGAAGCTGCTAATAATTTCTCCTTAAACGTCCATGTAGGACAGGCCTTTAACTAGAAGTGATGGACAAATGAAGCTTCATGAAGCACTTGTGGTATTTTTAGACTCCTCTAGATGGTGCTCTTGGTTTAAAGAAAAAGGTTAGTGGAATGGAAAATTACTAAATTTCCATTACATCTTTAAACCAACAGCACCAATGCCACAAGTGCTTCATGAAGCTTCATTTGTCCATTACTACTAACCCTAACTAACCCACAAAACTCTTGCTCAGCAAAGATGTCAAATATTATGTGAATAATATTTGTATACAAATAAAATAACATCATTAATTTGAGACAATAACCAGCCACCACAGTAACACAACACATCTCCTGTTAGGCCACCTGCAGAGGCAGGATGATGAAAACAAAGCACACCCACATGGTAAGGAAAAAAGAGCTACAACTAGCAGACAGTGAGCTTTCACCCTCACATGACAACAGTGGATTAATTTGTATGAAACGACATTTTACTTCTTTTGACCACTTATGGACACATATCTGTAAATCTGGTGACTAAAGCTTTGCTGTCTGCCAGGATCATTTTTATCACTTTTTATCTGTGAAAGCAGGTGAATTTTGCTGTTGTGTTTGTTATTGTAATACTTATTTTGATCACCAGAGTGCACCACTGCCCTGTGGTCTGAGGAGGATGAAACATTTATTTATTAACTTCTCCATGCTCTCTAAACACTAGAGTGCATGTTCTGTCGCATTACTGTCATGTCATTTTAATCCATGCTCATTTTAAGACATGACAGTAATGTTAACTCGCTAATAGACAAAATACATGATTTGTGTTGAGAGTGCATGGGGAAATTAAAACTCATCTGCCTTTAGGATGTGGGGTTAGCGGGATAAGTTCAGGTTTAAGTCTGGGTTTTGGACTGCTTTGATGTACTGTTATGGCACAATAATTTAGCCTTATTCATTCAGCTGCTATCTCAGCAGCGTGAAACACAATTTTGATGAATGTGTGTGTGAGCTCACAGTCCAGCAGCGATACACTCCAGCAGCAGCTGCTCGTCTCGTAGCACCATTTTGGAGCTCTCAATTCCAGAAGGTGAGAGGAAGGTCGGCGTGGACTCAGCTACTCTGCGGCCTGCAGACGAGGAATGAGGGTTAACACACACACACACACACACACACACACACACACTGCCGTTTATCTTTGCACCCTGAAGCACTTCGTTCCTACGAGAAGCCACATGAATCTAACACTATTACTCTGCTCATTTCCTTGTGACTGTGCTCCATCTCTGCCAGGCTTTGGCTCAGCCTGCAGGCCTGGAAACAGGTTTACCAGCCCCTGGTTTCTCTCACAGGAAGACATTAAGAGATGCAGAATCAACAGCTGGGTCGTTGATCTTGCTTTATGTTTGCCAAGGGAACAGAGGTGGCAAGGAGCCATTAAAAGCGTAAATAAAGAAGCTCAGATCTTGTGCTGTAATGAGGTAAAGTGAAGTATATTTAAGGTCAGGCAGCTGATGGCATTATTCCACCCTGTGTTAAGCCTTTCCTTAGGGCTTGGCTGAAGCAAAGCAGCAACTGGTTGCCTTTACAGCAGTCCACCCACACATGTACATTACACCTAGGCTAACTGTACAAGTGCTCTTATACATTCATTGAAGGACCAGTTGGCATCAGTATTGCTTCAGTTGGTCTGAACAAACTTTTGATCCCATTGTGAACAAAACATTAGAGCATAAATCAGTGAGCCAAGCCAAGCACTCTACAACAGACAGACGTATGTGACATTATAATCAGGCATGGAGCTTAGTGTGAACCTAGATTTTCCTACAAACTTTTCCTACAAATTTTCTAAAATTATGTCATCAATATTGTATATTGTACAGTCTTCACATGGACAGGCCATGAAAGAGAAATCTTATTAAAAACAGAAATCAAAAACAGCAGAAAACAGTCAACTGGACTGCTTGGAGACGTTTGTCCTCTCATCCAAACTTCAGTCCACTTGACTCTTTTTTTTCTTTTGCTCTTTTTGATTTACCTCGACCTGGATGACCGAGAACCTACACAGACATAAAACAGAAATGTATTTTTCTGTATTTTTCTTCTGTGTGTGAGGCAGGAGTTATGCAGGTATAAAGTCTGACTATATCATAGTCTGACTGCTTGTGTTTTTTAGTTTGAACTCAGACTCTATACAGGAAGAGCAGTTTAAAAAGCAGTTCAGCCACATTTGTGAGGAATATGAGCTGCTGTTCTGCTAAAGACTGGCCTACTACATCCATTTTATGCAGCACTAGTAATGATAATTGACTGATAATTATAAAAAAACTAAACCACCAACTGAACCAACTAAAAAACATTTTAAACAGTCTTACTACACAGACTACTTTGACTCTTCGACCATTAGAGTTCTAGACTGCATATTTCCAGAGAGCTGCAGTAAGATGAGAAATGTGTGGGATAAAATTAGCATTAACCTAATTTGTGATGCAGATCTGTATGAGATTAAAGCATCTGTTAGCGGTTTGCTTCTCCAGTGGCATGAAAAGTAGGATCTGTTATTGTTAGAGACACGAGTGGGAGAATAACAAGAGGAGGAGTCAGATAGAAGAGAGTTAATTAGCAAATTATGAACTGTACATCTTTTGTTATGGTGGAAGCTATGACACCGCAGTGAACATCCAGGAAACATGGCAAACCTGGCTAACATGAATAAAATAACTAACATGAATAAAATGACTAAAATCAGTTGCAGTTTTTACTTGTGTGTGAGAGTGTTTGGAGAGGACAGACCATGTGAACAGCTGCTACAGAGCCTCCTGTCACCCATTCAAATGTGTTTGAGAGCAGAAGTAAAAGGCAATCCTTATTTCCATACATATATGACTATTAATGACCACAGCATGAATCCAGACTGAATAATCATCATGTGACCTAATCCTCCTCACTAACCTCCCCCCACAGCACATATGCTGCCACTTTGGCTGATCTCTTTCCTCCAGCTATGGACTCACTCAATAGGTGCATGCTATGATGGCTATTTAGATCCTCTACTGTATGTGCAATACACTTGAATTAAGGGTAATTCGCATGTTGATTACTGTCTGACTATTCATTACATGTGACCATTTAATGCTGATTGAAAGGTGGAGTCAACACCATCTAAATGAGAGCTCCACTGTGTGAGTGCATATTTGTCTTTTTACTGAAAGTCACATCTGGTGCAGTCAGCGACACTGGATGTCATTTAATTTGATTCTCTATTAATGAACAGCTGATTGAATGGGAGGAATGGGATTCTGCATTTTGCATTCAATTACTTCTGTCAGTTGTTGTATGTTAGAGTATCTGTGGAGATTCGTTGCATGTGCCAAGAGGGTCAAAAGACATTTTATTCTGGAAAGCAATTCATTTTTCATCTTTAAAGAATGGAGCCAGCTCTCACTCTCCCCACATGAGACCACAGAGTGAACTGTACACAGCAGAGAGTACAGCAGAGAGTAGTTAGGAGGTTAAACGCGTGTCTAAGGTCAGGAGGATGACGTCACTGAGCTAGCAGGTTAGCATGCTAGCCATGTTAATGTGGGACATGACTGACGAGGTGGACAGGAAGCGGAGCTGTCCTGACAGGAAGTGACTCACCACCATAGGGGTCAGTTGCATTGTAAGATGTGTCATTATACGGCTCCTCTGAAAACACAGGCACATACACAAGTGTGATCTGAAGAGAAAGATTTCACATTATATCAAGATAATCCAACGTTTCACCATCTTCTCCTGAGAAATTATCATTAAAGATTATTATGTCATGACATCACCTCTAGATGGGGACATGTCCTGCTCCATTTGGACACAGCAGACAGTGAAAGGGACCAGGACTACAGAGTTCTTACTGTCATTCCTGTTGAATAAATGACTATTGAAGGAGGTTAGGCAGTATGGGAGCTGTGTGTTGTCTACTCACTTGTCACAACTTTGAGTGTGAAGGGGTTCTTCTGCTGAATGGTGTGTGTGAAGAGGAAGCGAGCATTGCAGCTGTAGTCAGTGTGAGCATCTTTGGCCAAAACGTTGGAGAAGTACAGGTCTCCGTTGAGACCCATGGACACTCTCTTATCCTGAGGGATCGGAGTCATCGCTGGAGGACACAAGAGGTGAATAGAGGACAGGGCAGAGGGACAGGGAAGAAGATTCACAAGTTGACGAGTAACAGGAGTTTCCATTAAGCATGAAGTTTGTGACTTTCCCTTGGGAATAATAAAGTATCTATCCATCTAACTATCCAAAGCATTCACTGTGTCAGTCCATTTCTCCCCGCAACTCACACACAATTCATACTTTCTGTCTAATAGGTTCATTCATTTTAACTTCCACCTGTGGCAGTACTGCAGTTCTGCGTTCACCTGTTCTATGTATTTCAGCTCTTAGTAATGCAGTTCCATTGACAACACTAAGAGGTCCAGACTGTATTACTGGGCCCGCTGGAAGAAAGGGGAGTACGAGAACTAGAACCATATATATGGAGCATCCAGTGTTTTTAATCTACACGATGGACTCTGACTCAGTAACACTGTAACTGACCAAGCATGTATGTTGCTCTACAAGAGCAGTGTTCTTGACTGAAACAAAGCAAAAATTTGTTTGTCAGCAGATCAAATGCTCCATCATCCACCGATCTCTTGTATCAAAAGCTAAAAACATCTAACTGCAGAAGCATGAGCCAGTAGAACGTTGGATTGGAACATTCTCACATACTCTTCCTACATACTCCATGCTCTTCCTTCTACCCAGCTGATGTGTCATCCAACAGTTGCTACAGGCAAATGTTGATTTGCCCACCCACACAGATGTCCAGACATACCATCATCCACACTCTGTAACTGACGTGAGCCATATGGTCGTCAAGACGATGCCCTAGGACCAATCAGCAGCCAGCCCTAATCATGTGTTGGTGCGCCCA
The DNA here is from genome assembly GCA_029721515.1 of Synanceia verrucosa. Lineage (NCBI taxonomy): Eukaryota > Metazoa > Chordata > Actinopteri > Perciformes > Synanceiidae > Synanceia > Synanceia verrucosa. Next base: position 29,418,790 of record CM056552.1, read on the forward strand.
GGCTACATGACACACTGATGCACTGTGGTCCATCTGGGGGCCAGTCACTCATATCTGTATTTTCTGGTATGAAGTATTTTCTTCATTAGGGTACCCTGGAAACTGACCTGGTTGAGTGGTAGAGTATGTGCTTTAAACAGTGCCTCTGCTGTAAGTGGTTCTATCATGGCTTCTGGCTGGACATGAAGTACACACACAAGGGATAAAAGACTCAATCAAGGCATTTAGAGGTCACTGGAGACAAACTGCTTCAGTATGAAAAGAGAGAACTAAAGCCTGTCTCTAGATGACCTGATGGACAGAATGTGAGTCTATCACCACTACTGAGCACCCAGCACAGGCCGATGCTGCAGTCTTCTCCACCACTACTCTAATGCTCACATTGTAACAATCCCTGGATTGGCTGGCATGACATCATTTTTATATTGGGCGGCAATGCCACCCATCCACAGTATAAGTTGGTCTCCTCGGCCAGACAATCCAGGGTCACCATGGTTTTACTGGCTAATACAGTCGAAGTGAAATAAATCATTAGAGAAACCCAGTAGATGTGAAGAAAGACAGAAAGAAAGATTCAGTGCTGCTCACCGCTGTTCATCCAGAAGGTGAACGGAGGAGGCAGGCCTGGTGGGGGGTTGCAGGGCAGAACCAGTGAGTGACCTTCAGTCACCGTCACCGGCTCCAGCACCTCTTTAGGCCACAGAGGAGCCTCTGCATGAGGGTAAAAAGAGGGGAGGGGGGATATCCATCAGACATGAAAACTGATTTCTCTGCTGCTTACGATGAAATTTCAACGATTACATTATGTCCAAATACTGTATATTTAAGTGTGTGTGTGTGTGTGTGTGTGTGTGTTCTTACTGGAAACTCGGAGCAGGATTTTGTTGGACAGCGCCCCTCCGAGATCATTGGTAGCAAAACACTGGTACTCCCCTTCATAGTCCTCTGGTCGTCCACCACTACGGAAACCGATCTCCAGAGTTCCCGAGCGTTTTCTCATCTCCACCCTGGGATCTTTCCCGATGTTGAAAAACTTCCCGTTCCTCCGCCATGAGAACCTGAGCCAGAAGAAAACCAACCAAAGATCTGGCATCATCTGTTGATAGCCAGAATTAAATATCATAATACTAATGTTCTTTATATGGTATTCATTTTCAGTTTGAGACATTATTTCTGGTGACAAACATTTTATGACCTTGTCAGAACCCACTCTAATCACATTTATATATGAGGTGGCTAACAGGCCTCAACAGGCCATGGTGTGACACAATGGAGACTACTTAACCAACCACCAAACTCATCATATGCTATATAAATATAGATAATCCAAAAAAGACTTGAATGTATTTGTATTGGTGGAGTGAGTTTTTTCCAAAGCCCACTTGGTTAGGTTGCCTAAGTAAATCTAAAAACTACCACTATAAAAAAGGTAAGGTCTTTGTTGGAAGATATTATGCTTGTAAAGAGCAAAAGATACATGTCATTCCTGACATGTCTATAAAGGCAAGGGCAATCACAGAAGAGGGTGTGCATGGGGTCTACCACTGGACTATCACCATCCTAACAAGTCCTCTGCTTGTTGTGTGGCTGCCATCTTTCTTTATTCAGCTGCGACATGATGGCAACACCAAAACTTTCACTCGTGCTGCAGCTTAATCCTCCTGGTCCTTGTGGTGTTTCCAGAGGGCTCCCTGATTAATGAACAATTCAGAATTTGCTTACATAACCTGCTGCTATTTTTGGTGATGAGCAGGGATTTACAAAAGATGCTTCCTGTCATGTTTAGATGAGCTGAAGTTAAGCTGGGTCTGTCTGAAGTGCAGCACTGAACCTGAACAATGAGCCACTATTGAAGCAGAGTGTGTGTGTGTGTGTGTGTGTGTGTGTGTGTGTGTGTGTGTGTTGTGTAGTGAGAGACTGACAGTGAGTGAATAAGTGAACGATCCCTTACGCTGAATGTTTCATGAGCATGAATAGTCAACTGAGTGCAGCACAAAGCCTGCCCTGGGAAGGGGAGAGCCAATGTGTATGTGTGTGTGTGTGTGTGTGTGTGTGTGTGTGTGTGTGTGTGTGTGTGTGTGTGTGTCTTACGTAAAGCCAGTCTGTCTCCAAATAAACAATGTACCACTGTCCTGAGCTGGTCATACCCCCACTGATGTAATCACCAGCCAGTGTGTGTGTTTGTGTGTACGTCTGCTTCTGATTAATGTGGGATTAATGTGAATATGTCTATGCATATGAGGTATATACTGTGTATGACTGGTTTTTAACTGTGTCTGTATGTGAATCAGGTATGTTGAAATTAGCACGTTAAGATGATTAATCAGCGTTAACATTGTGTGACAGTAACTCTGCTTGGACAAACTGCCAGAGCTGTGCTGGCAGGTCATGAAGCAGAACTCCAAAAAAATCAAGGAAACTAACAACACAGTTGGAACTAACGACTAAGTAATTCAGCAAACAAATTGTCCACCAAAGAGCATCATTAAAATATTCATTTATAATGTGAAATAAATGAAAAGGAAAAGAGAAAGAGATGTTCTTTTCATAAATATAAGGCTTATTAAGGCTAATGTGGTTTTGCTCCGATTTTAGCTAATGGGGCTACTAGTGCTGTCAAAATTAACACGTCTCTAACGATGCATTTTGGGCAGTTTGTCCAAGTAGAGTTACCATCATAGAAACTAGCACGTTAATGCGGATTAATCGGGTTAACGCATCAACTTTGACAGCCCGAGTGTGAATACATTTGTGTGAAAAATAAAGATGACAGCCAGGGAGAAAAAATATATTAATCCACCAGCTGTTCTCAGTACTGTCACATCTGAGACAGTACTAATTGGGTTTGATTAAAAAACTCTAAAAGTCTTGCTGCCCAGCGACAATCAAAAACCAACCATCCTGTTTCACAAATGGAGGGTTACCATCTAGACACAAATTATGTTCAGTGGGACCATTCTCCAGTGGGCATGCTCACTTGAGTACAGCAAATTGTAAATTACAAAACAGAATTCACAGCCATGTGAATGTTAACATATACAGGGGTTGGACAATGAAACTGAAACACCTGGTTTTAGACCACAATAATTCATTAGTATGGTGTAGGGCCTCCTTTTGCTGCCAATACAGCATCAGTTCATCTTGGGAATGACAGATACAAGTCCTGCACAGTGACCAGAGGGATTTTGAGCCATTCTTCTTGCAGAATAGTGTCCAGGTCACTACGTGATGCTGGTGGAGGAAAACGTTTCCTGACTCGCTCCTCCAAAACACCCCAAATTGGCACAGTAATAAGCATGCAACAGTCTGGATGATACACTTCTTTGGGGCTTCTTTACACCGTAACGCTCCCGAACGTGGGAAAGACAGTAAAGGTGGATCATCAGAGAACAATACATGTTTCACATTGTCCACAGCCCAAGATTTCCACTGCTGACACCATTGAAACCAACATTTGGCATTGGCACTGTGACCAAAGGTTTGGCTATAGCAGCCCAGCCATGGATATTGACCCTGTGGAGCTCCAGACGGACAGTTTTGGTGGAAACAGGAGAGTTGAGGTGCACATTTAATTCTGCAGTGAGTTGGGCAGCTGTGGTTTTATGTTTTTTGGATACATCCCTTTCAGACAACTTCCTCTTGCATCCACAGTTCCTCCTGTTGGATGTGGTTCATCCTTCTTGGTGGTATGCTGACATTACCCTGGATACCGTGGCTTTTGATACATCACAAAGACTTGCTGTCTTAGTCACAGATGCGCCAGCAAGACATGCACCAACAATTTGTCCTCTTTTGAACTCTGATATGTCACCCATAATGTTGTGTGCATTGCAATATTTTAAGCAAAACTGTGCTATTACTCTGCTAATTGAACCTTCACACTCTGTTCTTACTGGTGCAATGTGCAATCAATGAAGTTTGGCCACCAGGCTGGTCACATTTAGCCATGAAACCTCCAACACTAACTTGGCCAGTGTTCCAGTTTCATTGTCCAACCCCTGTACAGTACAGGGAAACTGTCTTCATATGTAAATGAGTACTCAAAGTGCTTTTTCGGCAACAGGGACAAGAGGGCGCTCTCACACAGCCTGTGAATAATACTGGGGCTTCTGGGACTTGTAGTTGGAGCATAAAGAGAAAGTATACACCACAGAGATCAAAGCAGGAAGTGGAGATGATCAAGATTAGAGAGTGAAACAAACAGAATCTGGACAAAAAGTGGTGATTTTGGTGAAAGTGTCCTCTACTCTACCTCTGATGAAACAAGAATGGAACAAGGTATTTCTTTTTTCATGAAGAAATACAGTCTCTTCTTTCATTTGAGCTATTCACTGTTTTCAGAGTCATTATACAAAATATTCTGTGCATCATGAAAGATAACTCAAAACGGCCAAAAATACATGTACTTCCATTTTCATAAAAGGGCTGGCACTCAATGAGTTAATATGTTTTTCCTTATCCTGCGAGGCTATCCAGATATAGACCACATAAAGACATAACAGAGGGACAAGATGAAGAGACAGCAGGAAACAGCACAGCAGACCACAGGTCAGGTTAAGGCTGCAGAGGGCAGGCAGACATGTGACTGTGAGAGTTTATAGGGTTGTTAGAGGGCAGGAAAAGAGCTTTAGGTTGGGACATCATTCACATGAGAGGTAAGAGGGCAACTGAGAAAGAGTGGGACAGACAAACAGACAGACAGTCTGTCACTCTGCATAGCTCTCACTGGGATGGATGGAGAAAGAGACAGGAGGACAAGGAGACACCAAGGACAGATAGAGCAGAGTGACAAAAGGCAACAGAGGAGAGGGGAAAGACAATGAGCTGCAGTGAGAAGAATGAATGGATAGAGAGTGGGAAGAACTGGAGGACGGAGGAATGTTTGCTGATCAGCATCACATGGATCTGGACTGCTTTGTCTCCAGCTGTGTCTGATTGGTGCTCAGTCTGCAGCCCAGAGACTGTATGTTCACCTGCAGGACGACTTGATTGAGCTCTGCTGTTAATTTAACTTAAGCCACTCTACCATAATTTCGGTTTAAGGTATTCTCAGAGCAGAGAAGAAAATCAGTGTGCTAGTCTGTAAGCACCACAAATACATATGATATTTGGATAGCACAAATATTTAAACTGACACACAGGGAGCAAAACCTCATCTCAAATCTCCAAAAGACAACAATCTGACATAAAGTCACATGTTTGCAGTTTCAAAACATTGTCATTTAAAATGACACTACAATGACGTTCAATAGCCAATACATGTGCCACCTGGCCAAACAGGTGTTATGTGATTGTTAACATTTCAATCAGGAAGATATTGCTTGTGATGTGGACGAGGTGTTGTGGCCAGACCCAGCTGCCTGGCAGGACGCTGTCTAATTATTTTGCTTTCTTGTTTATTTTTTTTTTTTTTTTTAATTTTTTTTTTTCTGCACATTTTTTCTGTGATTGTATTGTTCAGTTTACTGTTTTGGTTCACTCAAATGTAAATATATCCTCTGTGCATATGTTGCACTGATTTGTTGGGTGTAAAATAAAAATATATATATACTGTATATATATATATTTCTGTGTATGTGAACAATCTGAAGAATTCTCTACAGTATGAACTATGTCAGTATTATGGCAAAACATACTAAAGGTGAGAGTGCTTTTCATTATGCACAGTGTGGAGTTGGTTAGACAAAAATCTGTAATATGAATGAAGTGTGTGCCATTGATTTTGGTTGCAGCGTTTCATTTTACTGGATATATGAGGTATTTTGCAGTTTGGTGAACTGTGTAACTATTTTGATAAAACCAGCCTAGTTTTCAAAATTGTGTTTAATCAATTGGAAAAAAACATGAGTCTCCTCCGCAGTGCTGGAGTGAAGGCACCTCAATAAAAGGTGCAAATTCTCAATTAAGAGCATTAATATAGCAGCATATAACTCCTTGCTATGTTGTCATCACTGTCATCTTAGTTTACAACTGTCAGCACTGCTAGCATTGTTAGCATTGTTAGCCACCAGCTCAGTCACTGTCATGTACTGCGGTGAGCTGAGTGGAGTCATGCTCTGAGTTCTGATATTTAAAGATGACATTAAATGCTCCTCTTTATGTTCAGGTTTGTAGCCTTGGTGCTATCAGTAAAAATCCTTTATTGTCACTGTATTCCAGGGAGTATCACAACATTAGGAGCGCTGCCTTGCATTTACTCTTTTTTACAATTGTTGAAGCATGATTTTGAAAACAGGGCTCGAAATTTCAAAACTCTACACACAATGAACACAACTACACACACAATATGCAGAACACCTCAGATCCTGTGCAAAATATGCACATATACACATTTATAAAAAACCATATTATGCTACCGTATGAAACACACATTTCATTAGGCTAAATTCTGTTTGAACCAGTTCCACACTGCTGTGTTTAACTTTTAGCAGTTCTACCTCTCAGTGATCACTGATCACTGTCAGCGAAGTACACAGAGAAAGTGCAAACATTGTAAGCCCAGAAATAGACAAATAAAAATACTGTACTACCAGTACAGAATAAAAGTACTGTAAAGTAAAAAAAGTAAACAAAAAGAAATCTGAATAAAATAAATTAAATACTACAAATCTCTTTGCCTGGTTGGATCTTTACAGAGAATTTGATCAACATTGCAGGCAATATCCTTTTTGCCTCTACCTCCACCTCTACCTCCTGCTCGTCTTCCACGGATTCCCCCTCTCACCTTCACTCTTCTTCCTCTGACTTCTTCCATTTTGGTTGAAAGCAGGTGAACTCACCTGCTGCATTTTTGTAGTGCTCAAACCTGATTGCTGTGTCTGCAATAAAGCAATCATGTGTTTGCACAACTGATGTGTGTTCAATCAACTGGCTCATGGGTGTGGTGATTTGTCAGCGAGTCGCCCATTCTCCAGTTAGCTCCTGCCAGCTGTTCCTGCCAGTGTTCGGTCCACGCCCAGCGACTCTCCCCCTGCATTGATCTGTGACCAGCCTGCTCAGCCACCACCCCTGTTTCTCATCTGCTCATTCTCCCCTCAGTATTCATACCAGTCAGTTTTCCCCTGATGTTTACCAGATCGTTGTTTGTGCTCATGTCCGCTTCCTATCCCGCCCGTTTTCCTGTCTTGCCTCTTGGATTTTTGACCTGTGCCTGTTCTCCTGGTTTGTGTTTTTGCCTGCTTCCTCTGTACCTCTGCCTGAGCTGCTTGACTCTTGGTTTTGACCCCTGCTATGGACTGTACCCTGTTCTACTGAGAAGACCAAGTAAAGTTTTAGTTTTTGCTTTATTCCTGCCTCTGCCTGGTGATTCTGCGTGTGGGTCCTCTCTGATCTGTGACACTTCTGTGTCTAATGTATACAAGTGTGTTTAGTGTTTCGCAAATCGCTGTGTGTATTGTTCTGCAAAAAGTGTGAGGATGACTTTGTGTTACTATTGTTGAAAATCTGGTCCAACGTTTTTGTGCTTGAGTGTAAGGTGTTGATAATTATGTAATTCTTTTGTTTTTATTGTTTATGCAATCATAAATTGCATAAACACATACATACATACATACACACATACATTTTTGTATACTTACAATTATTACAGTAGAGCTAACAGCTATTGCACAGGTATTACCAAAAAAATAAGTTTAGTGAGTTGAAGATTATTGCACATGTTAGTTAGTTAGTTAGTGTTAGTGTTAACTGAAACACTTATTCTGAGATAAAACGTAGAAAAATGTTAAAACATTTTTAACTGCATACGTCTCTGCAACTGTAACTATTCCTTAAAAGTCCATGTAACGAGCAGAAGTGTGTGTGTGTGTGTGTGTGTGTGTGTGTGTGTGTGTGTGCGTGTGCGTGTGTGCGTGCTTGCGTGTGTGTGTGTGTGTGCTTACGTTGGCGTTGGGTTGCCCTTGGCCTCACACTCGATGATGATGTTATCTCTGGGGTCGACGATGTAGTCCTTCACTGACTGTTTGACTATGGTGGGGGGCTGCTTCACTGTGAGAGGAGCACAGACAGAGGCAGGGCTCTAGGGTTAGCTTCTGCACTGATAATGAACACTCACCCTCTCACACATACATGAAGCTGCTTTGCTTCAGTGCACTTTAGACACACTGGCTTTCAAGAGCTAAATGCAGTGATTTACAGGAACCTTTCCACAAGATCAATAAACTGATTTCTTGTGTTACAGTCAGCAGAAGGGAGAAGGGAAGAAAAAAGAGAGGGAGGACACTGCACTGTGTTCACCAAATAAATGACAGACTGAAACGGCTTGTTGATGCTGCACCAAAATTCAAACTACCACATTTTGTTCAAAGCCAAATAACTGAATTGCTCGTTTCCGGTATGTACAGTGATAGCATAGCTTCAATGAGAGTTAGAGTAGGTGTGCATGTGTAAACAGTAGGTGTAGGAACTTTAACATGACATAAGGGAGAATTTAGAGTTCAAGAGGTTAAAGTCAATCACCAGGCACACATCCTGCACCATGAACCCATGTCATCCTATTTAGTATTATTCACTGATCTTAAATGAAGATCAAATTCATTTTGATTAAATTTCAGCAACCTTACCACTGACAGCTAAATACTGAATATTATACCTGTTTAGAAACCAAAATAAGTTGAGTTTAACTAATTTCATTTCTGTGATTTATGGTACAGCTCTGAAGCTTTAAATGATAAAGCTGGTGGTGTTATTCTTATTGGAAAAAATGTTACTATCACAAATATATACAGTGCTGAACAAATGCATTAGACCACCTGTCCTGTTTGTCTCAAAGAGCCTCCAGCATCATCTCCTTCACTTTAACTGGACTCTTTGTTTCTCACTGAGTTCACTACTCTTCACCATTTAGAACAGGAGTGAAGAATTTAAACTGAATTCACCTTTTTAGACCCAAATTTGATCCAGAACACTGTAATTCACTGAGAACTCACAAATGAATCCAGAATAACAAACAATCACTAAAACACACAATCAATCAATCAATCAATAATAATGTGCTTTGATAGTTTTTTTTTGTAAAACAGCAAATTTGAAAATTCCTGGATAACAACAATAATTATATTTTATCATTAAAGATATAATTTTGATTAAAGAGCTTGCGCATACTGGTGCATTAACCATTAACCATTATAGAGACATCAAAATGGCATCGGCAAACACCTTACACTAGTTGGTGGGCTAATAACTTTGTTGAGCACTGTACATAATAAATAAATATTTAAATACAAGAGGCTCAGTGATTTCCTAAAATAGCCAGTCAATAACGTTTTTTTTTTTATCAATTAATCAAACCGAAGAAAAGAGTGTAATTGTTGGCAGATTAATCCACATTAGTTGCTCTGGCAGCAGGACCACAGATTGAGTAGTTTGTTGAAGTGATGAAGGAGCATGTGGCCCAGTGTGATCCCTGAGACCACTGTGCCTCTTCTTTAGGGATCTGTTGACATCAGGGCAGTCACAGAATATTGATTTATCCAATTCATTTTTTTTCTTTGTCTTTTTAATGAATTTATTTTGAGTTTCCGCTTGCTTCATATTCTGATAAATATATAAATGGATCCCAGCTGTGTCCAGTCTACCATTCATATTTAATGGCTCATCAAAGCCTCCACATTTCAGTGAAGCCTGCAGGCCTGTGGATCTAGCACTGCACACACTAACACACTCACACATTACACACATATAGTACAGGATAAGGGCCAGCCGCCTTCTGGATTAAAGGAGAGCGCTGTAGTTCCTGCCTAACAGAGACTCTGTAGTTGAGGCTATTCCAGCTAATCTAATCCACAACTGAAGACTGACTAAATCTGCCATGTTGCTGTGGCAACCATAAGAGCATTTTCATAGTAGGCTTGGTTGTGATCAAAGCCACACTATGAGAGATAATTGGTGTGGAAATTACTCCTCAACATATCAGCTTATAGCACACACTTCTCAACTCACATTCTTTGTAAAGAATTAATGCTGTGTACTGTATATAAACTATACACACATACTCTACACATTAGATACTGTTTCTACAACCAACAGTCTCCTGGATTATTCCTTATTCTATCATTCAGTTTCATTTCACAGCGGTTGGGACAGAAACATTAGCAGTGACATGTTAAAAAGAAACACTTACGGTCTTGAAGGACCTTGGCTGTTAGTCCAGTGTAAAGCCAGAGAGAGACAGAGAGAGGCATGGACAAGTTGTAATGTGACAGTCAATGGTATTAGGGACATATTCACATTTATAGTACTATGTTACAACATATTCATTGTGTTAAGGTATGCTCAGCTCAGTGGTTCCCAGCTGGTGGGGTGCATTTTGAGTGGGAAGGTTTTTTGTAAAAAAATAAATAAATAAGTAAACAAATATCCAAATATTTTGGACTACAAACCGACAGGTGAACACCTGTATGACACAGAACACGCAGTCTGTGTTGCCTTTTTCCTTTTATCAGTTCATGTTATACTGTATAAACAGTTTTAGCCGTCTGAACAAGCTGCTTTAGTTTTCATTTTGTGAAATCATAGTACAATGGTATGAAATGGTCTGATGTTTGAAACATGAGGATGGGCCAGATGAGAACCACTGTTACAGCTTTATATTTAAGTTTATAATGTCACAATTAGTTATGAATATGAGAGCGAGTACTGCGATCTACAGAAACACAGAAACAATGACTCACCTGTGAGGAGTTCCCAATGAGGGTGAGCAGTAGGGAGGAAAGAGATAACACACAAGTTACACTTTAAATTGAACATCAAAACCATGTGCTCAAAGATCTGCATTGCATATCGTTATTACTACTCATATTTCATTCATAGTTCACAGTGAAAACCTTTCCTTAAAGCTGTAGTTGGTAACTTTGAAAAACAGTTTTTAAAACTTATTAAATAAAAGTGTCACCGTATCCTGACAGAGGTGCCAGAGACACATGTGTGCCTCTGCCTCCTCCCAGTGCTCTTAATGGCAGTTGCAAGATTTCGCCACCTATGAAGGAAACAGTGACTCAGCAGAGCAGCTCGAACACATCGATGTTGCATGCTGACACAATATGAATCAGGATTCTGTGACTGTAAGCTCTCCTCGACCATCTCGTCTTTGTTTCTTCATGGACACACATTTATTGAAATAAAACTGTGATCCTTTAAATATTCACCAGGTGTCCTACAGATTGGTAAACTGACTTCATACAGTGCCTCCATCTTCGAACCACTCAAAGCTCTTGACACTACATTCACTCATTCATGCGCTCATTCATTCACTGAAGGCAGAGGCTGCTGTACTAGGAGTCAACCTGCCATCAGGATCTGCTCTGAAAGCTCCGTCACACCCTGAAGGATCAGCCTTCACGAGCAGTTTGGGATTTAGTGCCCATGGACACTTCCACATGTGGACTGGAGGAGCCAGGGATCGAACCACCAACCTTCCAATTAGTGGATGACCCCCATCCCCCCATATTGTTCTGTTAATATGAAGTGTGTATGAGTGTGTCAGTATGTGTGTGTGTGCGCAGAGAGAGCTCATCAACAAAGGTCAGAGTGCAGTTTGCTGTGAAGCCGATAAAGAGACATTCAACAAAATGGGGGATGGGTCTTCTCATCTCTCTATTTAGTCAAACCATCATCACACTGAGAAGGCTGTGATGCTCTGCTTCGCTCTGACAAAAAGCTACAAGGGAAGAGTCTGTCACATGGTTTTCCTTTTGTGATGGCATGCATTGTAAAGCCGAAGATGGATAGATATACATTCAGTGCCTGATTGTGCAGTAAAAGACACTTTTTACAGCAATGAGCATTTTGTAAAATGTTAGTCAAACACTGGTAAAGGGATCAGAGGATTTGGAGCGTAGACCTGCTGCCTTTACAGCCTAGACAAAGAGATGAGAGCTGAAGCATCAATACAGCTTTTAATAAAGTAAAGCAACGAACATTTAGAGAGAAAATGTATCACAGTGTTGTCTTACATGTCGTACATGCAATGTCTGTCACACATCAAGCCAGTTTTAAGATTATAATCCTCTGCTGGGCAGGGTGTGTGTGTGTGTGTGTGTGTGTGTGTGTGTGTGTCAGATCAATAGAGCATCTTGAGTCCAAAGTTCAAAGGTCAGCCTAATAAAAAGCCAGAGGGAGATGTTGCCCTTGGGGGCAGAGCCAGGTGTCCTTGGGCTCTCTCACTCATTGCACAATTTCCAACATTCATCTTGGCTGTGAAAAATAAGTGTGTGTGTGTGTGTGTGTGTGTGTGTGTGTGTGTGTGTTGAGAGGAAGAAAAGAGGAAGACATGACTCCTTCCTTTCTCCTTTGTGCCCTTGTTCCTCATTCTCCCAGACATCCAGTAAACAGCAGAATCCAGTCAGGCTCTCTACCTGTCATACTGTCATACTGCAGTGACTGCTGGAAGTGTGGCTGTAATTATATTAATATGTGCATGTTGGAATCAATGAAGGCCTATCATCTCTGAACACTATAACTCAGGGATAAGCAGCCTATTGTCATGATAATCAGTGGTTAATGTGGTGCATCACTATGGCTCCAGCTGCACACTCACCACTGACTTTAAGATAAGAGGGAATATATGTTTCCTCTTTCAATCTGGCCTTGCTTATATCAAATAGCTTTAAATCCAGCAGAATAGGTTGCTGATTATAAGGTTATGGTTCTAAGGTTAAGTACACATTTACTAAGATTTTGGGGTTTTTTTTGTTTCTTTGTTTGTTTTTTGAATAGTTATGTCTGGATTTTTGATATCCTATCCTCTGTGTGCTCTATCCATCCATCCTAGTTGATACAACATAAATAAACATTAGCTTGTTGAATACAAATATTCCTATTCATGGTAGTTACAACATCATATGGTCTGATAGGCAGCTGGGACACATAACAAATAGCACACGTTATAAACATGCTAATTAGGCTAAGCTAGCAGCTACAGGCTTACAAAATCATGTGCATTTTTAACCCATTACAATTTTACAGCTCTTTAAACAAAAGCAACCTACATGCACCACATCAAACAGAATATTGTTGCCATTATTAAGACAGTTATGTGTAATAAATAAATTAAGGATGTTCATTTTCTGAATTCTCCATGGAGTTCAAAACCTCTGTTGTTTCCTAGTAGTGGATGTATTTCCTAGGAGTGGCTTATATCTTTCAGAAAAACTCCATAATATACCTGTTGCTATAAAAATGAGCTAAAAATTGGTATCTGCAGCCAATAATATACCTGATTACTATCAAAGCTGAATCGTCTGTTTATTTCATATGGCTCATATTTTAAGGGATTAGTCTCTAAACTGCACAAAAGCTGCCACAGAATGTCGATCACGTTTCAAAATTAAGATCAGTTATACATCTGGGATTCCTGGTGGTCTAACAGTCAAAGACACGTCCACCCTCTGTGTCCCCTCTTTGAGACTGTAACTCTTTGTCCACAGTTCCTGTTAGTATCTACACTGAAAGCTCACAAAGCCAAAACATGGACTTGTCAAAGAAGAAGTTACTTGAACTAAGTTCTGTTATGATCTACCCTTTAAGCAACAGCTTCTAATTTGACAAGAAACAGTTTCCTCCTGTGTCAGCTTGTGTCAGCAAACAGTTTGTAATGTGAGCTAAAATGAATCCTGACTGCCTCGGTACATCCAGTTCGTTTGTCCAAAGTGTTGCTTTCAAGACAGCAGGACGGTGGTGCTGCAGCAGCTCTGGCAGACCTGGGTGCTCTTGTGTACCTCTATGGTTGTTGGGATGCACTGTGTCAACATTTGTGGTAACATATTGAGTTGAAGTGGAGCTGATGATTGCTGAGTGACTTACGGTCTTGTGGGACTTCAATAGCTGCTGCTTTGTGCCAGAGTAGCAGCAGTAATGACATGAGAGCCAGGGCCACATGGCCTCCCTGCCCCAACATCTCTCCCCCTCTCCGATTGGCCAGCGTCACCCCTCACCGCTCCTGATTGGCTCGATGGTTCTCCTAACAGCTGGGCTGAGGACCTGAGAAAACAGAGACAGAGACAGATGGTTAAGATGAAGACAGCATAGGAGACATCACAGCACAGTTACAGAAATGAGGAGCGACACACTGCATATATTCTGTATTCTGGCATGAGAGTGTGTGCTGCTGACACTGGCCTATATTCACAGCTGAGCCCCAGTGTGGCTCCCTGGAGAGAGCAGCCTAGAAACCAAGCCAGGAGCCAAGACCAGCTCTGTGGCACTGCTCCTTAAAGCAGGATCAGGCTCCAATCACTAGCTGTTCAATGACAAAAGATGGCTTCAATTACCTGTTGGTGGGGAATTGTTTATTGATTGGGATCATATAATAATCATAATCTTTGCAAAGTTTACAGACTCTAGATCACCACTTAACATCTCATCTATAGTGACAGGACAAAGGGGCTCATAATTTTCATGCAAATTAAAATTCATAAATTTAATTTACTTTTCTTTTATGTCAATATCATGGAGTAACATTCTTTTATATTTCAAACTTAAAAGGTAACATGTAAACACTGTTTCAGCAAATAAACAGACAAGACAAGCTTGTCTTGACATGTCTTGGTATGTTGGTACCTGACATACAGATTTAAAGATTATTTATAGATTTATAAATTATATAGATGTATAGATACAGATATAAAAAATCAACAAGAAAGGGTAATAGAAATGATGAATTAGAATAAATAACAAGAAATATGAGCATAAGGTGACACAAGACAATATCGTGCAATCTGGATGAGTGAAAACTGTACACAAGTGTTGAATCAAGTTAGATGAATTGAATGCCAGAAAAACATGAATAAATCCTGTGAAGTTGTGTGTGGAGGGTATAGAAACAGAGTCAGATAGAGTGGGGGTTTCATTAATAAGTCCAGCTACAGTAGGGAGGAAACTGTTCTTGTGGCACTCTATTATTCGCAGTCATTTCTACCACTGTCACTCAAAAATCAGGATCAGTCCACTGATTGCACCTCTGTTCCCTCCGAGTGTCACAACCCCCAGGAGGTTTACTGCAAGTATGGGGCTCAGCAATTACTACCTCACCTGTCATACCAAAGACTGACTTACTGGCCTGCGCCCCTCTATCATTCAGCAGCCTCTACAACATCTCTACACCTGAAAGTGAGGATAGAGACATAAACGACTGAAACCTGGCTGCTGCTCTCATTCGGTCATCCTTCTCCAGTGATGTTGGTTTCTTCTTTAGAGAAAAGAGGTACAATATTTTGCAGATCAAAGCAATCCTATGATGTTTCATAAATTTCTACCGCAGATTAATTCACGGCAGTAGTAGAGTAGCTCCTTCCCCAACCAATAACCTGAAGCTTTGTTTATGGTCAGTGTAAATGGCTCAGAGCTAAATGCTCTATCTCCACCTGCCCCCATCACTGTCCAGGCATCTTTGTAGAGTCTTTCAGCTTCCTGGGCTCCATCATCACCAGGACCTCAAGTGGGAGCTGAACATCAGCTCCCTCACTAATAAAGCCCAGCAGAGGATGTACTTCTTGCAGCAGCTGAAGAAACTCAACCTGCCAAAGACAATGATGGTGCACTTCTACGTCCATCCTCACTTCCTCCATCACCATCTGATACGCTGCTGCCTCCACCAAGGACAAGGCCAGGCTGCAGCGTATCATCCGCTGTGCAGAGAAGGTGACTGGCTGCAGTCTTCCAACTCTCCAGGACCCTGAAGCATCAGGAAAGATTGTTGCTGACCCCTCCCACCCTGGACATGAACTCCCTCTGACAGGAGGCTGAAGTCCATCAGGACCAGAAGCTCAGACCACAAGACCAGTTTCTTCCCTCCATCAGCTGACCTCATCAACAAGGTCCCAACTGACCAGCTGTCCATACCCACCACCCTTAGCTATACACACTCATTCACTTTTTGAACTCACCCCCAAGACTGCACTGGGATTTCATATTTAAAAATATGTCTAGAATTCAATTCCTTTAACTTGATTGCATATCCCCTTTGCCCTGAGGAATCTGTACCATTTTCATCTCTCGTGGTAACCTCTTGTCTGATCTCACCTACACCCCTACAAAGCTTTCTCACCTTTTGCCCAATTAGAAAATTCTGCTCTAAGTAACAAAGATGGCAAAGATGGCAGTGAGTGGTCAAGGAAATTTAGACTGACACTACATCCATGTTTTTCTACACTCTTCTTTCTGTCAAGTTATTCAGCAGCCAGGGGGCCAGTGAGTTTTAATTTACTCCCCACCACCTCCACATGACAGCCAGGTCTGTGTACTGGCAACCACAGTAGGAGCACCTGCTCACTGTTAATCCCTGTCCCCCATGCTGCCATCTCTGTTCAGGATCAGTCCTGCAATCTGCTTTAAATCACACCATGGATGGTCTCAGTAAAGGACTGCTGGAATGAGTCACCATGTCACCACAACTGCTTGAGTTTGTTTTTCAGTTCTGTTTACCATGGAGGCATGAGAGGAAAAAAAGTCTTCTTCAAGGACTGAAGGTGAATTACAGTGAGTAATTGACAGACAAGTGGTCATTTGTTGTTGGTCATGTTTTAATGAGCAATATTTAGGATTTATTTAGGATAAATAGACTATGTAGTATCATCCTTTGTCTCTGTGACTGACTTCACAAAAGAGGGGACACAACAGCTTTTTGGCCTGAAGGCAGTGATCAAATTTAACCCAAAACCTGCAAACACCTACTACAAACACACATACACACACACACACACACACACACACACACACACACACACACACACACACACACACACACACACACACACACACACACACACACACACACACACACACACTTTATGCATGAACCATCTGGAGGTATGTCAGTCCAACACTAGTCAACTAAATAGCTGGCCCTGGGGAGCGAATACCCTGCATTGGCTGATATGTGGTGCTAATAACACACACACAAACACATACAACATGCATGGTTGCAGATACACAGAGATAAACAGAACATGGTCACACGTTGATGAAGACACACAGACAGTGAATATACAGACACATACAGTATATAGAAACACACGTGCTGTATCTCCACAGTCCAGCGGTTGTCAAACTTGACCAGTATCAGTATCACCTCTGTTGATTACTAAACAGCAACACACACACACACACACACACACACCAGAGAATGAAGGGATTAGGAAAAGAGCATACTACACAGAACAATATGAGCCTTAAGACAAGAATCTGCTTTGAATTGCAGATCTACTCCCAGCAGAGAAGAGAGAGAAATCAAGATAAGGAGGACAGAGAGCGAGAGAGAGAGAGAGAGAGAGAGACATGGACGGAGAATAAAGGGAATGCCAGTGGAGGCTCTGAAATAGGTCAGTGTTTCTTCCCACAAGTGCAGCCTTGCTATACACTGCAGTGCATCATAAATGATTGCACACAGTGATACACTGAGGCTGAGAGCACAATGGGAGAGAAAAAGGGTCAGTGAACGTCACACACTCCACACTACACATTACCTCACAGCTGGAAAATAGCAGCTATGCAGCGGGATGAAACAATGATCACAAATGTTGGCAGAACTGTGTTCCATAAATGTTTATCACATGAATATTGCAAATCATTTTCAGCTCTTGAGTTGTCTTAAATGATGTATAATTTTGGGGAATACACTTATTGGGGTACATGCTTTTCGACATCAAGGGCTACTCCCTTAAAGTCACTGAGCCTAGTCAAGAAATGGTTCCATACAAATGTAACATAACGTGTTAAAGAGGGGTATAAATCTCATCCAAACTAATCCCAGTAAAACTCAAATATCACATCACCTCCAATATAACAAATATTTAAAATGACCCAAGGTAGTCGAGGAGTCATGCCAAAGACAGAGCAGTACATACTAAACAGTGATCAGAAATCTGGATAAAGTAATTATTAATCTACACAAAATGGAGTACTTTCGATTATGAATGTCCCATTTGAGGGCGAGAAGACACAGATGGTTGACTACCAAGGACCACATCAACATCAGGGAGAAACTGGATCAGGTCAAGTCAGTTTGATTTGTATTGCCTTATATCACAAATTACAATTTTTCCTCAGGGAGCTTTACAATCTGTATGGGATACATCACCGTCTGTCCTTTACAGTACTACCCTCCATCCACTGAGAAAAAAAACGAAACCTAAGGAGGTGAACTAGTACAACTTGATGTAACACAAGGGCTGTGACGGTATGGATTTTTTATTACCATGCATGGTGATGAAGCACCCTATCAATGCGGGATGGCGGTTTATCGCAGTACTCCATGATCAACACAACCCCACTACAACAACCCTGCTTCTCCGGCAATCACCACAACCCTGCCGATCACTCCTTGTCCTCTGGAATAAAATGTGCCCAAATTCTCAACACAATGTTCGGCTTTGTAACCAGATTTGCTGCTATTGTTGAATAAAATCAAGTCAACAGAGCAGCCCCCACCCCAGGGTTAAGGGACTGGCCCACTGCCGAGATGCAGGGTGAAAAATTTTGTTTCTCCAGGACATTACTAAATATTACTGTTTAGATTTCAAAGAAAGAAATCGCACCCGACCCCTTGGCCCCTCCTCCCTGGCAGGAGGGGCCAAGGGGTCGGGTGCGATTTCTTTCTTTGAAATCGCACCCAAGGGGTCGGCCAAGGGGTCGGGTGCGATGTGAGCTGGGTAGATGGCAGGGACCTTGGCGGTCCAATCCACGGCTGCAGAAGCTAGCTCTAGGGACGTGGAATGTCACCTCTCTGGCAGGGAAAGAGCCCGAGCTGGTGTGCGAGGTCGAGAAATTTCGACTTGACATAGGCGGACTCACCTCGACGCACGGCTTGGGCTCTGGTACCAGTCCTCTTGAGAGGGGTTGGACTCTATTCCACTCTGGAGTTGCCCCCGGCGACAGGCGCCAGGCAGGTGTGGGCATACTTGTTGCCCTCCGGCTCGCCTGTACATTGGGGTTTACCCCAGTGGACGAGAGGGTAGCGTCCATCCACCTTTGGATGGGGGGACGGGTCGTTACTGTTGTTTGTGCTTATGCACCAAACAGCAGTTCAGAGTACCCACCCTTTTTGGAGTCCCTGGAGGATGCGCTGGAGAGTGCTCCCTCCGGGGACTCTCTCGTCCTACTGGGGGACTTCAATGCTCACGTGGGCGACGACAGTGAGACCTGGAGAGGCGTGACTGGGAGGAACGGCCCCCCCGACCGGAACCCAAGTGGTGTTCTGTTATTGGACTTCTGTGCTCGTCACGGATTGTCCATAACGAACACCATGTTCAAGCATAGGGGTGTCCATATGTACACTTGGTACCAGGACACCCTAGGCCACAGTCCAATGATCGACTTTGTGGTCGTGTCACCGGACTTGCGGCCGTATGTCTTGGACACTCGGGTAAAGAGAGGGGCGGAGCTGTCAACCGATCACCACCTGGTGGTGTGTTGGCTCCGATGGTGGGGGAAGATACCAGTCCAACTGGGCAGACCCAAAGAGTCTTGAGTGTTGTGAGAGTCCCCTGTCAGAAGGAGTTTCAACTCCCATCTCCGGCAGAACTTCAACCACATCCTGGGGAGGTGGGGGACATTGAGTCCGAATGGGCCATGTTCCGTGCCTCCATTTTTGAAGCGGCCGACCAGAGCTGTGGCCGCAAGGTGGTCGGTGCCTGTCGCGATGGCAATCCCCGTACCCCTTGGTGGTCACCGGTACTGAGGGATGCCATCAAGGTGAAGAAAGAGTCCTATCAGGCCTTTTTGGCCTGATAGGTACCGGCAGGCCAAATGGAATGAGGCTACGGCAGTCGCTAAGGCAAAAACTCGGATGTGGGAGGAGTTTGGTGAGGCCATGGAAGGAAATTCTGGTCCACCGTCTGGCGTCTCAGGAGGGGGAAGCAGTGCACCATCAACACTGTGGATGGGGCGTTGCTGACCACGACTCATTGTGAAACGGTGGGGAGAATACTTCGAAGACCTCCTCAATCCCACCGACACGCCCTTCAATGAGGAGGCAGAGTCTGGGGACCCCGAGGCGGGCTCTCCTATCTCTGGGATGCAGGTCACCAAGGTGGTCAAAAAGCTCCTCGGTGGCAGGGCCCCAGGGGTGGATGAGATCCACCCCGAGTTCCTTAAGGTTCTGGATGTTGTGGGACTGTCGTGGTTGACACATCTCTGCAACATCGCGTGGACATCGGGGACAGTGCCTCTGGATTGGCAGACCAGAGTGGTGGTTCCCCTCTTTAAGAAGGGGGACTGGGGGGTGTGTTCCAACTACAGGGGGATCACACTCCTCAGCCTCCCTGGTAAGGTCTATTGAGGGGTTCTGGAGAGGAGGGTCCGTCGGGAAGTCGAATGAATGAATGGATGGATGGATGGAAAGTGATAACCACTAATAACATCTGCTCCATCCACTAAAACCACTCTAAATAAGCTGCTTTCAATACACTCTCCACTAACTGTACCCAAAGCCTGTTTACAGGTGTTGCGGAGTGCTAGAGGAAGCTGTGCATAAACTGTCTCAAGTGATGCTACTTGAGTTGGCTGGAGCTAAAGACTACAGGTACTGAGCCATATGGTCAATGGTGTTTTGCTTTGGCTGCTCTGACAGGGTGGCAGCATGGTCAGTAGTAGACTGCTTCACATTTCTAGTTTACATCCTTACCTTAGTAAACAACCACAGGCAAGTATTATCACACACACACACATAGAGCACTTCTCCTAACATTACATCAAAAGCTGCATCGCAGACACTATTAGACGACTAGGATGACACTGTCTGCTCTGTGTCATTAATTAAATACAATCATTTCTGCTTTTTGTTTTATGACCTTCCATGAGTTTTGCCAGAAGCTTGTTCAAAGTGTAAATAATGACTCAGAACGATAAAAGCAAAATGTAACCTACTTCTCTATAACCTACCCCAGGCCCGGGGCCTTTCTGTGTGGAGTTTACATGTTCTCCTCATGTCTGTGTGGGTTCTCTCTGGTACTCTGGCTTCCTCCCACCATCCAAAAACATGCATGGGGATTAGGTTAATTGGTTAATTTAAATTGACCGTAGGTGTGAATGTGAGTGTGAGTGGTTGTCTGTCTCTATGTGTCCTGTGATGAACTGGAGACTTGTCCAGGGTGTACCCTGTCTTTCACCCTAAGACAGCTGGGATAGGCTCCAGCCCCCCGCGACCCTATGAGGATAAGCGGTAGATAATGGATGGATGTTTCAGCCATTTCACATTACACATTCAGCCCACTGTTGTGTTTTCTCTTTGTCCATACAGAGAGAGCGTTCACATTCACCCATTCACTCACACAGTCCTCAGTCCCAGCTGCCTCGATCCTATTGTTCCAGTTACTGTGAGATCCACTGAAGTCATTTTGGATGATGTTGAAGCTAATGATGCTCTTCATGACAAAAACACAGCAGGAGACAACCAAGGAGGTGAAATGACACCATATTCATGTGCACTGTAAGTGTGTGCATGTGTGTGTGTGTGTGTGTGTGTGTGTGTGTGTGTGTGTGTATGTGTGGGCGTGTTTTGCCGAACATATGGGGACATAAGTCTGATAACACACTCACATTGAGGGGACTCACGCTGACAATGTGGGGACTCACCGTACTTATGGGGACAAAGTGCAGGTCCCCATAATGTAAACTGTTAGATTTCAGGCTGAAGACTTGGAGAACATTTAATGTTACTGTAAGGTTAGACTTTGGTTAGGGTTAGGATTAGGATTACATGGGTAGTGGATATGGTTAGAGTCAAGGGAAGTGTCTAGGAAATGAATGCAAGTCAATGTAAAGTCCCCACAATACACAAATACACAGCTGTGTGTGTGTGTGCGTGTGTGTGTGTTTGAACAGAATATGAATGGTAATGCCTGCAAACAGAGCAGGTCTGTTTCCTTTTGTATGCATAAATGCAAGTGTTCTCTTGGTAAGGCATATCTATCTTACTGCAGTGACACTTCCCTGCAATATGTGTTACAATTATCTAATTATACTTATTATTTATTTTTTTGACAACTATTTCCAGGAGATAAGCCAAACAGTTCTCAACCTGCAACATTAGCTAAGATAACACTGCCTGGCACAGTGGTTCTCAAACCGGGCGGGGGACGCAGTGGAGTTGCAAGGAGACTGCGACACCAGAGACGTGCTGGCAGGTCAGGAAACGAACAATACAGTCGCAACTAACACTCAAACATGCTGATTTAATTAGATTAAGCACATGTGCTGAATCTTCCTAAACTTCTCCTGTAATTCGGCAAACAAATAATCCACCAAACAGCATTGTTAAGGTATTAATTTGTAGATAGATAGATAGATAGATAGATACTTTATTCATCTCACAGAGAAATTCACAGTTCCAGCAGCTTGAAAGATGAAAACACACAGGGTTCAAGGAAATAAAAAATAAAATAGGATAAAATAGAGTATCAATAAAATATCTAGCACCAAAGTATATACTTTTTTTTAAAAATTTGTAATGTGAAATGGACGAAAAGGAAAAGAGAAAGAGACGTTCTTTTAAACAGAAACATATGCTCAGAGCGGCACCACATTAGCTCTAATCAGTGCCGTAATTTTTAGGGAATATATCTATACTGAACGTGTTTATTAAACACCTTCAACAGTTTCAACAACACAACTCTGCTCCACTATACGTCTGCCTCAGGGCGCTGCGTCACTTCCAGTTGGAGATATAAAGTGGATGTTTAGTGACTGTTGAGGCTCCTAAACTGCCCAGGAAGCCTTGATCAGCAACACATGAACATCAGAGTAGTAAACAACTAGGGTGATTTTTGGAGTTTATTAGTGGATATCAGTCAAACATTGGATGTTCTTTAATCCAAAAGCTGCATCATCGCTCACAGACAGAGAGTCACGTCTGTATGGAGGTCAGCAGTAACTGCCAGGAATGTAGCCTCCACTGAGACAAGACGCAGAACTACTTGGTCCAACTGCAAATGCTTTGCCCAGATTCATTTTGGCTGCAGATGGTTCATTGCATTAAAGTTTCTAATCAGATTAATTATGATGGTATATATATGCTCCTCTCACCCTTGTAGGGTGGTATATATGTTATCCTCAAGCTCGGGTCCTCTACCAGAGTCCTGGGTGTTTGAGGGTTCTGCGCAGTATCTTCGCTGTTCCTAGGACTGCGCTGCGATGTTGTTCCTGGAATCTGCTGGAGCCTCTCCCAGTTTGGCGGTCACCGCCCCAAGTGCTATTTCACTCTTTCCCTCATATTGGAAAAAACTAAAATACAAATGTACTTTTTTCCTGTTATACTTCTCTGAGACAGAAAGCCTGAGGCAATCACACATCGTCTGCCCCCTCAAACACTGCTCTGACCTCCACATATTCCCCAACACGGCATCACAAATTTTGTTGTACAAACTACCCAAAAATAGCCCTTCATCTGTCACACACAATTACCCTCAGCACCACAGCACTGTACAAAAACAACTACAGGAGTACACA
Source organism: Synanceia verrucosa (assembly GCA_029721515.1). Taxonomy (NCBI): domain Eukaryota; kingdom Metazoa; phylum Chordata; class Actinopteri; order Perciformes; family Synanceiidae; genus Synanceia; species Synanceia verrucosa. The sequence continues at coordinate 29,442,229 of CM056552.1, forward strand.
CACAATGCCAATGTTTCCTGCGTGCTGTTTCACCTGGTACACAAACCAACTGGCCAACAGTTTGCAGAGATGCATGCTACTCTCTGGTCAGATGGAGAAACACAACAACTTCTAAGGAATATGAAAAATTGGTATATCAACTGATTTTTGGAAATACATGTTATCTTAACGCCAACCTTTTCAAAAAATGTTGAAGGAAGAAAAGAGGGAGGCTGTGTTTGCACGATTGAAGCTCCATCGCTGGCAAACTTTTCCAAAGTTATGTTATGTTACATCATGTTTTATTACCAAAAACCCAGCTGCACAGATGTGTGCAATTTCCATTGACAAAATCCCACCTGAGTGGACAAAAGCCTCACATCCCACCCTCCACACAATCTTATATGATCGATGCACATTATCACATGACTATAAAGTAGCCATGTGGCTCTGGGATTTGTGGAATGATGTCAGTGGATGACAATGGAGAAACAACCCAAAAAATGTGACTTTTCAGACACAGATCAATACTTGGCGAGGTGCAGACGAGAAAAAAGTCCTCTTTGGCTGGTATATCTGTATGATTACTGCTACAGTTGATCTGTCTGTCGTGTTTATTTATTCTGTGGTTCATTTAGGAACTAGCCTAGAAATCAAGACTCACCCTAGCGCCAATATTTTTGGGGTGTATGGAGCACGATGACGACAGGGCTGCGTGACGCTGGAGATAGCACAACAAGGAAGGTGGCTGTGGCTAACGAACAGCGGCCGTTTGAATCGACTCTGTTAGTGTTGTAACTGGGGGTTATCTTGGGGCTTCTCCCCTTATGCATGAATGTTGTGTGTGTGCCTGGTGAATGAGTGTGAAAAGGCGCTCTGGAATGCGCATGCATGGTTGCCGAGGCAACTTCGACTCTCGTGCAGTTAACCTGAGTTTAATTTCATGTCATAGTCTGGCAGACTATTTATAAAAGGCATGTTGAACAGCATAAATAATGCTGTGTTTCTCCACTTCAATGATAAATCTTTCCTCGTTCATTATTTGGCCTTCCGCCAGTTGTGCTGCTAAAGTGAAGTAGCTGGAGTTCACTCGTGATGTATTATTTTGAAAATCCACCCGAAACTCTTTTATTTTGGTGTTTGACTTCCTGTCTGCTTGATCTAGTTTGTGGAGATTGTCACGTTTTGGGCGCGACACGTCTTGGAAATAGAACCAATCACATATCTCTCGCCAAGCCGCGGTGATACGCTCTGGAAACGCTGCAGTTATGTTGCAGTTACGCGGGTGGTGTAAACTGACTCATTGGCTTTAATGAAAGTGTTTCACAGCGGCTGTCGCTCAGCTGCAGTTACGTTGCCATTACATGTGTGGTGTAAATTGGGCTTAAAGGCTGATTAGCCAGTCATCATCATGGGCCAGCAGATCTTGTTGGTCCTGGATCACCTGAGGATTTATGAATCCATCCTGGTCTATTATTCACAGGTGGATGTGGTGAGATATTTATAAGCTTGATCACATCTTGATTACAGTGATCATAAATTATTGGCATTTGGTTTGATGGTGTGCTGTATTTAGTGAGTGAGAATCATTACAGTCAAGTTTGAAGCAGCAAAGACCAAATGTGGAAGATGAATCCATATGGAACAATATTTGATGTATTTATGATTTTTACCATCGTGTATTTGCAGTGAATTGGGTCATTAAGACATGACAGTGCATTTTGATGTCCACTCCTTCTCTCTACCTCACAGATTGCAATTCGCCAATTTTTAATTTACACCCTGCCTGTCTGTGAGGTGTGATATAAGGTCTTAATCTTGAGTTCAGTCGTTACAATTCTAATGCAAAAAAGCAAAATGGCTCAAATGGAGACAAACCACTACAAATGTCACAAGTCCCAATAATACTCACAGGCTGTGTGAGAGCGCTCTTTTGTCCCTGCTGCCAAAAAAAAAAAAAAAAAACTTTTACGTTTTTATACCTCAATGGCACTCAAGCGCTGGATTTTAAATGACGTATAAACACGTCTTTGGCACTCAAAGTGTTAATGTAACGTATCTAAGGGTTTTCACACCTATGGTTCGTTCGGGGACCAACTTGTTACAATGTTGCAAATTGCCTCGAGTTTGGTTTGTGTTCACACAGCAGCATTCACAAGTAGACCAAAATGTGTGATGTGTGAGGAAACTGCTCTCTAATTGGTTGGAATTTCCTCGTGGAAAACTCCTGGAAGTAAACAAAGAACAGCAGAGTCCAGAGTGCTGGTTTTCAATTTTAGAATGAAGGTAAAGCTACGTGGGTTGCTCTTGGCCCTGGTCATCGTGTAGGCTATTACGTCATTTGTACTTATCACTGTAGACAAACGGTACAGTTTGAAAATGAGGAAAAGCTGAGGCTGGAAAATAATGTCATGATGCACTGGAGTCACTGATGATGCATATCAAGACAGTTCAGGCGGAGGCACACATTAATCCTTCTGAAATAATGCACAGCACAGCTGGCTACGGGAGGTGGTTTAGTCCAAAACAGCAATGCGCCCTGTAGTTGGGTCGGATCGAGGTTGGATCATGTTCTCACCACAATCGAACCGCACCAGAGTTTGTTTGGAACTGGACCGAGACCACCTCTTCAACAAGGTCTTGGTCTGGTTGTTGTGGTGCAATTGATGTGTTCACACCTTCCCAAACGAACCGCACCAAAGGGGTAAACGCTCCAGGGTTCGATTCAACTGAACTAAACAAGGCAGGTGTGAAAACGCCCTAATAGACCTTTATTTATATTATTATCCGTACAATACCATTGGTACACACACACACACAGTCCTGCACTTACAAAATCATTTCATGAATACTTTTAAAAACACTTTTCTGACCAACTAGTCAAGTAGTAATAGTCTCCAGTTTATGCTTGGGAATACTTGTGTCTAACACGCACCAGTGATTTAGCAGAAATACTGACTTACGTTCACTGAAGTGGACACTTTGGTTCTGTCTGTCCACACTGTCGTGACCACTCAATGGACCTGATGAGACACAAAGACGACAAATCATAAGAATATCTTAAGAAAGCATCACACCAGTGTTCAACAGATATGGAAGCAATATGTGCTATTATGTTATTCCAAACACACAATATCTGGTTATGGTGTAATACTGAATGTGTTTGGAGTGCAAACAGAGACAGTTTGCAATAAACTGCCTTCAGTGAAATGTGCAGCTGCTCATAAAGTCAGTGTCAGTCTGAGTGCTTAAAATACAGCAGAGTAGACAGTAGCACACACACACACACACACACACACACACACACACAAACACACGCCTCAGGACTGTCTGCAGCCAGCCTGGTTCTTCAACTGTGGGTTTGTGCTTTCAAGGAGCTCGTCTGTATGCCAGCCGCTGCCCTCAGGATCACAGGATGCTCTTTCCTTTCCTCTTTCTTTCTGTCCTTCTCGTCTGTGTTGCTGCTGCCGCTGCCTGGAGGACTGTGGACAAGTCTCCATGGGACTATAAAACACACACAACACACTGCATTTCTAGTACAGTTTGTGCTGCAGTGCATCAGTCAATAAAATAAAACTGCACTTTTCAGACAGCACACACCACTGACAGTTCAGTCAGAGGCTCTGGTGTGTTACGACGGAGCCTGAAGCCTCGAAAAGACATGAGGAGGAGGTCCACATCCACCCATGTGTTTTCATTTCTAAACTTATAGTCTTTAGCTAACTCAAGTAGCATCACTTGAGACAGTTTATCAGACTGCACAGCTTCCTCTGGAGAAGCAGTAGCACTCCCCAACACCAGTAAATAGACTGTGATAGGTACAGTCTGTGGAGAGTGTATTGAAAGCAGCTGAATGTTATCAGCTGATTGAATATGGGTTATCAGTGGTCATCGCTTTCATTCTCATGCTTCAGACTGGCCAAACTGCACCTCCCACACTGTGAGGTACCATTATGAATTGAAACCAAAACAAGCAGGTTTAGGCAACAGACCTATGTGGTTAGGTTTAGGAAAATATGTTAAAATGTACGCAAGTTACAAAACGGAACTATGATAAAAGTCCATATTGACTTTTGGTTTCACACAAGCAGTGCTGTTTGTGTCGCCTCTTTTTATCCTAGGACACCTGACCCCCTGCTTTGTTCTCATCATGGTACTACAGCCGCTAGAGGTCAGCACTGTCTTCTTACTCATTACCAGTGGTCAACCAAACAAACAGACAGTAAAGGCTTTCTGAACTTACTAGTAGGTGTAGCAGGTCCCTTCTAATGCATGTCTATGAGCCTGATAACCACTGATAATACCCATCAGCCAATTGCTTTCATAATGCGTGTCTGACACAGCACCCAATAGAGCCCTCAAATCTCTAAATGTCTTTCCAGCTCACCTTATTGGTGTTTTGTTGAAAAAACAATGATGATTATTATCAATAAGTTCCAGTAACTTCAGTCCCAACACTGCACATCCATTGAATGTAAAAAAAATACATGCACATTTTACAAATACTCTCTGGGAAAGTTCTTTTCTTTTGAAGTTCCTGAAGTATCCCTTAGTGGGTCACAGACTCTGGCAGCTGTTACAGCATCAGGCAGGCTTCATTTCTCAGAAAGCCCCTTCTCTCTGGCTAACACAATAGATTATGACTATGACCAGATGTTGCTGAATATTATAATAATGTGACTTGCATGCAGAACTACTTTGAATCTTATGAAACTGTACCACTTCTTTAATGTGGACATGGTTAAAAATTACTTAATTCTGCCACTAAATTATGTATTTGGTATGTATATAAACACTTCTATCAAAGTACTCAGCTGTGTTAAAAACTACATTTAGAGAGGTTAAATGGTCAAATATCAATATTTATATGCTGTTACATCATCCTTACCCTTATCTGATGACTAAAGAGTTTACATTGCAACCCCCCTCTGTCTACAGTATGGCACATATAGAACATCTGGGGGAGAGATGTTTAACTGGGTTAAGTGTGTTGCCGAAGGGCACAAAAGTAGCATGCCCTACTTGAGGAGACTGTAAGTGAGTCAGGCTGTGTTGCTGTGCAGACACTCTCCTTGTCATCCTTGGCAGCACTGTCTAACCTGGATTTGATATTTCTGAACTTGACTCAACTCAACCCGAACTGACCTGATACCAGACTGACAGAGCCAGCTGTGAGGGAGCACCAGGTAACACTGAAAACACAATCCAGTCAAAGATTATGATGAGCCTGGTAGAGTGGAGTGATCTCTCTCATGTTTGAACCATGGCAATCATGTCATGTCATGAAATCATGAATTCAGTTAGTCACTGTGAAACTGACTGTAGATGTGAGTGAACGGTGTAAATGTAACTATGTAACTGGAACTATGATGTGTGTAAGCGCTGTGTTTATGAAAAGAATGTCTCTTTCACGTCTCATTTTCATCCATTTCACGTTACAATCTGACACTTTAACGATGCTCTTTAGTGCATTATTTGTTTGCCGAATTACAGTAGAAGCTCGGACAGATTAAAAAAATGGTTGATCTAATTTTATCAGCATTTTTGATCGGTAGGTATGGCTGCATTTTTAGTTTCCTTGATTTTTTTGAACGGAGTTCTTCTTCATGACCCTCTATAATCATGTTTAGTTGTTCCACATTTCGGAAAAAGCAGTAAATATAATATAATTGAATTTAATAATATAATTTGGATACGTTCAGGAGGTCGGATTAAAAAGCCCGTAGTTTGAATGTGATAACATTGTGTAGTGGGCAGTGGAATAACTGACTGCCAACTGAGATAAGGGATGAGATTAAATAGAGCCTGGAACATAGCCTGGTCTGGAGCAGGCTAGCTCCTCAGAATAAATCTCCATGGTAATTTATCCCACAACATATCCCTCTGTTGGGCGGCACGGTGGTATAGTGGTTAGCACTGTCGCCTCACAGCAACAAGGTATCGGTTTCGACTCCCGGCCCGGGGCCTTTCTGTGTGGAGTTTACATGTTCTCCTCATGTCTGTGTGGGTTCTCTCTGGTACTCCGGCTTCCTCCCACCATCCAAAAACATGCATGGGGATTAGGTTAATTGGTTAATTTAAATTGACCGTAGGTGTGAATGTCAGTGTGAGTGGTTGTCTGTCTCTATGTGTCCTGTGATGAACTGGAGACTTGTCCAGGGTGTACCCTGTCTTTCACCCTAAGACAGCTGGGATAGGCTCCATGACCCTATGAGGATAAGAGGTAGAAAATGGATGGATGGGTATCCCTCTGTCCTCTATCCTACTTTTGTGCAACCGGATCACAGATAAATTGAGCCAGAATAACCGAGATAGTCCAGCTTAATCCCTTATCCTAGTTTTGTGCAACGGGCTGGGAGGGATTGTTTACGTAGGCGATCCTTCCAAGATGGCACCCACGATCCCATAATGTATAGCGGTACGACATACCTTAACATTCTCTATAAGTTCAGTTTGCTACTTTGTATCAGTTGATCCGGGGTGAAACAACCACACCCACTCCTTTACCACACATCTGTAAGTGTACACTGTTTACACTGGATTAAAATACCATGAAAGGGGTCAGCTGTTTCAGGCTTGCTTACACTGGGTGGTGCATCACATTAAATATGACAAAATCTGTGACAACATCATTACTGTGTGGTAAAGCAGCTAAAAGACTGAACTCTGACTTGTGAGGCATTCATGTACTGGTGAAAGGCTCAGAATTCTGAAATGTGAGAGAGTTAACACAACCAAACTAACACAGAGGTATTGAGCACCTCTGTGTTAGTTCGGTTGTCTCCAATTTATGTGAATACTAATAAAATTATCAAATTGGTACTCACGTAAAAAAAGAAGTATTTTATTCATACACAAAATCCAACAGTCAGTGAGAGCACTTCTTTTACAGTAGTATGACCAAAGTAATTATTTCTGGAAGGTCCTTACTGGCCCATAGTGGAAGACTAAACTCTATGGTTCTCACTTGGTTCTCTCTTCGTTCTCTCTTAGTTCTCTCTTGGTTCTCTCTGATCCTCTCAGTTTTCTCCGGTTCTCTCTTGATTCTCTCTTGAGTCTCTCTGGTTCTCCAGCTCCCCCCTTCAGTCCAATGCAGGTTAATTGGTGACTCTAAACTGGTTCAAGGTGTGAATGTCAGTGTGAATGGTTTCTGTCTCTATGTGTTGGTCCTCTGATGGTCTGCTGATCAGTCCAGGGTGGAACCACCTTCACCAGTGAAGCTGGATCAGACCCTCAGAGGCACTGGATAGGTGGCAGCATACTGTATAAATAAATTGTCTGCACAACCACAGCCTGCGCTCACACTATTATGTGTAAAATAGACAATAAAATTGCTAGTCTGCCACTGAAGACAACTAGCAACAAAAATGTGTCTGAAATTTCTGAGGCAGATACAATTCACAATAATGTGGAGAGCATTGCTCTGTCATATTGGAGGTGACAGGAGGAGGAGGAAAAATCAGAGAGGCCTCCATATCTTTCATGTACATGTACAGTATATGTCACCACTCTCAGATGCTCTGGTTGTCACTTTGCACAGGTGAAGTAAGAACAAAGGAATTGCTGACATTAATCACACTGTATATTCATATGACATATTGATCGAAATGTCCGACAGTCAGTTGGGAACAGCTGATTGGATGATCTGCCCTCAGCATGGCAAACGGCTCCAACAAAGCTGAAACTGTCTTGCAGCTCGAAAATGGTGTCAGAAACAGGCTGAGCTCATATCACATGGTGATAATACAATTTGCCACAAACATGTCATTAAATGACACAAGTCAAGCCTGGCCTGCTATTTACAGCTTACACCCACCACACATGATTTTGTTCCCTTTGAATGTTCAGATTAGATACAGCACTGAAGGCTGTCCCCTTCCAAGAACACATTTGAGACATTTATAGACACATTATGTATATATGAGTGAGAGTAACCTTCCTTTCCTTGACAAAACACTGCTCAATTAACCTTCAGCCCCTCTATGGAAGCTGAGCAGGGACAAAACACAGCAGTGTCAAATTGCCAACCCAACCCTCTGCACCAAGCACAGCCTCCAGGGAAGGTAAGCTGGAGGAAATAAGGATGGGGGATGAGGGAGGGGGGGCAGGGTGAACGCATGGTTGCCAGGCAATACTTGTGTATATGTGGATGTCATGCTCGGCAGGAGCTGGAGCTCGATGTTGCCGAATGACCTACTTTTATCGAAAAAGAGCAAACAGATAGAGAGAGAGGAGACAAAGTGTGGCTGTAGGAGGAAGATGAGCAGGTTCACTGGTGTGGATAGAAAATAAAAGAGCAGGATGGGAAGAAAGGGATGGAGAGAAAGACAGACAGGTGATAAATAAAGAAAAGATGTCCCAGAGGGTCAAGCAAGAGAGCGGAGAAGAAAACAATAAAGTAACAAAAGCACTGAATTAGAAACTATGGAAGCCATCAGCATTACTATTAAAATTACCTGCATGCAAGAATGATAAACCTACGGTAACAAATCACTCATTTCTAAAGGGGAATATTCGCAGTGTTGCCAATTATTTGATTATGATTATAATTACTCAGCACAGAGGTCAAATCACCAAATTGGACTCATGCTCAGTACAATCACTTTATTGCCATTTCTGAAGCTTGGTTATGTTCATGCTGGATCACTGTCATTGTTTCTATTCCACCTCACAGAGCAAGAGTTACATCTGTGCTTCTCTTGCTATGACAAGTCAAAATGTCCTCCATGAAAATGGTAATAGCTGACACTGTAATCACTGCAGTCATAAATATCAAATCAGTCAAACTGCACCATGTGCACCATATCAGATGCCAAGTTGCCAACATGAACTCTGCATCAGTTTGGTCCTTATCAGCAACATGTATTTTCCATGATGCTAACTAGGTGACCATATCCACAGTTGCTCTGTAGCTTTATGAGTATTTGTGCACAGGAACACTTCACACAAGAAAAACACAGGCAGAGCAGACATCAAGTCAATCCATCCACATCCTCTGCAGCTCTGAACAGGAAATAAAAGGGGGGACCCCAATCAGTTCGTTACCCCCTGTCAGTTTCTACCCACAGAGACAAGACGGGGGCAGGCAGACAGAGAGGATGCTGGGAAGGGAGAGGCGAGAGGGAAAGAGGTTAAAGATGCAGACAATGAGATAAGACCAGAAAGCAGACATGGAGAGAGAAGATGTGATGTTGGAGAAGTAGTGGCTGAACAGCTCTAACTCAACCAGTGACACAACATAAAGTCTAAGGCAACCATGCTGTAGCTTTCATGGAAAACAGAACTCCCCGTCTCAGGATCTGATGTTTGTGTAAAATATGTGTGTTAAAGGTGATAAATGAGATTGGGAGAATTGTCTCCACATAGCTCTCAATATGCTGGGACTCTCCACTAATGATGCTAGCAGCACTATGAGTGCAAACAATGGTGACAGCAGAGGAGAATGTGCTAGACAGTGGGACACACTCGCTACGTGCACATGGGCAAGCTTAATCATATAATAAAGGCATCAAAAATGTATCAAATTCATGTGCACAGGCTCAGGATCATATCGGGACTGGATTCGCGAATATGATAGGAACTCCTGGGTTAAGAAGGTGTTAATCTGCTTTGTGCCTCTTGTGTACGGTATCGTAGCGTATTCATGGCCTGCGCATGCTCGAGAATTTCAGCCGGGGATTTCACCCGGAAGTGAAAGGAGGCACCGACACCGTTGTTGCTGCAAAAGTGTACGCTACAACAACATGTACGCTAAGGCAGCTCTGTCAAACCCCTCAAACACCATATTTGTTTGTATGTCGCCAGATGTTTATTGTTGTTGTTAAGTAGCCGCCAACCGGAAGTAATTCTAACACCACTTGTTGAAAGGGCTACAGCGCCACCTACCGTAGCAGAGGTTACTGACCATTATCTGAATCAAACAAACTCTATGTGTACTTGGATTTTGGGACAGACCACCCACTGAGTTGCAACATTGAATTTGACCAAATTCAGTACGATCCTACCATGTGACCGAAGGGAGTGAGGCACTTTTCCACAACACAGTAACAGCACAGTACGGGATGGTACGGCTCAGTTTTGGTGTTTTTCCATTACAACGGAGTACCTCATAGTACCTCCTCAGCGTTGGAGGGGTCGTCATACGGCAGCGAGAAACTGCCATGACGTCATTTACATGTGACACAGAAAGCCCGGAAGAAGAACACCAACACTACTATCACAAACAATGGAGGACACATGGAGACAATCATGTATTTGTTGTCTGCTCTGTGGCTTTTTGTCCTTGACGACCATGGCATTGTTTTCTGCGATGCCATTTTCTCGTGTAACAATAGTAAAGCAGTTGCCGGTTTTTAAAAAACAGCGGGTAGAGTTGTGTTTGGCTTTTACAGTCAAATCAGACACTTCCAGTTAAGACACTCGTTGGCCAATCAGTGGAAGACAGTCGGCTGACGTCGTGTTTTGGTATCGCTTCGGCTTGCTTGGAACCAGGGCTACAGGAGCTACAGAAAAAGTACCTAGTACCAGGTACCAGGTGCTAGTGGAAAAGCACCACAACCATGTAGAACCATACCGTACCGTACCACGCCTGTGGAAAAGCATCATAAAAGACACTCACTTTGCCGGCTGTCAACAAAGCACAGAGAAGCTGAGATTACAAAACTAGGGCTAGGAATTGTTCAAAATATTTTGATATGATGCCTCTGACGATGTTTCTATACCGGTTCCAGAACTATCTTTTTTGATACCTTAATAAGTTATTTTTGTATAATTTGGCCTCTATCATGGTAAACATACTAGACAATGGTCTGATGATGCTCAACAGGCACAGGCTGCTCCCACTTCCAAAGTACCAAAATGGGGGAATGGATGAGTGATCAGTGGAACAGAAAATGCATGTGTATGCCAGCTACAGAAATTAAATAATAATTTCTGTTCATTCAGACTTCTTCTTGTTTATTAAAAAACACATAAGACATAATAAAAATGACCACCTATTTGCAGCGATATCTCCATATAACCTAACAAAGAGCCCTACTCCACACAGGACTTCATCTGAAATATTGAAGACCTCCTGCTGACATCCAAATCACACTATCACCTTTGTCATGACATCACATATTCATGACATACAAAGAGGCTATTTAGTGATCCCTCCAGGCATAATGTTCACAGTCGAAAACCACACCCACCCACTGAGAGCTGGCAGCCGCCCAAATATCCAGCAGCAGCATAAAAGCATTTCCAACAGTTTGAAATATAGGAGAACAAAAGGACCATGTGAAGTCACCACTCCATCCGCATTTATACAACCATTTCTTCAATACAGCCATACATTTCCTCCACATGCAATAACACTCTTTATATGGCACAGTATTTAGCTTTGAGTCCTCGCAGCTGGTCACCAGACAGCAGTAGAGAGTTAGTGATAACACAGCAGTAGAGAGGGCTGCAGCCAACCAGAGGTTAAATAAATGTTAGGTCGGCTCTGAGGGTTCAGCCAGAGGCTTATGACAGGACTGCTGCAGCTCTGCTCCACTGTTAACAGCTTATTAAGGCTGCAGCCCGCCTACCTGTGTGTGTGTGTGTGTGTGTGTGTGTGTGTGTGTGTGTGTGTGTGTGTGTGTGTGTGCCTGAGTCCATTGTTGATGAGGAGTGAATGTCCTTACAAAGATAGAGAGAACCTAGGAGAACATGTAGAGGCTCATGCAGACTGGACTGGTCTCAGGTAGGTCTGGTGATCACTGGTAAACTGATGTGTTTGGGGAAAAAAGTAAGCAGCTTTAGTATTTGTGAAATGTGAAACTGGAAAAGCATATATGTAAGTTTGGTTTCAAGATTACAATTAGTTTTGGTTTAAGGTTCAGAAATGAGCTGTCAATGGAGGCCCTCACAACTGTAGTGATACAAGTGTTTGTGTGTGTGTGTGTGTGTGTGTGTGTGTGTGTGTGTGTGTGTGTGTCTTTGTGCCCAGCAATAATTTTCCTTTGTTTTGTTCCTTTCTCTCCAGACTAAATGAAGGGCTACACTCTCCTCTCCTCTCTTCCACGCTCCATCCTGTTTTAAATGAACTCTTCCTCTCTCTCTTCCTTTAGCCTTCTTCTCCTCTCCTTTGCTTTCATCACTGTCAAGCTTTTGTTCTCTTTACCACCAAGATCTCATCTCATGTGATTGTTGCTAGTCTCTATCTAATGCTAAACTCTTCACTGTTGCTCCTGCTCCATGTCTGTCTCGATTTCTAATCGACATATCACTCCTTCTCCTCTTTCACTCTTTCCTCTCCTCTCCTGTTATCTGTCCTTCCTTTTACCATCTATCAGTCCATGCCTCCTATCTTGAGCTCCATGCCTCCATCACCTGCTGTGAGCCACCTCATTAGCACATCTGGATGCAACCACTGGTCCCAACCACCCCACCCACACACACACACACACACCCTCACACCCTTTCCTCGCCTTACAGCCATTCTACTTCTTCAACTTCCTCTTTCCTCGTCCAATTAGAAAACTCGCTAGACACCAGGGATCCTTAGCAACAGCCCCATAAAGGGTAGGAGGGATGGAGGAGGGAGGGAGGAGATGTGATGGGGGAGGTTAGAAGGGCTGGAGATGAGGAGTAGGAGGAGGAGGAGGTGAATGGGAATACCCGTTGGGGGTGTGAGGCTGGAGGTGTGTTTGCTATTATCAAAGCATTGCATCTGAGAAGAGTGTATTTATGTGTGCGTGTGTGTGTGTGTGTGTGTGTGTGTGAGGAGGGAGAGAGGAAGAACACAGGCCTGAAAGGGATGAAGATAAAGTGCAAGCACAGTTTTATCTCAGTGTGTGTGTGTGTGTGTGTGTGTGTGTGTGTGAGCTGAATTCAGAGAAAATAACATATATATCATCCCAAAAGCTTCATTTCAAAGAGTGTCCAGCTGGACTGTGTGTGTAGTTGTATACTAGTGTGTCCTGTAGCTGACAGGAACATGACACACCCAGCAATAACAGCCCATAGTCACATATCAATGCTGTCTTCATCTCTCCATAAGCACAAAAAACTAAAAGCCACGGCTATACAACACATACTGAAAAGCAGCAGACTGCCTCGTAGGCTCCCAAGTGGCTTCATGAAAGAGTGAATGAATAAACATGAATCCAGCATGGTGCTTGTGGTATAAAGATGAACACCAGCATCAGCACCACCAAGACAATGTGAGAGTCTTTTAGCTGAGTGGCTAACATGATGAAGCTGTACAATACAGGCAGTTCACACATATGAGCTCTTTTCGACACAAAAGCTGTTGATGGTAACCAGCCATCATCATCATCATCATGTCATGCTGAAAGCAAATCTTCTGGAAATATCCTCAGCTTCAGTTAGGATAATAAAGCTGGATGATAAACAGAAACCCATGCAAACATCAAATAGAACAAAACATATTTTCCAGGCAGATGAACTTATCTGTGTCATTACAAATACATTCTGCTAAAACTTCTAATATCAGAGCTCAGAGACTTGACACACACACACACACACACACACTCACACGCACGCACGCAGTGCAGAGTGTGTGCTGTGCTTTAATGTGAGTTTCCTCAGTGGACTGCTGAGGTCATGTGTGGGGCTGCCATGAATATGTCATGAAGAGGCTATGCAAGACACATGCTTTAAAAAACAGGTCCTCTGTCAATGAGCTATTCACTCTTTATTTTAGCTTCAACTCCTCATCCTTACTCTGAACACAACATTGTTATTCTCTTCCTTTTCATTTCTAAAAAGCTAGCTGGCTGTTTCAAAATATTTCAGTGGATCTGCAGTGAGTTAGCTTCAGGGCTGTACCATACGTGTATGTGTGTGTGTAAGCTTGGCTAATTTACTAGCATGGGTCCCTCTGCCTTGAGGTCTCCAGTGATTAAAGTAATTCTGACATCGGCTGGCCTGTCCTGTAGCCTCACACCTTCACACACACTCCGCTGTCCTTTCCAATTTTTCCACCATAATTAGGCCATTACCACATTTCATTTCCCAGGTTTTCTCTCCCCTCCTCCTCATAAATGACATTATGTCCATTATGGGATGTGTGTGTCCACTTCCTGTGTAGGGACACAGTGAACAGACACCTCCCTGCCCTTCATCTCCTTCTCTATTACGGAGGATGATGTCACATCTCCTCCATCACAGAACACAGCTGCCATCCTCTTCTTGCGTTGTGTTTTGTGAGTTCACTAATAAAGAGATAACTCAGTGTTACTGTATATGAAGAGTCACTTCTTCTTTGTTTCAGCTCCTCATGTCTGCTTTTTCTTGACACACTGGCAGCTTAGCATTAGTATTAGTGTGTGTGTGTGTGTGTGTGTGTGTGTGTGTGTGTGTGTGTGTGTGTGTGTGTGTAGGTTTGAACACTGTGAGGAAAGCCCCCCCCCACCTCCGGGGAGCCCTGGTGTTAAAATGACTGACATGTCAGTGTGTGAGTGTGTGGTGATTACTGCTCTGGTGGAGTGGTTAAAAGGTGTGATAAAGTGTGTCTTCTTTGTGTGTCTGACAGTGAGTGTGTACAGACGCACATTAAAGGGGATTAGGCGGGATGATGGTGTGTGTGTGTGCTTGTGTGTGTGTGCGCACGCACACTCTTTTGTTAGAGGGTGCTTTTTTGTTTTTTTTGCTGAGTCTGTAAAAATGAGCGTCTGTCTAATTAACACTTTGGAAATATCAAAATACACAAAATACACACACACATCTTAAGAAAAAAAGAGAGGATATCATATTAGAAACACAGATGCATTGTAATGACAAATTTAGGAAAGGCCAGTGAAAACAAGACGTTTTTGGTGATTTTGCCTGATTTTGCTCCTCAGATTTTGACAAAGGCTCTTCCAAAGTCGAACAGTGACAACAAGACTTTTAAGCCACGTGTTACAGGAAATGGGTAAAAACACGTCTCAGCTCCGTATCTCTTCAGTCCAGCCAGGTTTCCATCACTACAACATCCAGCTAACAGCATCACTCCTCTCTGTTTTTTCAGCGGGAAAATTACTAGAATGTTCATCACTGATGTCATTAAAATCAAACATGAATGCTCACAGAGAGGCTTAGAGGAGACCCAAAGCTGTGCTTTGTTTTCTTTCTGCATTATTAACCAGCTGGAGCAGAGCTGGAGCTCATAAAAGCATGGACAACTTTACCTGACACCTAGAGGGACAGTCTGGGGTTATGATCCTCTGTCGCTTCCAGTCTGAAGAAACAGACAAGAGTACCAACACAGAAGCAAAGCAGTGTGCAGCTGTGGACAGCAAACATATTAAACTTAAGTTTAAAACCATGGGATGATGTAAGAGTGTCTCAAGACCTGACCACACAGGACCACACAGTTCAGCAGCTCCTGAAGAAATACGGGACATATCATGATCAATAATGTGAAACATACCGACATATGCTCTCACTAATGTATCTGTTATCTGAAGCATTTTCTGTCACACAAAGAAAAACGATAAGTAAATATCTAGACATGAAAAGAATGGACTTGGTCTTCATGGCTGGATAAAGTAGGGCTGATCTAAATGTTACATCCTGGTGACTGGAGAGGATCAGACACAGGCTACGCCAGCAGCAGCAGTAGTCACAAATTTAAGGAACCATTTCACGACTGAGTGGAGCAACGGCCGATAGCAAGCTGAGCCTGAGTCCTCACCAATCAAGAGAGTCATTGAGTGGAAAAATGCATGAGAATGAGTCACATCCAAAATGCATTTTTAGACAGAGGGCAGCCATCACCCATTTACTGACACACATCAGTACAGATGTGCTGATAGAGCTGATTCACTGTTTAATCATTAAATAGTCAAAGAACCATACATCCAGTCCATGTTTTCAAAATATTTATAATTTGTTTGATAGGATGGAAAAGTTGAATCTAGTCATATCTATATCTACACAGCATATACATACAGCATATACCTGACATGGGCAAACTATGGCTCACAGACCGTTGGGCTCACTGCCCGAAATGCGAAATAAATAAGATTGAAGCAAGTCATGAAGCAGAACTCTATTTAAAATATCAAGGAAACTAAGGACACAGTCATTAAATGAGATTAACCATCTTTTCTGAATGTCCAAGCTTCTCCTGTAATTCAGCAAACAAATAAAAAAATAATAATAATAATTCCAGTCACTCTTCCAAGCAGTATTTCTCTAACACTGTAAGACTCACCAATGGCTTTTTTTGTTTCCAGTCTATTCAGAGATTTTATTTTTAATTCCTCAGCATAAAGAGATAAGAGAACATGGAGAGGTCAGGACTGACAGCAGGACAGGACATCCAGACACTCTCAGCACCACAGTGGTTTTGTAGCGTACGGATCATTTGTGTTGGAGGGTTAGTGTTGGATAGTGTGTCACAGTGTAACTGACAGAGCAGGCCCTGGGCCTTATAGCGAACACACACAGCTGGATGCTGCTGCAGTGATGTTGGTTAAGTACCTGGCTCATGGCAAAACATCTGGAACGGACTATTGACCTTCTTTCACATCTTCTCCTCTTGCTGACCTGTTTTCCATTTCACAGACAGCCAGTGCAACACAACGTGTCACAGTGCTTCCTCTTTCTCAATTTCCCAACTTTTCCTACCTCAGAGCAACTCATCTGTTCTTACATGATGTTCTCTGTCAGTATACCGTATTCATTTCCTCATGGTGACGTAACAGACTTCATGCCAGGAAACAAAAGCATGTGGGATCACAGAGGGATTATAAGGTGATTAAAAAGTAAAAAAAATATTTCTCCTTGCACAGAAGAAAAGCTTCCAGCTTTGGTTCCTGCTAAACTTAACCCACAGCCTGCAGACAGAATATTTCATGACAGGAACTTGGTTTCTGCTGCATGCAATGTTTTTATTTTTTTTTTTTATTTGAATATTCTGCTGATGAGGGCTTATCCTCTGCTATCTGGCTCCACGTGTGCACACACACACACACACACACACACACACACACGTACGTTGAGCCAAGAGATTAACTTGACATGTCAGAAGAGGAGACATCTACAGCTGAATCTCTACAGGTTATGTAACTAGAGCATCCTAAAAGGAATAAAGAAGGGGAGCAGACTGAGGACTGAAGAAAAATATAGTTTTATTTTCCTGGTATAGTTTATACAGTGTATTTCCATCAGTTTTACACTGAGTAGAGCCTCTTTTATGCTGATGGAAATGGGATGAAAAAGACTGAAGTTATGATGGAAACAACCGCATAAGAGCTCAAGCCACACAGTCAAGAAAAAAAAATCTCCAAGAAGTGCAGTCCATAAGCAGCTATAGCTCTGTAATTCCAATATAAAAACTGCCTCAGTCAGAGTGATACAGTGAGAGTGTCAGTGCGCGGACTGGTCTGGTCTTTATGTGGACATGGAGTCTTTATATTGACTCCAACACTGGCAACTTTCACTGCATATAGTTGACTACAGGATATTCAGGAAGTGTCTGGAAAGAGACAGGCAGGTGGAGGGAAGAGGACATTTCCAGACTGAAGTTCCTCCTCTGAGTCATTTTCACTGTGCAAACAGCAGGTTGAAACCAGGACAACCAGCAGCTCCTTCCTAAACCTAATTATGGAGATTTTGTTGCATTGGTATGTAGTTAGATTATTATTTGAACACTAATCATGAGCTTGTTTCTAACCTTAACTAACTAGTGAATATTGTTTCCACATCTTCACTTCCCTACATGGCATTGTGTTTCTGCAAGCCTGATATGAAACATGGACATATTTATGAAACGTATTTTGGGCTCAGATCGGTTGCCATCCTGACTGTACCCTGCACTACATACCTAGAACAATACTAAACAGAATTAGCAGTAATTTTAACCATGAACATGAAACGTAGGTGCCAGGGTGTCACATGAAAAGCAGTTCAGAGGCTGCATGGCTTTTTGGATTTGATCTTGCTTTTCCACACAAAATACAATAATGTCTCTGAATGACAGTGGTAAAGATTTACTGATATCAAAATGACCCACACAACATCTTTAATTTAAATGCCTTTCTCTGCTTCCCAACAGCAACATGTTTGGCATCAGACACGTGTCCTTGAGCACTGTTCTCTCATAAAAAGCTATGTAATGTGGATAGATCACAGAGTCACACTTTGTTCTGATCTTTTCCTTCTGGCCAGGGAGGAGGAGGAGAGACAGGGGGATGGGATGTTAATATGAATCCTCTCAGCCAAATATTTGCTGTGAAAGGCCGTCGTTGCCTATTAGGGTCTCTCTGTGTTTCTATCTTCCTCTCTCTCCCTCTTTCTTTCTGTTTCCTGGTACATTAACCTCCTCCTCACAATGCTCCCAAACAAAGGAAGGCCTGTATTTGTGTACAGGAGTGTGTTTATGTGTGTGCACTGGATGCTCCACTGTCCACTCTCCTGCACACTCATCAAACACTCATGCATAACACAGACATGCTGAAACAACACTTGAAATGTATTAATGCAGTAATCCTCCCACTTGCATACGCAACAACACAAAATAAGAGTGTGACAGAGCTGTGTGTGTGTGTGTGTGTGTGTGTGTGTGTGTTCTGTGTTTAAATCCTCCTACGGGACAAACAGCATGTTCAGACAGCTGTACGTCATTACAGCCACTCAGGCCTCCCACACACACACACACACACACACACACACACACACACAGTATGATTGGACTCAGGTCACAAGTAAAGCAGCTCCTCTTTCTGAATTATTTCTAATAAACACAACAATACTTCCCTTATTGATTTGACTTTTTGACCTCAGAGGTCTGGTGTCAGCATAAAGCCTCCATGGATCCAAACCAGCACTGACAAGACATAGATGTTGTTACAATAAAGCATCACAGTTTGTACCTCACACTTTCTTCACTTACATCATAAATAACTGACTTTTTAATGACACAGACAAACCCAATAGATCGACTGTTTACTTCATTCTGATGATCATGATTATCATCGATCATTCGATAGCCAGTTGTTCTACCTAAGGCTACGTTTATATGATGACGGTCTGAACAGAAGATGCAAAAGTGGCGTTGTGTCTTGTCACTTTTTATTCCGCGTTTAGACGAGCATTTTCGGGAGGAAATCTGCGTACATACGGCGATGCAAAAGTGTGTGGAATTCAACTGGGTATGCATGCCAGTCGGCTAGTTGGCACTATGATTTACCATCATACAACACATAATTACAGATCCTCTGTTCAGTAATACTATCTGTGCAGATTCTGTATATTTGTTAGCAGACTCCTGTGTGTTTATTAGAGCTGCCAGAGCAGCTTGAAGGTCCGACGTGTGGGAATAATCCAACATGTTTGTTTCTTTCCCTGTACTGGTGCATGTGTCTTGGGCAGTGTAGACAGACACACTATAGGGGAGTGTATTCAAATTTTCCACTCTGGAGGGTGGTTTCATTTCTTTGCACTTTCAAGCCCCAAAAACTCCATCACCGTCTAAACAAAAGGCACTTCCAGTAAAGTATTTTGTTGTTTTTACCCACAAGTGTTCTCATGTAAACAGGGCCTAAGACATAATTTATATGCTGTATATCAGTTAAAAAACATTGGCACCTCATGATTCATATCAGGACCTCCTGGTGCACCACTGGTGAACGCACTGTTGGAGCAGCCATGTTTCACTGACTATAGAGGACGTATAGAGTTGCAGCTGCAACAGTCTGCATTCATTACATGTTCAATGTAGCCTGTCAGTGAGCCTTGACCAATCAAAGAGCTAAAGACTGTTCACATGACATGACTCACAAACCTTCCTGGACCTCCTGAACTACTTCATCTGGGTGTTAAAGACCTGACACAAGCATGACATCACAACTGCACGGTCAATTTTACAGATTTGGGAGAAATATAAAAACATTTCCAGACCAGCATGGCATGTCAGTATCACAAATTATCCTCATGTGGCTTCACAGTCCGTACAGGAAACGACTCCCTCTGTTGTTCTCTCTTGTTATTCCTGTGTTACAAAGCAGACTAGAAATGGTTTCACTTCCAAGCTAATTCATTCATTACGTTGGTTGAGCCTTGCCAGACCACTCTAAGCAAAAAAAAAGCTGGTTCCAGGCTACACACCAGAGTTTAGCAAACACTTCCTGTGTCTCTATTCTGCAGAGTCGACAGAGGCACTCAGCTGGGTCCACATTTCCTAAAAAAATTATTTTATTGCACAAAATCCATATTTTACCGCTGAATTGTGACAGACAGACTAATTAGCGTGTGTGTGTATTTATGTGTGTGTGTATTGACAGTTGTAACCACATTTCTCTTTTGACAGCCTCAATTATCACTGAAACATCAAATACAGAGTCATTATGAAACAACAAGGTGAAATATTTAACACCTTTACCAAAATGTTAAAGGTATGAATCACTGGTAGCTACATCACTCCACCACCCACAACAACATTAACTGCAGTAAAGCACCTGCCGGGCAGCATAAAACCTTTAAGAATGAATTAAAGTTTCACTCACACACACAGAGCCCTACTATCATGAAATGCATGCACACAATTAACACATGTAGGTGTGAATTCTCTGGTCAGGACGACAGACAGAAATCCATCATGGTCAAAGACCTGAGGAGTTTAAAGGGTTTCTGTCATTTTAACCTTTAAAGAACACAATCAAAAATCTCCTGTATTTCCTACACAGATTAAAACTGTTTCATTTTTAATATTTAATATTTTTGCTTCAAATGAAGGTTGAAGCTCTAGTCCTGCACAGAAAACAAAAGTGAAAGGAGCTTGGTGTGTTCTCCCCTTCACAAACACACACAGTGTCCAGACATGAGCAGTACCTCTGTCAGTGCAGCTCCAGCGTCCAGGTGAACAGCAGTGCTGGGTGACGGTGCTCTGTCTCCATCCCGATCAATCCTTCAGCATCCGAGAAACCAGAGAGAAACCAGCAAACGCCAGCAAACACAGCCTGAGCGTCAGTAAGTCTAATCCACCACGACACACAAAGACAGCAGTAGAAACAACGGCACTACACTCTGTCCATGTCTTTTGACCAATCTATCCACCTCTGTCTCTGTGTCTCTGCTCTCACTGTTCCTCAGTCTACTCTCTCTCCCACTCTCTCTCTCTCTCTCACACAGATTCTCCATCTGCCACCGCCCCCTCTCCATCACCCCTCCCACCTCATGAATTATTAAAGTATCTGTCTCTCTCTCTCTCACACACACACACACACATACACATTTCAAGCTATTTCCAACTGTCCCACTCTGTTTTCATCATAAAGGTTTCTTCAGAACAGAAGTTCAGAGTAAATGTGTGTCTTTATTTGTTTGGTTCAATTAGGAAGCTTTAATGATGACCTAAAAACTAAAAAGAGAAACCTGCAGTAACCTTATCCAAAACAACATAAAGCTACAATAATGATCCAGCAATGTAACTACTAGCACAATACTAGCAGAATATGTGACAAAACAATACAAAGTAAATAAAAATACAGTAAATAAATTGGAAATCTGGCAAAAACATGCAAAAAAACACTGCCTAGTCAGTCAAACTATTCTGAATCATTCAAGGTCAAGGGCTAAAACAGTACCAGTTTTACTCTGACACTTTCTAGAGGTGCTCAAGCACACCTACAGCGCATCTCAGCCCCCCCAAAAATCATTATCAAAACCTTCAGAGGCATCACCTGTGTTACATCACTCTCCAGTGAACTCTACAATCCTAAGCTTAATATTGCTGCAAAGGTTTGGTGACTTTCACAGGGGTCCTTTGACCTCTGATCTCAAACTATTAAGTGGAAATGTGTTCTATGGGTACCCTTTACAAATATGATCTCTTTATATGAGAATCACATGCAGTTTTGGGTAAAAAAACATTCAGCTTTTTGCAACCTTGCAACAAAACAACAAAAAACTATGAGATGTGACACAGCATAGGAATGACCATCATATACTTCCATCACAGTGTTCACAATGCTTTTATTCTCTTTCACAATACATTTCAATTCATTCATTCATCTCAGCTGCATCTCAGATGAGTCAGCAGGTTCCCAGTTTTTAGATGATGTTCACTACTTCTCTGGGACATCTACTGCTGACCTGCTATCTCCCCTAAAAACCCACTTGGAGGTCAATGCCTCACCTGAGCCATCTCATCCACACTGCAGGGTTACCTTCTAGACTCGATCAAATGACCAAATCAGTGTTAACTTTTGGTTTCACATGGGACACAAACAGAGGGCTCCTTGGTGACAGTGGTATAAAATAAACATTTTAAGCTACAGTCCAGGTCATTGGTGTGCCGTGTCAATAGTGAGCTAATGGTGCTTTTCCACAGGCGCGGTACGGTAGGGCACGGCTCTACACGGTTGTGGCGCTTTTCCACTAGTACCCGGTACTTTTTCTGTACCTCCTCAGCCCTGGTTCCAAGCGAGCCAAAGCGATACTAAAACATGACATCAGCCGACTGCCTTCCACTGATTGGCCAACGTGTGTCGTCATTGATTGTGCGACGTCAGACTAGATTGTAAAAGCCAAACACAATTCGACCCCGGCATTTTAACCGGCAACTGCTTTGCTACTGAGAAAATGGCATCGCAGAAAACAACGGCAGTCTTCTCTGTCTCTCTTCTCTGTGTGTGTGACAAAAAGCCACAGAGCGAGCAACAAATACATGATCACTTTGGTGACCTCCATTGTTTGTGATAGTAGTTTGTTGTTCTTCTTCTTCTTGATTTTGTTTCACGGTACTGTGAGGTACTCAGTACTCAGTTGTTATGGAAAAGCACCAAACCTGGGCCGTAGCGTACCGTGCCATTACTGTGTAGTGGAAAAGCGCCATAAGTAGCAGGTTGTTGACTTGTGACCAGTCTTGCATATTATGTAGCATACCACTACAGAGCCTCTTTTTTAATATTCTTCCATTCTTAGCATAAATGAGCAGTGATTCCCCTCGTCTTTGATTTCTGTTTTAAACTTCTCAGTGGATCTGTCTGGTGAAATAAAATGTGCATTCCTCACACGCTCTCCCCTCATGTACATGTAACCTATAAAAGCTCACAGACACACGCCAGCCATGCATGAACTCATTCACACGCAATACATGCACAGGTCATGGAGAAGACAGGGCTATTCATGCATGAAGGCAGAGCATGCATGCACACACACCGAAATCTCCCACACTAACTAACAGCCATGCATGCAGTGTTGGCGAGGAAGCTCCCCCTCAGCTGGAGGCGATCTGAGTTTTCTCATGGATGAGACGTGGCTGGCAGTCAGTGTGTGTGTGTGTGTGTGTGTGTGTGTGTGTGTGTGTGTGTGGTGTGTTAGATGGGAAAATTCATATCTAAATATCAAACTGGTCGCCAATCCATTCCAGAGTCATTTGAGTTTTATTCAGATTTAGAGCAGAGTGTAAACCTACCAAACCCTCTGTAAGGACGTTGCGTGCAGTCACTGCACCCAGCTGATCAGATACGTTTCTCTGGCCTTGAGGCCCGTATATTTCATGCCCCACTTAAAAAACCTAAAACAATCCAACAATGTATTTGTTTTAATTAGCAAATTCAAAATACGGGTAAGGTCAATGGTAGGGGGTTGGGTGAAGACTTTGGGCCTTCAGGGCACGATAAAGCATGATAAAGTGATATTTTCAGTTTTATGTATCTATTTATCTATGCCTGTGTGCATCTCGGCTTGACCTCCTGATCTCGGCTAGTAGTTTTAGCTCCCTTCTGTCTCCAGTCTCACCCCCAACAATCAATAAGCCCCAGCACGCTGCCGCTGGCTGTGACATGCAAATGACCCTGCATGTCATTAATAGCTATGCCCTGACAACAATAGGATAACCTCAACCTCCCCTCTGCTTTTCCTTAAGACATGCGCCAAGACACACACACACACACACACACACACACACAGAGTGCACAAACAACAGCAAAGACAACATCAACTCGTGCCCAGATGGACTCCAGTCAGTTGACCTCTGTTCAGATCTGCAACAGACAAGCAAACAGATATCATGATAAGTGCACTTGAGCCCCTGTCATGCTCAGCACACACACACACACACACCTCGTCAATCACCCTGTTACCACAAATAGACATACTAGACAATGGTCTGACGATGATCAACAGGCACAGACTGCTACCAGTTACTCTTTAGGACCCTGGGGAGTGAGAGTTTGCCTTATGGTGTGTTCACTGGAAGTCAGAACTTGGAGCTCTAATCAACATAACCTCAAAGTTTAGTGCTCTCAGCTCTTCCAGCCTTACAGACGCACAACAAAACATGTAGCTACTGTTTACATCAGCAGCATGAATTCTATGTCAGGTTGGTGAGATTAATCTGACTTTCTGAGGTGGAGATCCGACTTTGGGGAGTTCTGATTTAAATTCTGACCTGGAGCTTGGAGAATCAGACATTTGTGTATAACTGAAATGCACCATGAGTAAAATGTATGCAGCATTTGATCATAACCGCTCATGATTGATGAGTCATGTATTGACTCTTATGTATGACATCAATGACTGATCATTGTATATAATGGCCTATATACAATATAGTCAAACATAGGCAACTCCATAATTAGTGAAACTAAAAAAGTAAAAAAATATTTCTTAAAAATAGAACCAACTCAGCAACTTAAGACAAGTTAGTTTAGTCCATTATTCTTCCATTGGGGTTAGATATACTGTACGAAACAACATTGAACATGAATATTTTTTTGACAGCCAAATTAAAATTACTGTTAGAAAATAACTGAGCTGAGAGTTGAGACTTGAACCTGAAACTGACTGGAGACTGAGACAAGCAGTTTAAACACTAGTTTTAAACGCTGACATTGACTGACTTTGTCTTGCTAAAAATAAAGCATGAAATTTAAAGCTCAACAACATGGTACAAACACTGAGCAAATAAAACATAACTCAGAAGATTAAAGGAGTAAGGACAAGGGAAATGAGGACAACTTCATGAAGACAGACAGACAATAACTGGACTCATTACATTGTATGTCGTGGGGGGGGGGGGCATATGTGTTAATTAACTTTGCCATTGACCCCTACACAGACACAGACACACACACACACACACACACACACACACACACACACAGAGTACAGAGTACAGAGGACAGTCATGTCCTGTGGTTATTGAATCAGGCCTGGTTACTGGGAGAGTTTTCTAATCAAATGACAACAAAATGTACAAACATAAACTGCTGTGTGAGTCAGTAGAAATCAGAGGATGATGGGTCACATCTTCCCTCTGGTTTAATAGAGTATCTACCTATACACTGATCAGGCATGACATCATGACCACTGACTGGTGAAGTGAATCACACTGGTCATCTTTTCATCATGGCTCCTTTGATATATAAGACAACAAATGAACATTTAATGCTCAGATTTGATGTTAGAAGCAGGAAAAATGTTCCAGCATTAGAATTTTTCAGGAGTTGACCACAAGAAGCAAACAGAGATGGCCCATCCTAATTTGACAGGCTAGAACCAGCCCAGCACAGCACACCTTAAGGGTTTAGTGAAGTCCAAGCCTCCACAGGTCAAATATTAGGCAGGTGGTCATAATGTTAAGCTCCATCGGTGTACATTACTGACTAGACTGTGTAAAGTATCATCAAAGTGAGCTTCTGGTTGAACAACTAAAATACTTCACACACACACACACATTCATATGGAGACTTCCAGTACTTTGCCTTCACATGTCCAGACCTAATCTATGGTGAGCAGATACAGTGTGTTGGCTTCTATCAAAAGGGTTTTGTCCAGTGATTGGATGATTGTTGAGTGAGCCAAACAGCATGGTTGAGGAGCAGACTGCAGCTATTGTACAAATAGTTGCCTTCCTTCCTCTCTTAAATAACATACAACAACACTGGAGCACAGGCGCTGAGCCCCACAAGAAGCCCCTCTGTGCATCTCACCAAGAGGCATGTTACTGTCTGCAAAGCCCCCAGACATCAGCTCCAGTGAGGGAACATGAGGTTACAATAAACAATGACTGAATGAATGATTCATCAATACCTCTGTGCCAGGAACATCCTGTTTCCACACACCACCACAATTAATCCTTTTAACCCACAGCTGCTTTTGCTTGGTATTGGAAACCACATGTTGAATATTGTTATTGCCTCAATCAAGATGAAGATTTCTGTTTGTTTGTCTGCAGGATAATGGAAAAGCACAAGCTTCATTTTCATGACACTCGGTGCAAATCTGTAGCGGTAAAACATGGCAGTTTTAAAACATATTTTTATCTCTATAGGTGCTGGCTGTCAGTGGTGTGTCCTGTGCATGGTCTACACATTAGACTGCATTTGCCCTGGGAGTGAAGCATCATCGCAGTAAACCTGTTCTCACCACAGGAACCTTTCCAAAAGGAAGACAGTCAGTCCTCCTTCAGCTAACCTGTCCATACACTGCACTGTTTGCAGCTAACACATTATTGCTAGCCCCCTACTCTCCGACACTCTCTCTGTTTCTTGAACGCACACCTGCTAATGTTACACACCATAGACTGTAAAAAGAATGGATCACCCATTAGTTTGGGGGAGTCCATTTTGTGCTCCTACCATCTTGGATTTTAGTGGGTGTGTACTTTCCATATTTGGAGGAGAGGCAGTAACTTTACGGGTCAACCAGCAGAGATCCCGCCCACTGAACTCAAGTTAACCGCACTGAACTGAGCTAGCTGAAGGCTAATCAGCTAGGCTAGGCTAACAAGCAGCTACCAGCAGCAAAAACAGATCATAATGCTGCTGTGTTTTAAAAATCACCTTTTCAGATTGAGAGGTTTTATGTGGAGCTGCAGGGTTTGGTGGAAAATTCATTTGTACTATTTAACTGTGAAACGATCGTTTATAATATATTATTTACCGTGTTTCAACACTGCCTCCATCCACTAACGTTATCCACCACAGCAGCACACAAACAACAGCAGGCGCTTCCTGACGGAGCATCTCTGTCCATGCAAAGTCTGACTTTTTGAACAGAACAATGATACGAAATAAGGTTGTATTCCTGCATGAAACAGACTCAACATGCTCTGGTCATCTGTCTGTATCGACAGGGACCATGAGTCGGCAATAAAGTCATTATAAGCCAGCGGCAAAATATGCTGACACATACCAATAAGTGGCAACATCCAGGTAAAATCTATTTTATAAAATCTATGAGTAAAATAGTACTAGATATTTACACACCGAAAAAAATGCAACACTGTGTCTTTGATGGTCGGTTAGTACAGTCAACAGCACAACACTCCATCCATCCATCTATCTATCTTCCTTCCTTCTACTACTTATCCGCACATAGGGTTTTAGGGGCACTGGAGCCTATCCCAGCTGTCTTAGGGTGAAAGACAGGGTACACCCTGGACAAGTCTCCAGTTCATCATAGGACACATAGAGACAGACAACCACTCATACTCACATTCACACCTACGGTCAATTTAAATTAACCAATTAACCTAATCCCCATGCATGTTTTTGGATGGTGGGAGGAAGTCGGAGTACCAGAGAGAACCCACACAGACATGAGGAGAACATGCAAACTCCACACAGAAAGGCCGCGGGCCAGAAATGCGGGGTCATCCCTATGTTCCCCTGTAGCGATTGGGGAACATAGAACCCTTTTTGGAAAAAAGGTTCTATGTTCCCCGGTAGCAACACATTCCGTGGAGCACACTTCCCATTCCTCACGCATTTCTTGGAATTCAGCCAAGCACCCAAAACGGGCTCGCTGAGCCCAGCGCCCAAAAGGTCGGTGCTGCAGGGCTCGCCGTGCCCGGTGCTGTGTTGTGGTGATGCGGTCTGAGTCGGCTGAGGCTGCAGACAGAGGTGAGGCTGGAGGAGAGGAGAGGTGACGGGTGGAGGGTGGAGAACAGTTGCCAGCTGCTGCTGAGGCTCAATATTTGCCAGTTTTTAGTGATTAAAACTCCTCTGTATTTCTGTCAGTTCCTCTCTGTCCAGTTTTTCTTATTCTGACTTGCTACACTGTGCCCAGTGTTTTTTTTCTCTGTGGGCATCACGTATCATTTAAGTTCAAAAATCATATTTACAATATTTACAAGTCAAATAAAACATTTACAATCAAAAATAGCTATCAGTAACATACATACCAGTGGTGTGTGCAGTTACGCACTATCCATATGAAATAACAGCCCTCCATGTGTAAATTATTGCATTCAGAGCACATTTTCAATCATGGAAACAACAACTTTAGTCAGAGGAGTGAAATATCTTTCTACTCTTTGATACACTACACGAGGATGATACAAAGGAGGATGAAACATCGCAAGATTGTCTGATTGGACGCTGACTTGCCAATGAGCTTGAAGCGTTTCCATGCCACCGGAAAATAACACCAGGTTACGTTTCCTAATCGCTGTTCTGTCACGTTTGTCCCTGGGCAGGCATCAGATTTGTTTTTAGATATATCACATATAGGCCTATTTGCCGTGGAAATTGGAAGTGATGGTGAAAAAAGTAACAGACCGGGGAACATAGGACCCTTGTTTAAAAACGGGGTCCTATGTTCCCCAACTCATACAAAGCGGGGAACATAGGCACGCTCCCGCTTCTTGCTGCTGAGACAGTGCTAACCACTACACCAGCGTGCAGCCTACAACACGCCACATGGCCAGAAAACACCACACGAGAATAGGTAAACACGTACACTGCAGTCCCTATTAACCGTTGGATGTAGCCACGGACCTCTGGGTGTAGCCTAGCCTAGCTCAGCCGATGCTTTAGCAAAGAGCTAACTGCTGGTAGCTGTCTGTGAACCTATCACTCAACATAACCACACCCTAATTTATTAAGAATTTTAAGCCGAAATAACACTAAAACGATTGTGGTAAAAAAAATTCACCCCCCTCACAGTGTTCACGGAGGTGAAAACTCTCAGTAGAGACCAAGAAATTAAAATGTACCAGGCTGTAAATATGTTTTTCAAAGCTGTAAAGTTGACTATTTTAACATGGCGGTCAATGGAGAATTGCTCACTTCCAGAGCCAGACGTGATCCTCATTAGCTGTTGTCATATTGAGTTGGACATTTTTATACAATTTTATATGTAATGTTAATGTGTTTTTCATTGTTGTTATTCTGTACACATGGCATCTATTGCACGTCTGTCCATCCTGAAGAGGGATCCCTCCTCTGTTGCTCTTCCTGAGGTTTCTTCCGTTTCTTTTTCCCTGTTAAAAGGCTTTTTTTGGGGGAGTTTTTCCTCAGTCGATGCGAGGGTCATTTGTAAAGGACAGAGGGTGTCATATCCTGTACAGATTGTAAAGCCCAATGGGGCAAATTCATAATTTGTGATGTTGGGCTATACAAATAAACTTGACTTGGAAAACCCACAGCTCCCCCCTTGTTACACATACGATCAACCCACCATGGACTTTGTGTGACATAATAACAGCTTGTGACTGAATTATAGTGCTGTATACAGTAAATACCCTACATGTGTCACCACTATATTACTATATTATTACTATATTTTATCCTACCAGTGAAATATGTGCATCATATATTTAACAAACTGGTATCAGATCAGTACTTAGTACCAGTCAGTATGTAAGCTCAGGTATTGGGTAGGTACTGGTGTCAGGCAAGAAAAAATGGTATCAGAACATCTATAGATTAATATATTTCTATATACCTATCTATAGTTTAATATAGTTACATCTATAGGTATATATATGTGTGTATGTGTGTTTGTATATATATATATATATATATATATATATATATATATTCTTCTTCCTTATGTATGTTATATATTCCTTTCTGTTACATATTAGGATACGAGTCACAGTAGAATTAAAACATTAAAACCAACATAGCATTGGATTGATGTGATCATTTAAACAGCTTTATCAAAGTTTCATTTTTTTATTTCTATAAATAAGCACCAACAGTGTCGCACAGAGAGGTGAACAGGGCCAGGAACAGAGCAGAGTGGAGAGAGGAGGGAAGAGGGAGCAGCTGTTGCAGACGGAAGAGAGAGAGAGACTGTCTGGAGTAAACACACGCCGGTAATTGAGCAGCCGTTGCCATGACCACAGTGATGTTGACTATCTGCCCATACCAAACCCCAGACACAAAGCACACACAGAAGTAACAGCAGCTTTTACATGAGCATCTCCTCTGATTTAAAATGTTTTATTCTGTTTGTCTCACTGAGACACTGTAACCTTCAGGACAGCAACATTCAGTGTGGATACATGATACAAACTGTGAGATATCCTTTACAGGAAATCATGAAATGTCTGTTTTCATAAAGAACAGAAGAAACTGAGAACATATTCTACATGGACTGTTATTTAAGTTCTACTGAGGCCTTATCTCATTAGTCATTGTCAATATATTCTGTAGTAGCCAAGCAAAACACTTTAAACACCTTATTTCTTCTTTCAGGTATATCAGCAGTTTAGCTGGAGCATGGCCACTGCTTTTTCTTTCATTTAACTGGTTACCATGCTTCATTTTAATTAGTAAATATTTGTTTCATAACAACATGCATATAGATATCTATTGATAGTTTACAGCATGTACAAACTGACGGCCATCATTAATTATGAATGACTGCAATTTATACAACTTTAAATATCAATCAAATTTAGACCAGTTTTTGATATGGATCCAGATATTTTTTCTGAAATGACATTACTTTCAAAGCTCTGGTCATCTATTCTGGAAGATAATCCTGAAAACTGTGTGTGCACAGTGACAGGAAGCACAGCAGGTCAGGAGGCTCTGAAAACTGTGAAGGATGAAGACGTTGGATATTTGGGTAATAATACTACAGTTCACTCTCACTTTCTTGACCAAACAACTGCTGATGTCACTGACCCTGTCAAACTGATTACGTTTGTTAAGTTTAAGTTATGAAATGTTCCCACATCTCAGCTGATACCACTGATAGGAATTATTGCTCCATCTACATAAATGAAACCTAACTAGTAACAACTTTTTAATCTTTCACATTTTATTTCATTTTATTTAAATGAAAAATTCTGTCACAAACCGTATATCTATGGACAGTATTATGATGTGTCCCCATGCAAATTTGTTTTTATATTTCTAAATATTTGTTCATAAAATAAAGTATGTACTTCTGCACAATACATGTGGGGTGCAGGGAATATTTGTCTTTAATAAAATAAAAGACATAGTGTCTGTCTAGGGTGCCATGGATGCAGATATGACTCATGTGGTCCATCCATGGCCTGTCCCTCTGTCCCTGTCTGAATCTTTAAACAGCAAATAAAATAAATGACAAGTGTCAGAGAGCTGCTGCTTGAAAATAGACAAGACAGGAACTCATGAAAAGCTTGAAGAGGTTAAAAAATGAGGCAGGGGACGGCTGAGCCCACAACACAGTGTGTGTGTGTGTGTGTGTGTGTGTGTGTGTGTGTGTGTGTGTCCAGCAGGACTTAAACACTTCTTCCCTGATTGTCAAGTCAAATAAAGGTTGTCGCGCCCGAGCCTATTGTCCATACACTCAACTCACCCAAAAAACGTGCCTAACTACCACGCCTCACAGCACAGACACACACTCTCACACACACACACACACACACACGACAATCTCCCATGTCTTTGTCTCCAGCAACAGGAGGTGTGGCCGTTTTTCTACAGTTAATGAGTTGGCGGGGCCACAAGGTCTAAGCGGAGGCACGGGTCATTCATTCATTTAGCCCCTTAAGCCTCCTTAGCCCACTTCCCCCATACACACACACACACACACGCACGCGCGCGCGCACACACACATTTTACACATCACAGCACTGAGATAACACAAACACAAGTCCTGGTGTCTGGTGACACAATAGCTTCTGGTAGCAGCTGGTCAGCAGTAGCCATAGGGGTTACACACACACACACACACACACACACACACACACACACACGCACACACACATGCAAACATGCAACCACATGTACAAGTCCCTGCATGTCTAATGATGTGTCAAGACAACATAAGAACAAGAGGAGACAACTTGACTGGCCATCTGTGGCATGGAAGCCATGAGGAGCATCTGCACTAATCAATAACACACTCACTGCCACACAACATGGAGGCATGCATGAGGAAGCACATGCTCATGAACGCCATTCAAATATTTCAAAAGAATGCTTTTAGAAATTGCTTGTAATGTCAGGAGAACATTTTCTATAAATTACACAAATTGACTATGATCAGTTACACACAGATACACAACAGGCACAGGCTGCTCCCAGTTCCTCTTTTAGGGGAGTGAGAGTTTGCCTTATGGTGTGTTCACTGGAAGCCAGAACTTGGAGCTCTAATCAATATAACCTCAAAGTTTAGTGTCCCAACTCTTCCAGCCTTACAGACGCACAACAAAACATGTAGCTACTGTTTACATCAGTAGCAGATAGCATGAATTCTATGTCAGGTTGGTGACATTAACCTGACTTTCTAAGGTGGAGATCCGACATCTGGTACCTTTTTGCCTCACACCAAAAAGGTACCAGGTTCGAATCCCGGCCCGGGGCCTTTCTGTGTGGAGTTTGCATGTTCTCCTCATGTCTGTGTGGGTTCTCTCTGGTACTCTGGCTTCCTCCCACCATCCAAAAACATGCATGGGGATTAGGTTAATTGGTTAATTTAAATTGACCGTAGGTGTGAATGTGAGTGTGAGTGGTTGTCTGTCTCTATGTGTCCTGTGATGAACTGGAGACTTGTCCAGGGTGTACCCTGTCTTTCACCCTAAGACAGCTGGGATAGGATCCAGCCCCCCCACTGCCCTATGTGAGGATAAGCAGTAGATAATGGATGGATGGATGTACAACTTGAACGCACCATGAGCCTAAACACAAACACCAGGCTCTCAATGCTGCTGCAATGACATTAATACCCTGTTTTACCGGCGATGTTTGTCTCCTTGGTAAAGTAGGGGGATGGATCAGTGTCACTATGAATCTGAAGGGGATATGTCCCCCGACCATAGAGACATATGACAGCATGGTTCACAGACACTTGGGAATGAGAATTTGGTACCAAAAGGATAGGATCAGAGCTTTTTGGTCGATGCTACAGAAGTATCAAAGTTTGGTACCTAGCCCAACACCTGTGACACAGTAACTGGTGTAGCATCATGTCCTATGACGTGCACACACTCAGAGAGAAGGTAGAGATCACAGGAAGGTCATCTGGTATGGGCAGGATATGAATGTGATAAGATGAAAACAGCTGCTTTCCCGGAGCATTGACACACAGTGATGCATCAACACAACTCATGATGTGAGAGCTCACTGACAACAACCGTCCCCCCATGGACATCACTGATGCTCTGGGATGTATTTTGATCCATAAAAGCATTTTATCTTTGATAAAAATATGAAATTGAACATTTGGCAACACGAGTTTATTCATTTATAAAACACTTCAAAACAAACAGAAAAATAAACATTTTCAATTTAAACCAGCAATTTAAACCAGTCAGATAAGAGCAGGTAAACAACAGGTTAACAGACCCCAGCAGGTTATTCCACAGCCAGGGAGAGGCAAAAGAGAAATGATTACTATAATAATATTAAAATGATTTTGGAGAGGTCAGTCTTAATAAGACTCAAGAATGATGAAATTACAATAATTAAAAAGGGAGCATTTCTATTGCCTCCACATGACTCTCAACATGGTGCTGCTGAGCTAGCAGCCCACAGCTAACGGTGCTAACAGTGCAGGTAGACATTACTCCACTGTATCTTTACACAGACAATAGTAGATGATGATATATTAATACTGTGATATCACAGACTCAGGTAGACATTACTCCTCTGTATCTTTACATACAGACAATAGTAGATGATGATATATTAATACTGTGATATCACAGACTCAGGTAGACATTACTCCTCTGTATCTTTACATACAGACAATAGTAGATGATGATATATTAATACTGTGATATCACAGACTCAGGTAGACATTACTCCTCTGTATCTTTACATACAGACAATAGTAGATGATGATATATTAATACTGTGATATCACAGACTCAGGTAGACATTACTCCTCTGTATCTTTACATACAGACAATAGTAGATGATGATATATTAATACTGTGATATCACAGACTCAGGTAGACATTACTCCTCTGTATCTTTACATACAGACAATAGTAGATGATGATATATTAATACTGTGATATCACAGACTCAGGTAGACATTACTCCTCTGTATCTTTACATACAGACAATAGTAGATGATGATATATTAATACTGTGATATCACAGACTCAGGTAGACGTTACTCCTCTGTATCTTTACATACAGACAATAGTGGATGATGATATATTAATACTGTGATATCACAGACTCAGGTAGACATTACTCCTCTGTATCTTTACACAGACAATAGTAGATGATGATATATTAATACTGTGATATCACAGACTCAGGTAGACATTACTCCACTGTATCTTTACACAGACAATAGTAGATGATGATATATTAATACTGTGATATCACAGACTCAGGTAGACATTACTCCTCTGTATCTTTACATACAGACAATAGTAGATGATGATATATTAATACTGTGATATCACAGACTCAGGTAGACGTTACTCCTCTGTATCTTTACATACAGACAATAGTAGATGATGATATATTAATACTGTGATATCACAGACTCAGGTAGACATTACTCCACTGTATCTTTACACAGACAATAGTAGATGATGATATATTAATACTGTGATATCACAGACTCAGGTAGACATTACTCCTCTGTATCTTTACATACAGACAATAGTAGATGATGATATATTAATACTGTGATATCACAGACTCAGGTAGACGTTACTCCTCTGTATCTTTACATACAGACAATAGTAGATGATGATATATTAATACTGTGATATCGCAGACTCAGGTAGACGTTACTCCTCTGTATCTTCATACAGACAATAGTAGATGATGATATATTAATACTGTGATATCGCAGACTCAGGTAGACGTTACTCCTCTGTATCTTTACATACAGACAATAGTAGATGATGATATATTAATACTGTGATATCGCAGACTCAGGTAGACGTTACTCCTCTGTATCTTTACATACAGACAATAGTAGATGATGATATATTAATACTGTGATATCACAGACTCAGGTAGACGTTACTCCTCTGTATCTTTACATACAGACAATAGTAGATGATGATATATTAATACTGTGATATCGCAGACTCAGGTAGACGTTACTCCTCTGTATCTTTACATACAGACAATAGTAGATGATGATATATTAATACTGTGATATCACAGACTCAGGTAGACGTTACTCCTCTGTATCTTTACATACAGACAATAGTAGATGATGATATATTAATACTGTGATATCGCAGACTCAGGTAGATGTTACTCCTCTGTATCTTTACATACAGACAATAGTAGATGATGATATATTAATACTGTGATATCGCAGACTCAGGTAGACGTTACTCCTCTGTATCTTTACATACAGACAATAGTAGATGATGATATATTAATACTGTGATATCGCAGACTCAGGTAGACGTTACTCCTCTGTATCTTTACATACAGACAATAGTAGATGATGATATATTAATACTGTGATATCGCAGACTCAGGTAGACGTTACTCCTCTGTATCTTTACATACAGACAATAGTAGATGATGATATATTAATACTGTGATATCGCAGACTCAGGTAGACGTTACTCCTCTGTATCTTTACATACAGACAATAGTAGATGATGATATATTAATACTGTGATATCGCAGACTCAGGTAGACGTTACTCCTCTGTATCTTTACATACAGACAATAGTAGATGATGATATATTAATACTGTGATATCACAGACTCAGGTAGACGTTACTCCTCTGTATCTTTACATACTGACAATAGTAGATGATGATATATTAATACTGTGATATCACAGACTCAGGTAGACGTTACTCCTCTGTATCTTTACATACAGACAATAGTAGATGATGATATATTAATACTGTGATATCACAGACTCAGGTAGATGTTACTCCTCTGTATCTTTACACAGACAATAGTAGATGATGATATATTAATACTGTGATATCACAGACTCAGGTAGACGTTACTCCGCTGTATCTTTACATACAGACAATAGTAGATGATGATATATTAATACTGTGATATCACAGACTCAGGTAGACGTTACTCCTCTGTATCTTTACATACAGACAATAGTAGATGATGATATATTAATACTGTGATATCGCAGACTCAGGTAGACGTTACTCCTCTGTATCTTTACATACAGACAATAGTAGATGATGATATATTAATACTGTGATATCGCAGACTCAGGTAGACGTTACTCCTCTGTATCTTTACATACAGACAATAGTAGATGATGATATATTAATACTGTGATATCACAGACTCAGGTAGACGTTACTCCTCTGTATCTTTACATACAGACAATAGTAGATGATGATATATTAATACTGTGATATCGCAGACTCAGGTAGATGTTACTCCTCTGTATCTTTACACAGACAATAGTAGATGATGATATATTAATACTGTGATATCGCAGACTCAGGTAGACGTTACTCCTCTGTATCTTTACATACAGACAATAGTAGATGATGATATATTAATACTGTGATATCACAGACTCAGGTAGATGTTACTCCTCTGTATCTTTACATACAGACAATAGTAGATGATGATATATTCATACTGTGATATCACAGACTCAGGTAGACGTTACTCCTCTGTATCTTTACACAGACAATAGTAGATGATGATATATTAATACTGTGATATCACAGACTCAGGTAGACGTTACTCCTCTGTATCTT
This sequence comes from Synanceia verrucosa, assembly GCA_029721515.1. Lineage (NCBI taxonomy): Eukaryota > Metazoa > Chordata > Actinopteri > Perciformes > Synanceiidae > Synanceia > Synanceia verrucosa. The sequence continues at coordinate 29,479,046 of CM056552.1, forward strand.
TACATACAGACAATAGTAGATGATGATATATTAATACTGTGATATCACAGACTCAGGTAGACGTTACTCCTCTGTATCTTTACATACAGACAATAGTAGATGATGATATATTAATACTGTGATATCACAGACTCAGGTAGACGTTACTCCTCTGTATCTTTACATACAGACAATAGTAGATGATGATATATTAATACTGTGATATCACAGACTCAGGTAGACGTTACTCCTCTGTATCTTTACATACAGACAATAGTAGATGATGATATATTAATACTGTGATATCACAGACTCAGGTAGACGTTACTCCTCTGTATCTTTACATACAGACAATAGTAGATGATAATATATTAATACTGTGATATCACAGACTCAGGTAGACGTTACTCCTCTGTATCTTTACATACAGACAATAGTAGATGATGATATATTAATACTGTGATATCACAGACTCAGGTAGACGTTACTCCTCTGTATCTTTACATACAGACAATAGTAGATGATGATATATTAATACTGTGATATCACAGACTCAGGTAGACGTTACTCCTCTGTATCTTTACATACAGACAATAGTAGATGATAATATATTAATACTGTGATATCACAGACTCAGGTAGACATTACTCCTCTGTATCTTTACATACAGACAATAGTAGATGATGATATATTAATGCTGTGATATCACAGACTCAGGTAGACGTTACTCCTCTGTATCTTTACATACAGACAATAGTAGATGATGATATATTAATGCTGTGATATCACAGACTCAGGTAGACGTTACTCCTCTGTATCTTTACACAGACAATAGTAGATGATGATATATTAATACTGTGATATCACAGACTCAGGTAGACGTTACTCCTCTGTATCTTTACATACAGACAATAGTAGATGATAATATATTAATACTGTGATATCACAGACTCAGGTAGACGTTACTCCTCTGTATCTTTACATACAGACAATAGTAGATGATGATATATTAATGCTGTGATATCACAGACTCAGGTAGATGTTACTCCTCTGTATCTTTACATACAGACAATAGTAGATGATGATATATTAATGCTGTGATATCACAGACTCAGGTAGACGTTACTCCTCTGTATCTTTACATACAGACAATAGTAGATGATAATATATTAATACTGTGATATCACAGACTCAGGTAGACGTTACTCCTCTGTATCTTTACATACAGACAATAGTAGATGATGATATATTAATGCTGTGATATCACAGACTCAGGTAGACGTTACTCCTCTGTATCTTTACATACAGACAATAGTAGATGATGATATATTAATGCTGTGATATCACAGACTCAGGTAGACGTTACTCCTCTGTATCTTTACATACAGACAATAGTAGATGATGATATATTAATACTGTGATATCGCAGACTCAGGTAGACGTTACTCCTCTGTATCTTTACATACAGACAATAGTAGATGATGATATATTAATACTGTGATGTCACAGACTCAGGTAGACGTTACTCCTCTGTATCTTTACATACAGACAATAGTAGATGATGATATATTAATACTGTGATGTCACAGACTCAGGTAGACGTTACTCCTCTGTATCTTTACATACAGACAATAGTAGATGATGATATATTAATACTGTGATATCACAGACTCAAGTAGACATTACTCCTCTGTATCTTTACATACAGACAATAGTAGATGATGATATATTAATACTGTGATATCACAGACTCAAGTAGACATTACTCCTCTGTATCTTTACATACAGACAATAGTAGATGATATGTTAATACTCTGATATTGTATAGAGAGTTGCTTAACAATATTAGCATGTTAGACAGTGGCAATGTATAATCAGTCAAATGAGTGCATCGAAATTTCTGCCTTTGATGAAAAAGCTTATTTTCTCCAGCAGATTGTCGTATTAGTGCTTGTGTTGGTCTACTATGTGTTGTAAAGTTTTATTTCCAGACACATACAAACAACAATCACACACAAAAACACAGCAGAGATATCTGTATGTGTGCTGCTTATGAAGACATCAGGATTTGACGAAAATGAATTTCATTACACACACACACACACACACACACACACACGCATACACACACACAAATCTCCCCCCACTTCTGGGAAACACCATCAGTCATGCTTGTTTTTCTGGGGAACAGAACAGGGTTCACACATCCCTCAGCCAAAAGAGATTACCAGAAACACACACACACAATGAGTCAATTTCACTGCAGTCTGGTTAATAGATGTTGAGTTACCAGTAGGATGATTTCCAATAGGTTAACAATAAGATCTTCACAAAAAAATTTTACAGAATGAGCTTGCAGACAAATCAGGAGTGAAAAAGATTCCCTTAATTATTTCTCAGATAAATAACACATTTGTGAGGAAGAGTGTAACTTCAAAACACAAACTATGCCAAGAATGCATGCATATTTAAAATATATATATAGTCGTGGTCAAAAGTTTACATACACTTGTAAAGAACATAATGTCATGTCTTGAGTTTCCAGTTATTTCTACAACTCTGATTTTTCTCTGATAGAGTGATTGGAACAGATACTTCTTTGTCACAAAAAAAATTCATGAAGTTTGATTCTTTTATGACTTTATTATGAGTCAACTGAAAATGTGACCAAATCTGCTGGGTCAAAAATATACACACAGCAACATGAATTAGCAGTTTTGGTGACTTAGAAAGTTGTGTCAATGAAATGAGCTTCATAGCATGGCCTCTTAACTTCTTGTGAGTGATCATGAGTGACTACAGCTGGTGACTTCTCTGAGGCCATTTAAATAGGGCTCATTGGATACAAACGCCCACAAACGCTACAATGGGAAAGTCAAAGGAGCTCAGCACGGATCTGAAAAAGTGAATCATTGACTTGAACAAGTCAGGAAAGTCACTTGGAGCCATTTCAAAGCAGCTGCAGGTCCCAAGAGCAACAGTGCAAACAATTGTTTGTAAGTATAAAGTGCATGGCACTGTTTTGTCACTGCCACGATCAGGAAGAAAATGCAAGCTGTCACCTGCTGCTGAGAGAAAACTGGTCAGGAGGGTGAAGAGTCAACCGAGAACCACCAAAAAACAGATCTGCCAAGAATTAGAAGCTGCTGGAACACAGATGTCAGTGTCCACAGTCAAGTGTGTTTTACATCACCATGGACTGAGAGGCTGCTGTGCGAGAAGGACGCTCTTGATCCAAAAGCAGCACCTTAAGACTCAACTGAAGTTTACTGCTGATCACATGGACAAAGATAAGAGCTTCTGGAGGAAAGTTCTGTGGTCAGACCAAACAAAAATCGAGCTGTTTGGCCACAATGCCCAGCAATATGTCTGGAGGAGAAAAGATGAGGCCTTTAACACCATGCCCACCATCAAGCACGGTGGTGGTAGTATGATGCTGTGGAACTGGTGCTTCACAGAGAGTAAATGGGATAATGAAGAAGGAGGATTACCTTCAAATTCTTCAAGAGAACCTAAAATCATCAGCCTGAAGGTTGGGTCTTGGGCACAGTTGGGTGTTCCAACAGGACAATGACCCCAAACACACATCAAAAGTGCTAATGGAATGGCTAAATCAGGCTAGAATTAAGGTTTTAGAATGGCCTTCCCAAAGTCCTGACTTAAACCCCATTGAGAACATGTGGACAATGCTGAAGAAACAAGTTAACAAATTTAACTGAACTGCACCAATTCTGTCAAGAGGAGTGGTCAAAGATTCAACCAGAAGCTTGTGGATGGCTACCAAAAGCTCCTAATTGAAGTGAAAATGGCCAAAGGACATGTAAGCAAATATTAGCATAGCTGTATGTATATTTTTGACCCAGCAGATTTGGTCACATTTTCAGTTGATCCATAATAAAGTCATAAAAGAACCAAACTTCATGAATGTTTTTTGTGACAAAGAAGCATCTGTTCCAATCACTCTATCAGAGAAAAATCAGAGCTGTAGAAATAACTGGAAACTCAAGAGAGCCATGACATTATGCTCTTTACAAGTGTATATAAATGGATTTTAAAAAGACATTCCACATCAAAATAACTGACTAAATGAACACTATGAACACTGTGCCATATTACGATATATATTGTAGCACAATATAAAAATGTCTCCTCTATGATAAAAGCCTCTATTGTTTATATCATAATTTTAACATGTAGCTACTTGGTTAGGTCTCTTGCCACGCTAACGTTAATGTTACTCTGGATATGTGATTTTTATATGCCGTGTAAAGCACAACTCAACACCAGAATGACTGCTGGATAATCCAAACGTGTCGTGACAGTTCAAAACATGTTCATAGTATGAAGCATAGACATAATGGTATGAAGACAACTGTAACTGCGGTAACGCCACTGCTTTGTGCTAGCATTTTTACGTTACCTGCAAGGACTGGTTTACAGTACGGGTAGCTAGAAAGAACAGAAGGAAAGCAGCATAGAAGAGAGCAATGGAAAGTGAAAGTAACGTTTCCAGTAACGTCACATCAGAAAAAAATGCTACTTGTTATCTGGAAATAAAAGTAGCTATAACAAGATATACAATTTTGTCCATATCACACAGCTCCAAATAAACAAAATCTCTCAAAAATCACCTCCGATTTGAAACTGGTCTGTGCATCCTAAATTTCAAAATCACTTAACAAAATACTTGACAATTGACGTACAACGTTGACCAAGTGAACTCAAAAGTAGATTACACCCTCCACTGTTTAAAAACAGGATTCATTTTTCATCTCAGCTGTTTTTAATCATCACACATTTGTATAAATTTTTAACTGTCTCACGATGCGTCGTTACATCCCTGGTTACCAGTGTGCCGGACAGGAGGCCACACAGATGGATCGAGGCACTGACAGATGGGCAACAGAGGATCTCCATTCCATCACCACTAGAGGCACAGAAATGTGTCATTCAGGCCTGGGTCATTCCTGCACCCGAAGTCAAGACCACCTCCACTAAAGTTAAAAAAATATGTAAACATTTTTACAAAGGAGAGGAGTATCCAGCCACTTTAATCTGCAGATCGGGATCAGATCATCCGTTAGATACGTAGTGTAGTCACTTACTCTGAAATAACCACTGTGATTATACAGTTCAGCATGGATGTTTTTTCAGTGGTAACATTATTAGTGTCCATTAGTATGAAGTCTTACAGTGGGTAGATCCGGTCTCTTGAAAACGTGTTGTGACTGACTTTTTTCACCATTTAGTCAGAAACGTAACTATTGGATATACAGTGCAAGTATGTATGCTCTGAATATTCTGATGCTAAGATGCTAAAAATTTTTCAGACAGACAAATTTAAATAAACTTTGTGATGTTTCCTTGTCTCAGCCAGACCCTGCACTTACTTTCACCAAAGGAAGTAATTTCATCACTGCTGCAAATTACTGTATTTGGATAATAAAACAATATGGTAATGTGAGTTCATTTAGTTAAATTACTATGGTGCACAAAATTGATCTTAAATGTTGAGACATCTCATGTAGGCCAGACAGCAGGCCTCCAGGGTCTGTGTGGGAAAACTGCAGCCAGGTGTATCAGTTGATACTGGCAAATATATATATGTGTGTATATATATATATATATATATATATATATATATATATATATATATATATATATATATATATATAAGACAGGAAAAGGAAAACTGACAAACTGAGCCACGTGTGTGTGTGTGTCTGTGTCTGTGTGTGTGTGTGTGTGGTTAGGTGGCCTATATATGTCAGTGCAGTGTGGAGACCCCTGGGCTTGGGTTATATTTGGTCATCACACAACCAGCAAGGTCTCACACACACACACACACACACACACACACACACACACACACACACACTCTCTCACAGTTTACTTAAGTCACTTTTGGGGTATTTAGGTATTTTTAGGTATATTTATCCCCCCTTTGAGGACAAATTTTGATTTCCTAAAAACTTACCCTAAGCCTAACTACAACTACTAACCCCCTAATCCTAACCTTAACCCTAACCTCACCCTAACCCTAACCATTGACCCAAAATCAAGGTTTGAACTATTGGGGACATGGATTTTGTCCCCAGTTGCACATGCCATCCCCAATCAACTGGTATTAAGTCAAGTGTGTGACCCCAATGCAGACCACACACACACACACACACACACACACACACACACACACCAATATTGAAAACAGGATCCTCTCCACTGTCTGATAGATCAAAATGGATTGGTCAGGGATAGATGCTCCAGTAAAATAAATGACTGACCATCAGTTAGGTCACTAGTGTTGCTTTATGAACAGAAAAAAAACAGGCCTAAGTTTTCCCTTGTAGCCAAATCCAGTTAACTTCAGACAGAAATTATGCTTCATTTTAAAACCAGTACCAAGCAGCACAGATAGGTATGATATGGTGTGAGAAAGTACTAAATTTAACAACACACGAGTCCAGTATTTTCAATATAATGACACCTTGGAGCATTATCTAGTAATTGTACAGTAGTGTGACACATCAGCATACTACAGTTAGTTACTATGGTTACCTGGAGTTTAATGTACCTGGCCTGACCTAATTTAGAAATGCAGATAAGCTCTGCTTGAGTTGATTCGCTGGTGGGAATATGACAGGATCATGTGCAGCATTGGGCATTTGAGAGAGTTTTCAAATGTTCTAATTTTCTGTCTGCACACTTGAATGCACCATGGTTATGGCTGTCACAGAATTACATGTGTTACTCTGAATGGCATTAGGTGAAAGATCAGTCTATCGCGGCTGACCTCCATCACTCACACAGTTAAACTGTCAACACCAGTGTGTGTGTGTGTGTGTGTATGTGTGTGTGTGCGCGTGTGTGTCTTGAAGGTCACAGGCTGAAGTGATTGTCTGGGTTTGATGTCCTTGACTTCTCTTTAATCCCTACCTTGGCAATAATTTTGACCTGCCATGCTCCATTGACCTCAGATTACTGTAGAGAGAGCACACACACACACACACACACACACACACACACACGACAAACAGATCACTTCATCCATACAGCAGAGGGGCAGTGGTGTATGCATGTATCTGACTTTCCTAACCATGCAGTGTTCATTCATAGTCAGAATAAACACTGTTCTGTATACGTACTCAGAGACAACCAGAGAACACCATAAATTCAGTTAAACAGGAGACTTTATTATGAGCTCTGATTGGTTTCTAACAGTTACCACATCATATACCACATATGGGTCAAAGTAATGTGCTTTACACAAGTCCACAACTAGATTAATTAACTTAATTTAAAATATGTAGTTTACAACCAAAAGCATAAGTGTTTACAGTGCATGTTCCAAAAATAAATCATGTGTTGGGAATAAGGTAAAACACTGAATAGCTCCCAAAAAAGACATGTTATCTTACACATCAACTGTTGAGTATGGTCAGAACATCAACACATTATTGATAAATGGACAGTTTGTCGTTCATTCATCATATATAACAGTACATCTTTTATTATAATCAGATTCAGCTTCAGTCTGCTGAGCCGGTACAGTGATGCTAGTCACAGAGCCCAGCCATTGTTTGGTGAGGGACTGCTCACACACCACCGACTAGTTGTTGTACTAAAAATCACATATCGGAGTGACATTATGTCGCCCTACAACTTCAGTACTGCGACATCTCTGCATTAAAGGGGCTTTATATTCTGTGTGTGGATGAACAGTATTTTTTCAAAGGATAGTCTCTCAATAAGTGTTTTGAGGATGTTGCTCCAAAGGGTGTTCAGTTGATCTGGGATCTGGTGACTGTGCAGGCGACAGACTATGATGATGCATTCCCCTCATTGAAGAAGAAGAAGAAGAAGACTTACTTTATTGATCCCTCAATGGGGAAATTACATTTTTTCACCAGTTGCACATCACACAGAAGTTATGAAACAAACACATGCACATGCATTAGAGGAGAGGTGTCAGAGTGAGGGGGCTGCCCCTTATCCAGGCGCCCCGAGCAGTTGGGGGTTCGGTGCCTTGCTCAAGGGCACCTCGGCAGTGCCCAGGAGGAGGAACTGGCACCTCTCCAGCTATCAGTCCACTCTCCACATTTTGGTCTGACCTGGACTTCCCAGCCCAAGTCACTACAGACTGAGCTACTGCCGCCCGATTCAGCTGATTCAGCTTCCTTTCAGCTTCCTTGATTCAGCTTCCTTTCCTTTGTCAATTCCTAATAATTGGTACTCATACTGGACTGAATCTACGTTGATCTACTATTGAAAGGTATGGCACTGTGCTGGATACAGGAAACTTCCAGGACGCGTTCTGCATTCAAGAGACAAGGTTAGACTGAGGTGTATTGACTTATCACAGTGGAGCAGGCTTTGATACGATGAAGGTAAACAGACTGAAATTCAGTCTGGGAACATTCTGACGAGGAGCCATCTTTCTATCGTTAAATTCAAATTAGCCTGGAAACAGTCCGGCCAACTCCACTCTTGTGTTGTAATTTGCTAATGTGGGTTGCGTTTCCTCAAACGTTCATTGCTAACTTAGCTACTTCCTAAGTTCGAACGATGGATCTACGACGCAAGCATTTGCCAACAGCATCCTCCGAACGAAGCAACCTCTGATGTTTATAACTAATGTAGTCCGATGCATCGTTGAACGATGCAAGTGTTTCCCCAAAGCTTAGTTGGAACGATGCATCGGAAAGTTGTGCCGTTCAAACGAATAGCATGGAGCCTTCGTTGAATGTTCGTTCAGGTGACGTCATGTCCTCTTCTTCTTCTTGGGGCTTGAAATGTCAGGATTGGGCATCCTGTGATCCATGATCCCCCTACAGCATGAATGAAGGATGTCACTTTAACTTTCAAAGATGCAACTTTGTTGTTTTAAAAACAAATGTTTGTGTAGCCCCAGAAGTTTCAAATTACAACTTTGATAGCCAACTATTAAATAATTGTATTAAGATTTTGAATTGAAAATAAGTTATCATTAAAGCACTCCAGCTGAATAAGGTAATGTAACATAGGCTACTGAACCAGAAATTATGCAGGAAATGGTGGGGAAGTTGATTGCTGCACTTAAACGTTCGGCATTGCAAGGTTTATAACCATGACATTTTGTTTTATCATGTTTAGGTTGGTTTATTGGTGTGACCAATAAGTGTGGTCACACCAATTGGTGTGAAGGATTTGAACCCCGACGCCTGACTAAATACCACGTTGACACACTGCAGTGCCAACACTCTAACCACTGTCCTATCACACCACAGGGTGGGGCATAAGCTGTAGGTATATATAGGCTAGATGTATATATGTTTTCAATTTACGATTATATGTAAAAACTGCATTCATTCTGCATTCATGACTAGGGAACATGATCATGTTGACAAACATTTCCCAAAGTTGCTAAAGATTTCACACTGGCTTAACGGAAATGACGCTATGTTTCTGTCGTTGATAAGTTTTCAGCAACGAATGCACCCGAGTACTCTCGGAACGTTTTCGAAACATCTGGAAACTATGTCGTTCGGATGATGCAAGTTCAAACTAACATTGTTCCAAATTACATAGTACGACGGTAGTTGGAGATTTTTGGGAAACGGTTAGAAAGGGGAAGTTTGGTTGTTCGGAAGTACGACATACTACCGTGTTTTCATGCTAACTTCCGTCGTTGTGTGGGAAACGCACCCCAGACCAGCGATCAGGAAGAGGAAGTGTTGTCCTGAATATCCATTGGCTCCACCAGAACCTCCCAGATATTAGCTGATGCTCCCAGAGACTAAACTGTCATCAGGATGATATCAGATTACCATGTTCTAGATGTTCTAGATGGACCATTTTATAGTACACCCACTGTTTTTAGACAACACTACTAGAATGTTCTTTAATCTAAAGTCACTGACATTCAACACCATGAACTTAGCGTGGTTTACATGTCCTTATGATCAGCTACCGTCACACATCGCTGCTATGTCTTCACGCATGCTTTCACTCCAGCACAGCTATCCATTCCTGTCTATCTGGATACTGTTATGTCCCACTCTGGAGCATGACCTTTGAGGTGATTGGCCTCCCACCCTGACCAGAGCCAAGCCTGTCCAGTCACATTAGTGGATGGCCTGGCTGACTTAATTAGGCACATTGAGATAACAAGGTCCAGGCAATAATTGGTGGGAAGGACCGCAGGAACAGAAGGGTGACCTCTGGAAAACTCATCCGCTTTCATCATTCATCTCTTCCTACATCTGTCTTCATCAGTTTGCGCTGTCATTGGTTTGTGCTGTCTCAACACGAACGGAGCACAGCCATGTGAGTATTTTACATACAGAATATGTATTTAAAAGTTGATAAGTTTAATACTATTAAGGCTGTTTATATGCAATGCCTACTCATTTTGTTCACTACAATTAACCCCTTTTATGCCAGTGAAGACCCCTGTGGCTTCTTGGCTTGGTTTGACTGCGTATCTTGTATGCTGAACCTAAGAAGTGGGAGGAATGCAATTAGTCATGTTATGAATTTTGCAGTTGTTGGGGAGAAAATTGAGATCCAACTGTAAAAGGCCTAAAAAGGCAGTTGAGACAGAACAACTGGTTCTCTGAAAACAAGATGAGGACTCAGATCTGACTCACAACAGTCAGCCTGGGGAGGGGATGAGGACTGAATTTTAAATTCAAGGTGAACAGCTTGTGTGGGGCCACACAATCAGACTGAAGCAGAATCAGAGCATATGACTGCACTCTGGCCTCATTTAAAGGCATCTAGAGGCCCTCTAAGGACCTGCAATTATTCATCTACTCATCAATGTTTTTGGTCAGCTGCTGTAAAAATGTCCTGTAAGATAAAATGATCTGTAGGAACCACTTCACAGAGAGTCTTGTTAGCATTTGCTAAGCTTGGTGAAAACATAACTTCCTTGGCGGAGGTAATTATTGGTGATTGGATATTTTTCAGTTTATAATGCTTATTTATCACTCCTTGTTGGACTGACAGTCACTGATTGGAACATTTTAATACATCGCCCATCCCTACACCACTGTGTATCCAGTGACAAAACAACCACAGTTAAGCCGTAAAGGAGAAGCTGGAATCAGATTAAGATGGACAGAGTGATGATCAGTTTGAGCTGTAAAGCCAGTCTAGTCACAGTGACAGCTCAGCTCACAGCCTGAGGCCAGTCTGTCACTCACAGCACTGATACACTCCCTGTGCTCACATGAATATGAAATGAAGACCACAGGAACAAAACTGGCATGACTCACATCACTGCTGATAGAACATATTAGTCATCTGATCAGCTGCTGAGTGAATGAATCAGCCCACCTCTGAATTAGCTCAATGGCCTCTTTACAGTGGCTGAGGCACTTCAGTAATTGTGCACATGGATTAAACTGGGATTAAGACCTTCATTAATCACAGAATCATTGTTTAGCCTCAGTGTAGAACTTGGTGCTTATGGCTATCTGGGGAATATTGTGGTCTTAGTTCAGATGTGTTCAGTAGCAGTTATCAAAATTTAAAATCAGAGTCTAGGCTGATATTTTGTTATATTTTGTTTTGTTAAATACTGGTATCATGGCACCACTCAGAGTAATCAGGGATAAGAACAGATGTCATCCTGTGCCAGAGACAGAAAAATAGGTACAGTCATTTAAATAAAATGACAAAAAGCTTGGATGTGTTAAGGCATGTTTTATACCAGAGCTACAGGCTGAGACGCAGATGAAGGCTGGTCATGATGTTCATTTGAACAAAACAGGGAAAAAGGATGGAGGCAGGTGGAGCGGTGGAGTGGCAAGACGACACAAAGGTATGTTTACTGGGACAAACATCAAGGTTCATATGAAAATACTGTGAGCTTGCACTAAAGTACTGAACGGCATTATCTGAGGGAAGAGTCGGGCTTTTATTGTGTGGTTGATCAGGTGAGTGGGTCAGGTGTGATAAAGCCTCTTCAGAGGAAGAAACAAAAAGGAAAGGGGAGAGAAGAGGAGGACAAACAGAAGGAAATATGGAAACACTGAAGAAAAAGTCACTGAACCAGAACACCGAACCACCACACCACCTTCATATATTGTGCATTTACATATCTGTGATGATAATTATATAATAATAGAGCATACTTTAATACCACTCATGTAATGCCTTTAATACTACCCTTACCACCGTTGTTTTCTTCCTGTCATGTTGACTATCTGGCTTGTCCTCGCCTTCTGTCATTGAGTGAACTGATGATGATGTCATGACCACCAGAAAGTGCCAAATAAGGCTGTGAAATCAGAACTGGTTAGGACAAACTTCCCCAAAATCATGAAACTTGTCTATGGGGCGTCTCATAATGAGACTTCGTCCTTAATACTCCCCTGCTGTCTCTGCTTTCTCCTTCTCCTGCTTCTTATCCTGGCTTCTCCTCATCTCATCTCAAATTTGTTCTCCTGCCACTTCTCATCTAGTCTGCATCTCCAGCCTGCAGGTAATATGTACTTTGTTCCAACTGTTATACCAACTTTTGTTCCACTATTGTGATCTCATGTAATTAAACATATTATTGGACTGAATTCAGTGGTTTGCCATTATTGGAAAGCTACCTCCACACCATCAGTAATGCTCCCTGTTCCTAGCAACCACTACAGCTTCATTTTAACTGAAAATAACATTGGTAAGACATTTTCATTGGTTAGGGGAAAAAAGACCCTTTCTCAAATGAAGTTGTGTTGAGAAAAGCTCTGAGCCACCCTTCATTACCACTACCTTAGTGTTTATTATTCACAACATCCGACTGACTCACAGCAGCATGCAAGTGTTCTTACTTCTACCCGACAAAGTCACGGAAAAGCCTTGCACAGTAACTACTGTAACTGATCCAATCTGCTCTGAGCATGTGCAGACACGCCCCCCAAGTTTGCCTTGTCAGAAGACCCACCCCTTCATGTGCATCTATTACTGTAATCAGTCATCAATTGATTTAATGATGACACCAGTGACTGGGTTGCTTGCTTTCATTGTTCATGTCTCCAGGTGGTATTGTAGTGAGGCTTCCAACTGTTAGCCTTTAGGTTCAGAGGCCAGCAGCCAATCAGAGTCAAGTATGCTGGGTGGGCACACCTGCTCATGCACAGAACGAATCAGATCAGTGGGTTAGTGGGTGTGTCTTTTGATTTGATCCTTTTTAGAAAAGAAAAACCTTCCCAGACACCAGCGGCCCTACCATGCTGTAGGAAACACCTCAAACCCAAACACTCCATATATAACAGGAAGCTAACACTTTACAGCTTCATCCATAGCACACAATAAAATGTTCAATATTTCTTATTATTGTTATCACTTATGTCACTTATTATTGGTGCTGATAGTGAGTAGTAGAAAACATCATGTCACTGCTGTTTTTTGCACACATAATAGCATGACTCTGCACAGCTGAGCAGTGCAGTCTGAGCAGCATTCAAGCTCCTTTTCTGAAAAACAACCTCGAAATTAGTTGCAGAGCAGCTGCAAAGCATACGGACAGTTTAGTGTTGTTTTATACAGCCTGGACAGAACGCGCGCCCACACACACACACACACACACACACGCACACACACACAGAGAAATGGGAATCAAACCAGTTTTGTTATGAAAAGACATTCAGCTAATTAGTTAACTGAAAACCATCCAGCTTGACTGAGCTCTTTCCAAGTGTGTGGCCTGGACCACACCGGACCTCTCATCCTGAGAACTTTAACACCATATGAACCAGAAGCCACCTGGACCTCCTGCCAGCAGAACAAGGAGCTGATCATACCGATGACTGCAACCTACCAACACTTTGCTCATTTTCTGTCGTGTCCTGAAGTGAGGTCTGGTACCTGGAGAGGTGCAAGCTCCTCCTCCTGCTGAGGTGCCACTGAGCAAAGCACTGAGCCCCCAGCTGCTCAGGACACCTGTATAATATAATATAAGGCAGGCCCTCACTCTGACACCTGTTTAATGCAGTATTTATGTCCTCTTTGAACATGTGTGTATTTCAGACAGTGTGTAGTAGAGAAAACAAGTGAAATGTCCTCACAGTTGGACTAATTTTAGCCATCGTTGTATTTTCCTTTATTTAGTTTTTTTTTTATTCATTGTTAACTAACACAGAAAGACAAGACTCCGCCAGATAATTTAATGATCATACTGTATGGACATTATACAGTGCTGCATCACCCTCAGGTGACGCTTCTATTGTTGTAGTTGTTAACATCTGTAGATGCTAAATTTAGCTACAGCTGAAGCCAAACCTATGAAGTGATTTCAGTTGGAGAGTGAAATCATACTCTTCAGCTTGTACCCACTGCTGGACACACAGCTTTAAGCTTGGAGGCTGGATGTTTCACAGTAAATATGACGTTCACATATGTGATGACATTAATAATGGGACTTCTTTCATAGCCAAAGATACAAAGAACACATTTTTAAGAGAATATAAAACTCTAAAAACACATTGAAAACTCTTTGACAAAACACTAATTCATAATAAGCCAACGATGGCTAAAATGGTAAGATCTCAATTTTAAAAACAAGTCAGTAGGTATTTCAGAATGACTGATGTGGAGAGTTTGATGATCCCAGATCATATTTCATATTTTTGAAACCCACAAACAGGAAGCTCCCAACCCTCCCCCCACCTCTTTCTTTACCATGGCACATGCTGTAATGAGGTCTATAACATGACCTGTAACTGGCACAAACCCTCTAATCACTGGTTTGTGTCCTTTTTTTACTTTTCAACAGTTCCCTCCATGTTCCCATTATTATTCTCCCACTGGTGCCCATTCCTCTTTTCACCTCCTGTTTCTTTTTTTTTTTTTTTTTTTTTTTACAAACACCCCTCCCTTCCCCTCCCCCATCATTTCATCATCTCCCTGTCTTGTATTCATATAATCTGACACCCCCTCCCCTCCATCTTGATTTGATTCCTCTGTGTGTCTCGATCACTGCCCCCATCCCTCTCAGCCCTCCATCCCTTCTGTCCGCCGCTGCTGTCTTTCTTAACCCACTTTCAAGGCGAAACAATGGACACAATGAGGAGGGAGCCCCGAGGCGATGGGAGGGGATGTAGATGGCAGGGCCAGAGCAAGTATCAAAGGAGTACTTCCCACCGAGAGACAGAGAGGCAGCACTACTGCCCATCTGCTGAGCTGCTGAAAGGAAAGAGGCTGCTGACAGACAGCTGAGAGAGTGTGTGTGTGCGTGTGTGTGTGTGTGTGTGTGTGTGTGCGTGTGTGTGTGTGTGTGTGGATACTCATGTCTGCACCAACACACCTTGATGAAGGTTAGTCCCACTGTGGATTACATTTCAGAGTTTGAATTATGTCCTCAATGGACTTGAAATGTGTCATCCTAGACCATATTGTCAAGTTAATTTCTGAGGAAACATCAGTTTGGTGTGGTGGATGGTTTATAGCAAACTATGACCTGTGGGCTTTTAATCCAGCCTGTCGAACTTGTCCAAATTGTATTATTAAATTCAAATATATTATATTTAGGGCTGCCACCATATTAGTGTGATCCACTGTGGCATGTGTGACGGTAAGTCTAATTGCCTGAAAAGAGTAATAACTGAAGAAGATTAAAGCAGGTCATGAAGCAGAACTCCATTCAAAAAATCAAGGAAACCAACAACACAGTCATAACTAATGAGCAAACATGCTGATAAAATGAGATTAACCATCTTTTCTGAATCTGTCCAAATTCAGCAAACAAATAATCCACCAAAGAGCATCGTTAAAATATGAAATTGTAACATGAAATGTATGAAAAGGAAAAGAGAAAGAGACGTTCTTTTCATGAACACAGCACCAGCCCTGGTTTATACACTTCTGATATCCATCAGCTTCATCCTGCTGTGGAGAAGAAGAAACCAGACTGTTGCAAATATGAACAAACCAACTTGACTCAAAATCTGACACCAAATCATTGACCAACAGGATGTATTTGGATACAGATGGATTAGATTTTTCTCACTGACACTGTAATGAACTAATACACCTTAGTGTGCATGCAGCCATATAGATGCATACAAAAAAATATGAAAACAAGCTCTATGTAGGATATATCTGTTTCTGTACATTATGTCCTTTTCTACATAAAAAAATATTAAAAAAAAAAAAATGTTTAAATGCTTTACAATTTACACACCTGCATTTACCAAAACAAAACAAAACAACAGAACAACAACAGCAGAACAAAAGCTCAATGAAGGCAAATCTGTGGCATGGTGTGCAAATAATACTGAAATATAAATAATGCAATGCAATGTTAAGCCTTAACATACATACATATATATGTGTGTGTATACATATATATATATATATATATATATATATATATATATATATATATATATATATATATATATATAGATAGATAGACAGATAGATATATGTGTGTGTGTGTATGTGTGTGTGTGTGGTGCAGCTGTAAGGTGTCAGTCATACAGTCATATCAGGTGACAGGCTGATAATGATGTTATTGATCTAGCGATGGGTTAACCGTGATCAATACAGCTGTGACAGCTAGTCAGCAGATAGTGGGAAAGCCCTGCAGGGTTCCCTTAAGGCTGTGCTTTGTTAACAAGTTTAGGTTCAGCTTCACTGTGAGCAGAGCCTTTTGTTGCAAACACTCCTCACCTGCCTGCCACACACAGGAAGTGACAGATGGGATATATGGTGGGAACAGCCCTTCAGGCATCCAGTTTAGTGACACTGTAAACTGAAAACTAGTCTTTTCAGGCTCAGTTCTATAGAGCTATAGAGAGGATGAGCTGCAGAAGAGATTCAGAGCTTCTTCATCTAACATGTGTCACTGAAAAAAGACCTGGTCCCTCCAGCATTGATCAACAAATATCCATGCCAGCTATTATTAATCATTATGAACAACATAACAGTGCACTGAACAGCTGTTGCCTACAGTAGCAGCCATTTCTCATCTGCAATTTCATTAATTAACACTGAGGAAACAAAGATTGAATGCAAAACATGAATATAGACCAGGAAGGATTTCAACACAGATATGCTTGAGGCAATGAATTAAAACAACGTGATCCTAAAGAAGCTCCACTGGTGACCCTTAGAGGATGAAGTCTTCATTACATCCTGCAACACCAGAGAGAGGAGGGAGCCACTTCTGCTTCCATTTCCTTACAAATCTATTTATTTAAGCTAGGGAAAGACCATGGGCTGAACAATTTCCTTCAGGATAATTAAAACTTTATACCATTTAGTTGCATTTTATGACAGTCTATTGGTGCTATCACATAGGAATGAATCATCCACTTTCATGCTATGTGCACTTTTCACACAGCTGGACCAGGTGCTTCTCTTCTCAGTTCATTATGTGACAGAAAACAGGACAGGAGCGTACTGATTTATTAGCCTTTAACTGTGGAAACACAACTGTCCGGCCATCTGCACTGAGGATCACGACTCACTGCACCTTGGTGGGAACAGAAACTGATTGATTAACACAAAGTGGGACAGATTAGCACTCAACTGATGGACTGGGATAATGATTAACCATGCAGGCCCTTTAATGGGGCTCATTTCCCCTGAACTCAAGCACAGCATCTGCTTGGTCCTTATAGCCAGAGGCAGTCCACAGGCCACACAGAGAGGCTGCTGTCATTTAGCAAGATGAAGCTGAATAAATAGTAAATGGTGCTAGCGCCCTCTAGTCTTCAGACCTGCTGTCAGGATCTGACACTGAACCAGTTTGGGGTTCAAAGGACAGGTGATAAATATTTACACACCTTGTCTAAAACATTTGGGCTTTTTAAACACACAGAACATTATTAAGAAATGTAACAATTACCTGAATTACTGAATAATGACTATTTAAACTGGACAGCAATAAATGCAGATGCATTAATAAACTGGTTGCATTGGTCTGATCAGTATCAATACAGAACACACAGTTATTCAGACATAAATAAACTACATGGTTGAATGCCTCCACCAGTCAGGTTTCAGTTCACATTTATCTCTGTCTCACATATTATCACCTCATCATTTGACTCAAACTGCCATATCTATTAGTTGGGTTATGGTCAAAATACATTTTTGAGGTCAAAGAGACCTTGACCTTTGATCTAATCATTTCAACCTTCAGTTCTGACAATCTCATTCTTGTTCTCTCATGTATTGCATCCAGAGTGGGATGGATGGGAGGTATAAATGCTGTGCAGATAACACCACCATTATTATTTGGACAGCGTTAACACATCATGAAAACACATCTGTTTCTGATGCTCTCATTTCTATGAATTCCTCAGACACAGGTGAGGGATGCAGCCTACCCATAGTCCTTCCAGTAACATACCCCTCAGTCATGACCCAGTTATTTCCACTGATGGTCTCTGTTGTTTCCTCACCACACTTTTCCAGTCTGTCACTATTCAGTCCTCATATCTCTCTGCTGCCTGTGATCCACCTCTCATCAGTCAAATAACCTCAATAAATCAAAAAAAAATACATATTTTAAAGTGCAAAATAACCACTAGTTTAACTTAAAGATAAGAATATTATATAATTGAATAGATAAATGGGAATAAATTAGAAGGCCCTGAAATAACCTTATCCAGAACAAAACAAAATAGAAATTGCAGCTTCATTCTAGAGGCTCCACTTTAGCAGCACATCCAGTAATGTAGGAACTATCAGGAGAGTTGCACCTCCTTTTGTCCTTATCACTGCTGAAAAAGCCATGTGTCACTTCTGATGCATATGCATGGCCAAATGTTGCGCACACATAGACATACAGTACACAGAAATAGAGCAGACTATCAGCAGTGCTACTGAACAGACAGAATCACCCTGGGTTTAGTTAAAATGGGCATCATGAACAGTACTTATCACAGTGGCAGAACACACATTTAATCATTACTCTCCTTCTGTGCATCCATTCAGCCTCAGGATAGAGCACAAGCAGCAGAGGGGTAGAAAGCTCTCTAACCCTAGCTTTGATACTGCAGCGTATCAGACTGCCACAGTAAGACTGGATCACTGACCACACAGTTAGAGGGTCATCATATTTTAGACTAAATAGACAAAGTCAAGAGCAGGGATGATCTGCTGCTCCATTACAGTGCAGCAGAGGATAACATACTGCAGTAAAAAAAACAACTGCACCACCTTGGATGTGTGGCTAATAAACAATCGAATCGAAGTGAAATGATTTCAAATGGAGAGGAGAGACAAACAAAGCAAGGCTGAACTTTAATTATCCTGATAACATCTGTGTGAGTAGCAGCGTCTACACTATCAGACGGTTTGTCTCAGAGGATCAGATCTGCTGACTGTGTCTTAACGGTAACCATGGAGCAGCCTGGAAAGAGGCCTGTGGCAAAGCTGTTGCTTAACACTTGTCAGTGTGCATCAACTGAGCAGAGCTAAGACCTGCATGTTCCAGAAGGCTTTCCTTACCGCTCATTAGACTTTTAACGTTTACTTAATGTTCAAAATTAACTTTATTTTTCTCACCCGGAATAACCCTGTATTCTAAGGGTGAGAAAAAATATTGATAAAGCAATATATCGCAATAGTTTTTCTTCTGAAATAATATTGATTTTTAATTTTTTAACATTACACGGGGATTTTTTTCCCCAAAAAAGTAGTGTTGTTAGGCCAATTGTAAATCCAGAACAAATTCAGCACATAAAAATATATGTACTGTACATATATACATATTCATATATGTACATACTGTATATACAACTTGTATTTTAAGTCATTTGTGTAGAATATCATAATCTCTCGCAATATCACAAAATCACAATAATATACAACACGATACGTAACGTGTATTGCGATACGTACCGTATCGTGAAGTCCTTGTGTTCACCATCTGTCTGAAACACTCCATTTTATCACTTCTTGAAAAATCCCAGTCTGCTCTGATTGGTCAACATTTGTGCAACCTGTCAAAAGCCCCTGAATCGGGACAGTTTAACACCAACAGCATGTTTAGACTACACAACAGTACACAGGCTGTTGCTTGACCACCACAGCTGTGGTGTTAGTTTTTATAGTGTTAAAGCTGCTGGCAGAGCAGATGGAGGTGAGTACACTGGTACTGTATGTCACTGATTTTTGATTCATTAATTCATTAATTAATATGATGGTGTGTCACTGGGTGTGTTTTAATGCCAGCATGAAGCAGTGGTGGACTCAGAGGAGCCTGGAGCCTCCATTTATCCTCCAGTCATCCACCTGGCAGCCATCCACACAGCTCTGAGTCACTGCCCTTCACTCCAGACGCTCACTTCTGCTCTATTTGCATCCTTCCATTTTGATTTGTGCCGCTGTCTCCTTTTCCATCTCTTACTCCTCTCTTTCTCGTATTTTTCCTCCCATCCTTCCCTGCAGCTTCTGTGAGGTGTTTAAAAATAGAAGCTGCTGAGAAGCAGAAAGTGATGAACACTTGAAGGCCCAGCTCAGGTAACCTGAGAGGAGCCGCAGATAGAGGATCAGCTAAAAAAGGGTTTCCACTGAAGGACAGTTGCGGTGGGATGATGCAGTTCATGTAGAAGGAAGTGACCACAGAACCGAATGTTAGAGAAGGTCAAGTTTAAATTGTGAATTTATAGCATCTCCACCAGTGTCCTGCACATAAGAGAGGGATGGTATTCATTCAATAAAGCAGATGAGAAAAATATTTACAGTATAGGCATCCTGCTGCATCCTGCAGACACAAATCAAGTCAAAATAAACACACATGTACCCACTGAGTGTCATCTAATTTTGTTACAGGTGTTTGTGAGGATGAAACAATCAGTTAATCCAGATTTGGGAAAAGTGGGCATCAGGAATATTCTCCCTGAATGCCAGAATAACTAGATGCATACATGTATGTATTCACACTGAGATTTTCAGAGAAAAACACAGGATTCAAAAACTGCTGTTGAATTCATTATTGCACAGCAGTGTCTCCCTCATCCATTACCTATGACATCCACCAACCCTTTTCTTTTACAATCCCAATAAAGTCAATGGGGCCATGAAAAATGCATGAAGCACATGACATAATGTTGAGCAAGGTTGTTGTCGGGCTACATTTTCAGTCATGTCTGATGTTACAAGCATCACTGTGACTTGTATTCCTCCTAGAACAGAGTCACTCTTTCATAAAGACCGCACCTGTATGACACAAAGTCATTAACGTGGACTCAATGAAACCCACCCAGCTACATGCTGTTGTCTGACTACATGACTCCATAAGCAGATCTCACACACAGGATGCTGACCATGGTTCAGATGCCAGGAGAAGGATTAAAATCATCAGCATTAACCCCCAGGAGCTGACTGACTGTCTGCATGCCTGGTGTACACACACACACATACACACACACACACACACACACACACACACACACAAAACACAAACATGCATCTGGACAACACACCATGCCAGGTGATCAGAGTGGTGCCAGCAGGCCTCCCTAATGCAGAATGAATTCACCATCACTGGGCACCACCCATCTCTCCTTACTCCACCTGCATGGCTTCCTACTGCACTGGCTGCTCCATGTATCTGAATGGGAGGGATCCATGCATCGTGATAGTACTACTGCTGCTACTACTACTACTGCTACTACTAGTACTACTGCTACTATTAGTACTACTGCTGCTACTACTACTACTGCTACTACTAGTACTACTGCTACTATTAGTACTACTGCTGCTACTACTACCAGCACCACCGCCACTACCACTAGCAACGACCGCTACCATTAGCACCACCGCTGCGCCACCACCACTACCACCGCCACCACCAGTACCACCGCCACCATTAGCACCACCGCTGCCACCACCACCACCGCCACTACTACTACCACCAGTACCACCATTAGCACCACCGCCGCCACCACCACCACCGCCACCACCAGCACCACCGCCACCATTAGCACCACCGCCGCCACCACCACCACCGCCACCACCAGCACCACCGCCACCATTAGCACCACCGCCGCCACCACCACCACCGCCACCACCAGCACCACCGCCACCATTAGCACCACCGCCGCCACCACCACCACCGCCACCACCAGCACCACCGCCACCATTAGCACCACCGCCGCCACCACCACCACCGCCACCATTAGCACCACCGCCACCATTAGCACCACCGCCGCCACCACCACCACCGCCACCGCCACCACCGCCACCATTAGCACCACCGCCGCCACCACCACCACCGCCACCACCAGCACCACCGCCACCATTAGCACCACCGCCGCTACCACCACCACCACCACCGCCACCACCAGCACCACCGCCACCATTAGCACCACCACCGCCACCACCACCACCGCCACCACCAGCACCACCGCCACATTAGCACCACCGCCGCCACCACCACCACCGCCACCACCAGCACCACCGCCACCATTAGCACCACCGCCGCCACCACCACCACCGCCACCACCAGCACCACCGCCACCATTAGCACCACCGCCGCCACCACCACCACCGCCACCGCCACCACCGCCACCACCAGCACCACCGCCGCCACCACCACCACCGCCGCCACCAGCACCACCGCCGCCACCACCACCACCGCCGCCACCAGCACCACCGCCACCATTAGCACCACCGCCGCCACCACCACCACCGCCGCCACCAGCACCACCGCCACCAATAGCACCACCGCCGCCACCACCACCACCGCCACCACCACCACCGCCACCACCAGCACCACCGCCACCACCAGCACCACCGCCGCCACCACCACCACCACCGCCACCACCAGCACCACCACCGCCACCACCACCACCGCCACCACCAGCACCACCGCCACCACCAGCACCACCGCTGCCACCACCACCACCGCCACCACCAGCACCACCGCCACCATTAGCACCACCGCCGCCACCACCACCACCGCCACCGCCACCACCGCCACCATTAGCACCACCGCCGCCACCACCACCACCGCCACCACCAGCACCACCGCCACCATTAGCACCACCGCCGCCACCACCACCACCGCCACCACCAGCACCACCGCCACCATTAGCACCACCGCCGCCACCACCACCACCGCCACCGCCACCACCGCCACCATTAGCACCACCGCCGCCACCACCACCACCGCCACCACCAGCACCACCGCCACCACCAGCACCACCGCCGCCACCACCAGCACCACCGCCACCACCAGCACCACCGCTGCCACCACCACCACCGCCACCACCAGCACCACCGCCGCCACCACCACCACCGCCACCACCACCACCGCCACCACCAGCACCACCGCCACCATTAGCACCACCGCCGCCACCACCACCACCGCCACCACCAGCACCACCGCCGCCACCACCACCACCGCCACCACCAGCACCACCGCCACCACCAGCACCACCGCCGCCACCACCACCACCCACCGCCACCACCACCACCGCCACCACCAGCACCACCGCCACCATTAGCACCACCGCCGCCACCACCACCACCACCGCCACCACCACCACCGCCACCATTAGCACCACCGCCGCCACCACCACCACCGCCACCACCAGCACCACCGCCACCATTAGCACCACCGCCGCCACCACCACCGCCACCACCAGCACCACCGCCACCATTAGCACCACCGCCGCCACCACCACCACCGCCACCACCAGCACCACCGCCACCATTAGCACCACCGCCGCCACCACCACCACCGCCACCACCACCACCGCCACCATTAGCACCACCGCCGCCACCACCACCACCGCCACCACCACCACCGCCACCATTAGCACCACCGCCGCCACCACCACCGCCACCACCAGCACCACCGCCACCATTAGCACCACCGCCGCCACCACCACCACCGCCACCACCAGCACCACCGCCACCATTAGCACCACCGCCGCCGCCACCACCACCGCCACCACCACCACCGCCACCACCACCACCGCCACCATTAGCACCACCGCCGCCACCACCACCGCCACCACCAGCACCACCGCCACCATTAGCACCACCGCCGCCACCACCACCACCGCCACCACCAGCACCACCGCCACCATTAGCACCACCGCCGCCACCACCACCACCGCCACCACCACCACCGCCACCATTAGCACCACCGCCGCCACCACCACCGCCACCACCAGCACCACCGCCACCATTAGCACCACCGCCCACCACCACCACCACCGCCACCACCAGCACCACCGCCACCATTAGCACCACCGCCGCCACCACCACCACCGCCACCACCAGCACCACCGCCACCATTAGCACCACCGTCACCACCAGCACCACCACCGCCACCACCACCACCGCCACCACCACCACCGCCACCATTAGCACCACCGCCGCCACCACTACTTGCCACCACCAGCACCACCGCCACCACCAGCACCACCACCACCACCACCACCACCGCCACCATTAGCACCACCGCCGCCATTAGCACCACCGCCGCCACCACCACCACCGCCACCGCCACCACCGCCACCGCTGCCACTAGCACCACCGCCACCACCAGCACCACCGCCACCATTAGCACCACCGCCGCCACCACCACCACCACCACCGCCACCACCAGCACCACCGCCACCATTAGCACCACCACCGCCACCACCACCACCGCCACCACCAGCACCACCGCCATTATTAGCACCACCGCCGCCACCACCACCACCGCCACCACCAGCACCACCGCCACCATTAGCACCACCGCCGCCACCACCACCACCGCCACCACCAGCACCACCGCCACCATTAGCACCACCGCCGCCACCACCACCACCGCCACCGCCACCACCGCCACCACCAGCACCACCGCCGCCACCACCACCACCGCCGCCACCAGCACCACCGCCGCCACCACCACCACCGCCGCCACCAGCACCACCGCCACCATTAGCACCACCGCCGCCACACCACCACCGCTGCCACCAGCACCACCGCCACCATTAGCACCACCGCTGCCACCACCACCACCGCCACCACCACCACCGCCACCACCAGCACCACCGCCACCACCAGCATACCACCGCCGCCACCACCACCACCACCGCCACCACCAGCACCACCACCGCCACCACCACCACCGCCACCACCAGCACCACCGCCACCACCAGCACCACGGCCGCCACCACCACCACCGCCACCACCAGCACCACCGCCACCATTAGCACCACCGCCGCCACCACCACCACCGCCACCGCCACCACCGCCACCATTAGCACCACCGCTGCCACCACCACCACCGCCACCGCCACCACCGCCACCATTAGCACCACTGCCGCCACCACCACCACCGCCACCGCCACCACCGCCACCATTAGCACCACCACCACCGCCACCACCAGCACCACCGCCACCATTAGCACCACCGCCGCCACCACCACCACCGCCACCACCAGCACCACCGCCACCATTAGCACCACCGCCGCCACCACCACCACCGCCACCACCAGCACCACCGCCACCATTAGCACCACCGCCGCCACCACCACCACCGCCACCACCAGCACCACCGCCACCATTAGCACCACCGCCGCCACCACCACCACCGCCACCACCAGCACCACCGCCACCATTAGCACCACCGCCGCCACCACCACCACCGCCACCACCAGCACCACCGCCACCATTAGCACCACCGCCGCCACCACCACCACCGCCACCACCAGCACCACCGCCGCCACCACCACCACCGCCACCACCAGCACCACTGCCACCATTAGCACCACAGCCGCCACCACCACCACCGCCACCACCGCCACCATTAGCACCACCGCCGCCACCACCACCACCGCCACCGCCACCACCGCCACCATTAGCACCACCGCCGCCACCACCACCACCGCCACCACCAGCACCACCGCCACCACCAGCACCACCGCCGCCACCACCACCACCGCCACCACCAGCACCACCGCCGCCACCACCACCACCGCCACCACCAGCACCACCGCCGCCACCACCACCACCGCCACCACCACCACCGCCACCACCAGCACCACCGCCACCATTAGCACCACCGCCGCCACCACCACCACCGCCACCACCAGCACCACCGCCGCCACCACCACCACCGCCACCACCAGCACCACCGCCACCACCAGCACCACCGCCGCCACCACCACCACCGCCACCACCACCACCGCCACCACCAGCACCACCGCCACCACCAACACCACCGCCGCCACCACCACCACCGCCACCACCAGCACCACCGCCACCATTAGCACCACCGCCGCCACCACAACCACCGCCACCACCACCACCGCCACCATTAGCACCACCGCCGCCACCACCACCACCGCCACCACCAGCACCACCGCCACCATTAGCACCACCGCCGCCACCACCACCGCCACCACCAGTACCACCGCCACCATTAGCACCACCGCCGCCACCACCACCACCGCCACCACCAGCACCACCGCCACCATTAGCACCACCGCCGCCACCACCACCACCGCCACCACCACCACCGCCACCATTAGCACCACCGCCGCCACCACCACCACCGCCACCACCACCACCGCCACCATTAGCACCACTGCCGCCACCACCACCGCCACCACCAGCACCACCGCCACCATTAGCACCACCGCCGCCACCACCACCACCGCCACCACCAGCACCACCGCCACCATTAGCACCACCGCCGCCGCCACCACCACCGCCACCACCACCACCGCCACCACCACCACCGCCACCATTAGCACCACCGCCGCCACCACCACCGCCACCACCAGCACCACCGCCACCATTAGCACCACCGCCGCCACCACCACCACCGCCACCACCAGCACCACCGCCACCATTAGCACCACCGCCGCCACCACCACCACCGCCACCACCACCACCGCCACCATTAGCACCACCGCCGCCACCACCACCGCCACCACCAGCACCACCGCCACCATTAGCACCACCGCCGCCACCACCACCACCGCCACCACCAGCACCACCGCCACCATTAGCACCACCGCCGCCACCACCACCACCGCCACCACCAGCACCACCGCCACCATTAGCACCACCGTCACCACCAGCACCACCACCGCCACCACCACCACCGCCACCACCACCACCGCCGCCACCACCACCACCGCCGCCACCACCACCACTGCCACCACCAGCACCACCGCCACCACCAGCACCACCACCACCACCACCACCACCGCCACCATTAGCACCACCGCCGCCACCACCAGCACCACCGCCACCATTAGCACCACCGCCGCCACCACCACCACCGCCGCCACCAGCACCACTGCCACCATTAGCACCACCGCCGCCACCACCACCACCGCCGCCACCAGCACCACCGCCACCATTAGCACCACCGCCGCCACCACCACCACCGCCACCACCACCACCGCCACCACCAGCACCACCGCCACCACCAGCACCACCGCCGCCACCACCACCACCGCCACCACCAGCACCACCACCGCCACCACCACCACCGCCACCACCAGCACCACCGCCACCACCAGCACCACCGCCGCCACCACCACCACCGCCACCATTAGCACCAGTGCCGCCACCACCACCACCGCCACCACCACCACCGCCACCACCAGCACCACCGCCACCACCAGCACCACCGCCGCCACCACCACCACCGCCACCACCAGCACCACCACCGCCACCACCACCACCGCCACCACCAGCAAGCACCACCGCCACCACCAGCACCACCGCCGCCACCACCACCACCGCCACCGCCACCACCGCCACCATTAGCACCACCGCTGCCACCACCACCACCGCCACCGCCACCACCGCCACCATTAGCACCACCGCCGCCACCACCACCACCGCCACCACCAGCACCACCGCCACCATTAGCACCACCGCCGCCACCACCACCACCGCCACCGCCACCACCGCCACCATTAGCACCACCGCCGCCACCACCACCACCGCCACCGCCACCACCGCCACCATTAGCACCACCACCACCGCCACCACCAGCACCACCGCCACCATTAGCACCACCGCCGCCACCACCACCACCGCCACCACCAGCACCACCGCCACCATTAGCACCACCGCCGCCACCACCACCACCGCCACCACCAGCACCACTGCCACCATTAGCACCACCGCCGCCACCACCACCACCGCCACCACCAGCACCACCGCCACCATTAGCACCACCGCCGCCACCACCACCTGCCACCACCAGCACCACCGCCACCATTAGCACCACCGCCGCCACCACCACCACCGCCACCGCCACCACCGCCACCATTAGCACCACCGCCGCCACCACCACCACCGCCACCGCCACCACCGCCACCATTAGCACCACCGCCGCCACCACCACCACCGCCACCACCAGCACCACCGCCACCACCAGCACCACCGCCGCCACCACCACCACCGCCACCACCAGCACCACCGCCGCCACCACCACCACCGCCACCACCACCACCACCGCCACCACCAGCACCACCGCCGCCACCACCACCACCGCCACCACCACCACCGCCACCACCAGCACCACCGCCACCACCAACACCACCGCCGCCACCACCACCACCGCCACCACCAGCACCACCGCCACCATTAGCACCACCGCCGCCACCACCACCACCGCCACCACCACCACCGCCACCATTAGCACCACCGCCGCCACCACCACCACCGCCACCACCAGCACCACCGCCACCATTAGCACCACCGCCGCCACCACCACCGCCACCACCAGCACCACCGCCACCACAGCACCACCGCCGCCACCACCACCACCGCCACCACCAGCACCACCGCCACCATTAGCACCACCGCCGCCACCACCACCACCGCCACCACCACCACCACCGCCACCATTAGCACCACCGCCGCCACCACCACCACCGCCACCACCAGCACCACCGCCACCATTAGCACCACCGCCGCCACCACCACCACCGCCACCACCAGCACCACCGCCACCATTAGCACCACCGCCGCCACCACCACCACCGCCACCACCAGCACCACCGCCACCATTAGCACCACCGCCGCCACCACCACCACCGCTACCACCAGCACCACCGCCACCATTAGCACCACCGCTGCCACCACCACCACCGCCACCATTAGCACCACCGCCGCCACCACCACCGCCACCACCAGCACCACTGCCACCATTAGCACCATTGCCGCCACCACCACCACCGCCACCACCAGCACCACCGCCACCATTAGCACCACCGCCGCCACCACCACCACCGCCACCACCACCACCGCCACCATTAGCACCACCGCCGCCACCACCACCACCGCCACCACCACCACCGCCACCATTAGCACCACCGCCGCCACCACCACCGCCACCACCAGCACCACCGCCACCATTAGCACCACCGCCGCCACCACCACCACCGCCACCACCAGCACCACCGCCACCATTAGCACCACCGCCGCCACCACCACCACCGCCACCACCACCACCGCCACCATTAGCACCACCGCCGCCACCACCACCGCCACCACCAGCACCACCGCCACCATTAGCACCACCGCCGCCACCACCACCACCGCCACCACCAGCACCACCGCCACCATTAGCACCACCGCCGCCACCACCACCACCGCCACCACCAGCACCACCGCCACCATTAGCACCACCGTTGCCACCAGCACCACCACCGCCACCACCACCACCGCCACCACCACCACCGCCGCCACCACCACCACCGCCGCCACCACCACCATTGCCACCACCAGCACCACCGCCACCACCAGCACCACCACCACCACCACCACCACCGCCACCATTAGCACCACCGCTGCCGCCACCACCAGCACCACCGCCACCATTAGCACCACCGCCGCCACCACCACCACCGCCGCCACCAGCACCACCGCCACCATTAGCACCACCGCCGCCACCACCACCACCGCCGCCACCAGCACCACCGCCACCATTAGCACCACCGCCGCCACCACCACCACCGCCACCACCACCACCGCCACCACCAGCACCACCGCCACCACCAGCACCACCGCCGCCACCACCACCACCGCCACCACCAGCACCACCACCGCCACCACCACCACCGCCACCACCAGCACCACCGCCACCACCAGCACCACCGCCGCCACCACCACCACCGCCACCACCAGCACCACCGCCACCATTAGCACCACCGCCGCCACCACCACCACCGCCACCGCCACCACCGCCACCATTAGCACCACCGCCGCCACCACCACCACCGCCACCGCCACCACCGCCACCATTAGCACCACCGCCGCCACCACCACCACCGCCACCACCAGCACCACCGCCACCATTAGCACCACCGCCGCCACCACCAGCACCGCCACCGCCACCACCGCCACCATTAGCACCACCGCCGCCACCACCACCACCGCCACCGCCACCACCGCCACCATTAGCACCACCACCACCGCCACCACCAGCACCACCGCCACCATTAGCACCACCGCCGCCACCACCACCACCGCCACCACCAGCACCACCGCCACCATTAGCACCACCGCCGCCACCACCACCACCGCCACCACCAGCACCACCGCCACCATTAGCACCACCGCCGCCACCACCACCACCGCCACCACCAGCACCACCGCCACCATTAGCACCACCGCCGCCACCACCACCACCGCCACCACCAGCACCACCGCCACCATTAGCACCACCGCCGCCACCACCACCACCGCCACCGCCACCACCGCCACCATTAGCACCACCGCCGCCACCACCACCACCGCCACCGCCACCACCGCCACCATTAGCACCACCGCCGCCACCACCACCACCGCCACCACCAGCACCACCGCCACCACCAGCACCACCGCCGCCACCACCACCACCGCCACCACCAGCACCACCGCCGCCACCACCACCACCGCCACCACCAGCACCACCGCCGCCACCACCACCACCGCCACCACCACCACCGCCACCACCAGCACCACCGCCACCAGCACCACCGCCGCCACCACCACCACCGCCACCACCAGCACCACCGCCGCCACCACCACCACCGCCACCACCAGCACCACCGCCACCACCAGCACCACCGCCGCCACCACCACCACCGCCACCACCAGCACCACCACCGCCACCACCACCACCGCCACCACCAGCACCACCGCCACCACCAACACCACCGCCGCCACCACCACCACCGCCACCACCAGCACCACCGCCACCATTAGCACCACCGCCGCCACCACCACCACCGCCACCACCACCACCGCCACCATTAGCACCACCGCCGCCACCACCACCACCGCTACCACCATTACCACCGCCACCATTAGCACCACCGCCGCCACCACCACCGCCACCACCAGCACCACCGCCACCATTAGCACCACCGCCGCCACCACCACCACCGCCACCACCAGCACCACCGCCACCATTAGCACCA